>CM067322.1:60273148-60873148 GCA_034231615.1 Meghimatium bilineatum | reverse complement strand
GCAACTCTATGGCTTCAACATAAAAACTCACTATTCTGCTGAGTAACCATGATTCACTTTCATACATTAGAATTTGTTCAAAATAATACTCTCACTACTGATACATTATACTGAATGTTCATCTTGTTTTTTGCATTCGCTATCATTTAATCATAACAAATTTTTGTGGATATATGTCGAGGGACAGGAAGTAGTTCATCTTGTGAAATGCTGCCTTTAACTGGCCTATTCTATATTTAACTTCTTTTATGTATATAGAATAAATAGAATATCTGATATTGTCATGGTATCCAAATGCTTGAACAGAAAAATATAGTGAACTAATGATTTTATTTTGTTTTGGGTGTCAGAACGATCAATGAAGATTGCAGAGATCAGTAATAGTTTTTTAAGGTTCACATATTCTAATCATATGGAGAATTAACGAGATCTCTCTTAGAGTCGCTTCTATTGGCAGACATTTACAGCCACCGAATGTGGCTTTTTTTGTGTGCTTGTTTTGTTGCAGTCGATATTACATTTTTATTTTGCGCCGGATTAATACCTGGCCGTGACCTTTGCATAGGTCACAGTTCATGCTTTCTGTACATATTTACATTGTGGAAATATTATGTCTTGACTGATTTTTGAAGAATTATTCAAATTTTGCAGTTTTACACAATTTTTTTTCCGCATTGAAAGATATTGTTTGTATGTACACTGATGATGACAGGCACACAGTGAAATTCCTTGTTAGATAGACCTAATATTTCAGACAAAGAGAAGGAAAAATGTGGTACTGATTGTGACATCGCAAATTTTGTCGGAGTGATGTAGTTTTCGAGTAGAAGTTTTTTCTGCCGAAGACGGGTGTGTTGGTCCATTGGTGCAAATAAAACGGTGACACAACGCATTTTCATTCTCTGGACTACATCCTGCTGCAAATCTAGTAGGACCATGGTCCTGCTACAAGGGAGATCCAGCGGGAATTTAAGAGTGAACGCTGAAGAAGAAGAATGAATTTGAAAGCTCCAGAGTTATTCAAGCGCAAAATGCTACTTATCATAATGCTAGGCCTAGATTTACATTAATTTATATATATCATACAATATTACCTTTGAAATCTCAGATATTTCTTGATTAAAAACTCATCTACAATGTCTATATCTGTATTCCACACATTCCGCCATTTTTACACAACATAATTTCCCAGAAACACTATTTTTAGTAACATTATTGCAATGGGTATTACCTATTTCTTATCATAATGCTTTCATCGATCGTCGAAATTGGTCAGCAAGGTACTGTAACAGAAATCTGACTATCGTCGAAATTGGTCCGGAAACTGTTAACAGTGATGTCTTGCCTTTTCTTGAGCAGTTGCTCTCACTGTTGTAGCAACGAAAGTTCACAAGTGGTGCTTTGTCTTCCCTTAAGCAATTGCTCCCACTATAGTAGCACCAAAAGTTGGCAGAAGTGGTTTCTCGTCTTCGCTCAAGCGCTGCAATATGTCAAATAAATCACTATCTATGAGGCGCCTTTGTGTTTCCTGGACCCGAAAGAGAAAAAAAGAATAGCAATGCTATTTACCATCAATGAATGTCATAAGAGACGACTAAGAAGGTTATGGGATGCATTGGCTGTTCTATCCCATATAGGGTCAAAGGGACTCAGAAACTATGTTGAAGTTGGATGTGTCAGCCCGAAAGATGCAGACATCGCAATACGTTCGGTTCTCAAGACTACATCCTGCTAATCTGCAAGAGTTTGAGAACAAACACAGATGAATAAGCACATCTATGAGACACTTAACAACTGATGTCTTTCAGGTTCCTCATCACACTCCATCATGGGATCCATATGTATTTCTCTATCTACTGGCCCTGCCCCTATGATATGGTTCGTGACTTCTACAACTACCACAGATTGGTCACAGTCTGA
This sequence comes from Meghimatium bilineatum, assembly GCA_034231615.1. NCBI lineage: Eukaryota > Metazoa > Mollusca > Gastropoda > Stylommatophora > Philomycidae > Meghimatium > Meghimatium bilineatum. The sequence continues at coordinate 60,871,228 of CM067322.1, read as the reverse complement.
TGTCACATAAGACAGATCTGGGTGGCAAGGTGAGTGGCTTATGTAAGATGTTTCTCCTAAGCTAAACTTATTCTGAACACTTCTTGCTCCTTGAAAATGTTCTGTCAGAGAGTCTGGCAATAGGGCTATTCTCTGACTGCATTCTGAAATTACACTTTCAACAGAAGCAATATCTGAAGTTGCAGGAATGTTAGCATACTGGGCTATAGTCACCTCTTCAGCACCAATGAACTCTGTGTGGGCTATATCCCTGTCAGAGTCCAAGTATAAATGAGGCAAAGTTTTAGAGCCTTCAAAGCTGCTAAGATGTTGCGTACAAACTGTAGAATATTCTGTAACTGCTATGTCACCACTATGAGTCATATAGGTGTCAGAATGTGACAACTCTGAGTGTGAAAAATCATCTCTGTGACTTGAGTAAGTCGAATGAGCAATCTCCCCTGAATAATCTACATGAGAATTAACATAATCTGCATGAGTGACCTCCTCATGATCCAGGATGTTCGTAGCATACACAATGTCTACAGGATTCTCATCATGTTCATAAATAGATGACTCGGGCAGGACTACAAAATCGTCAGACTTCCCATGTATAACTCCATCATGAAGGCCTATTTCAAATTGGAGAAAAAGCAAAATTACATATGATGGCAGAACAAAAAATGTTTCATGTAACATAATTATCTATCTATACATCCTTTAGTTCCCCGCAGTGCATAGGTCTTCAACAAACATCCATCATTAGCTCTTTTCATCTTCTGCCAAGCCTTTGTGTCTGCATCTATTCTTTCCTCCAGGTATTTCTGGGTCTTCCTCTTTTCCTGTGGGTTCCAAAACAATTCCCAATGCTTTCCATTTGTCTTCTTAATGTATGCCATATCCACCTCTAGCACCATTTCTTTAGCTCTTGGAAATTGTTTAGTTAGCATAATTATACTCAGACATTGTACATCAAATAAACAGTAAAATATTCGTTAGATTGAATTGTTGTGTAGAAAACTATCTATATAAATATATTATAATCTTTTTCTCAAAGAATAAACAATGTCAGCTGCACAAATAAAATGCAATATGGTAAGACGTTTTTTAAAAATAAGAGTTAATTAACAAGTGTACATATTTTGTACATAGAGATAATGAATAATCTGATACAAAGAACACTTCTGCGTTCGTTCTCAAACTCCTGCAGATTAACAGAATGTTGTCCTGAGAAAGGGGTGTGTGGTTTCAGCTTGCCTACACCATCTGTATATTCTGCCAGACACACCTAACTTCAGCACAGATTCCAAGTTACTTTAAACTATTATAGCAGGGATTTTCAACATTTTCAGACTGCACGCACAGCCAACATTTAATATATTCTCGCAGGCACTTTTTAACTCACATGGCAAGCACATGTCCTTATGATATTTGTTTGTTTGTTTTGCATTCGCTCCATTGTAACCATCACGGGTGTCCGTGCGATTTCCGCCGGGAGCTTGATTACGTTGTGCCACCGTTATGCGCCTTGTAGGCCTAGCACATCCGATTTCGGCATGCCTTGACAATTCGGGTGGGCTACCCTTAGCCTGTGACAGCCTCTATATCTGTCTCCAGGCACGCGTAGTGAAGACTCTTCGCCCAGACGATTTTGCTCTCGTCTGACTCGCACGAGGTGTTCCACTGTCTATGAACTTGCCTCGTGTAATTGGACGTGCTGTGCCTGTGCCCATTGGGTACTGAACCGTTTCTCATCCGTGAGCCTGGTTCCTTAAGGGGAAGAACTCAACAGAGGAGTTGGACCCTGGCTCTTTCGCCTTCTTAGCCGAGGTGTCATTCACAGACATCGTGTACCCCTTGTCCAAGTTCGAGTCTTACACCACACGTTTGAGAGAAAGGCGTTCTCGAGCTGATCGTCCTTGCCCCAATAGCGCCTGAGCCCATCGGGTACTGAACCCTTTCTCTCTTCAAGTGTATTTCCGGTGTAGGAAAACCTGACAGTAGAGTTGGGCCAGGGCTAAATCGTTGTCCCTTTTGTGCCTGAGCCCATCGGGTACAGAACCCTTTCTCTTCGCGAGCATATTTCCGGTTTAGGAAGGCTCGACATTAGAGTTGGATTAGGTCTTCTTGCTTTACCAAACGCCAATGAATGGGTCTGGGTCTCTGCCTGTGAGGAACACAGGTAACTAGGTGCTCGTCTCGAGCTGACTGAGCTTGTAGTTCCCTTTTTCTAGAGACTTTTCACTTTCTATTTGCAGTTTGCGCTGCCCTTTCATTGTTTCATTGTACTCTGTATGAAATCTATTTGTCTCTCGCCATGCATCTACCTTTACGTGCATTTTACATTGGCCGCCCCTCCAATGTTCAGACTGGACTGACTAGCTTCACTGTATGTCGACAGTGTCGCTATATGTGGTGATGCTGGTGGTGTCTGAGATATTGTCTGTCTCTTGTGCAGACAAATCTCTTTCCATCTGCTACCTCCACATTCTCGGACACGATCCCCAAAAGATTTGGCCAGAATCAGCTCGAGCTGCTGTATTTCTGTTTCCAGGGTGCACCGCATGGAGGTACATTTGGGATCTTAGTTATCTGCTAACCCTGGGTCCGCCTAGAGCAATGCGTTCCCTTTGCACCCCAGTTTGTTTGCTGAAAATATTTCTCTTACGGTGGGCTCCATTTTGAATGAAATTTTTATGGGTGGTGATTCCGATAGGAGGAGTTCTTAGGTTGTATAGATGCAGATCTTGTTCCACTACCCAATATGACTGGTGTTGGAAATAGGCCTACTAGTTCTTTGTCAAACGTTACCATCTGACATGTCTGAAAAAGAAAGTGTTGGTAGTGATCGCGGACCTTCAGGTTATAGTTATGTTTGGCGTCACAACTTTTCTAAGTTGCTGAACCTATAGGTCTAGCTGACAACGTTAGGAGGCTATGGGGTCGAATTGGCTGTCCCATCCCATATATGATCAGTGACCCAAAGCCAAACTGAAGTCAAATATGTCAGGTCAAAGTGCAAATATCATATCAATGCTGTAAACCATAACAAAGCTCAATCTGCTCTCCAGACTACTTCCTCCTAATCTGCAGGAGTTTGAGAACGAACGCAGAATAATGGCTACGGTGATCCAAAATGGACTGCACAGTAAGAGATTTGGCTGCAGTTGTTTTGTGTGAAATCAAATTTTGCATTTCCTCAATCTCCTGCTGGTTAGCAGATTGTAATCCACAAAACAGAATGTGTTGTCAAACAAGTATTTTACAGCATGACTATGATATCTACACATTTTGGTCTGACACATTCAACTTCAACATGGCTTTGAGCCACTTAGACCTAGGGTGAATCAGCCAACTGCAACCCCAAGTTTTATAAGAAATAAAAGTTTGTCAAATAAATCCAGCTTACCATCAGATGACAACAATGTATGTGAGAGAGAAATACTCTGAGAGTCACTCATTGGGTGATGGTCTAAGACTTCAGTCTTCACTGTTATTATGTGGTCACTCAAACCATGGGAAAACACAATTGACTCACCTGGAAAACAATACTTGAGATTCAAAATTGTAAGCTTAAAACACTAACAATACAATAAAATTACAGGTCAGAGCTTATTAAGTAATGGTAGTAAAAAACCGTACTATAATAAACACTAACATTCAATATTTTGTATAACTGTCACCAAATCAGCATTTGTACCATAATTGATATATCTTATGCCATTAATCTTATTTTTCATTATAATACAAGAATGGGCATTGAAATCATTAAAGTAGTCCTACGATATCAAAACTGAAAGCTGTAACTTAATGGCAAGGGCAATAAGATATAATGTATGTCTAGCTATGCCTACATGTTTATGGTATGGGTCCATGATGGACCTTTTCCATTGGTGTTCCATGGGTATATCGGTTTTGGGGTTGATATCACTGACATGCTTGAGGTCGATTTGTTCCATTTTATGTGTATCAACAACAACTTTCATGGTTGGTTGGTTGCTGATCCAGCGGTCCATGGGCTCATGCCCTTTGACCTAATGCCATTAGATGGCATTATATTGCAGGGAAGTCTGTGGATTTTCGGCCCACCCCGGGACAGAGCCAGAGAATAACTATCACACCTCCAGGAAGGTAGGTTTCAACCTATGCACTGCAGCCAAGATAGGGTTCACTGTGCTCATTCCCCGCCACCAATTGACTACTGGTTATGCCGAACTTCTCTATTGCTCCAGGCATGCAACCAAATGTTCAAGTCAAAAGGATTGTCACGTCCTGAGTCACTGCGCCTCTATGATGGGCCTCAGCTATAGAAAAAACAGTATGTCAGTTTCCTCCTCCTCAGTGCTGCACAGTACATCTCTGGCTCCCTCCCAACCAGAGGGTGCATACATATATATTCAGGCAAACATGAAAAACATTTCAACAACAAAACAAAATCATAACTGTATAGATGACATGCCATGAAGCTTCTATAAGAAGATAACCTCTATATAACAGCATGTCATCCACTAAGGTTTTCTATTGCATGGATAGTATGTCTAGTGGGCCATTGGTGAGACCCACATACGCAACCACATGCGTAGGACAACTTTCATCAGGCCATCAAATTTACATCTGAGATCCTACCTCCCATGTAAACTCCCTTGACATTTCTGTTATCATCCATCCTTCCTTGTCTTCGCATATCAATGAATTACAAACCAACAAATGCCCATATCTTTCTCTTCTACGACTCCTCATTCCCTGCCATTTTTTTCAACATCATCTGAGGTATTTGTGTAGTATGGGATAGGACTTTCTTGAGAAAGCCCACGAGATGATGGACTAATCCCAATGTCGTTTATACTCTTACATGGTCCTCAGGTCTATCATTCATCGAGTGTGCAGCCTCTCCAGCCAGGACACCTTCAGAGGACTTTCTCCATGGACAAGGTTAAACTTTTCCACACCTTCCACCTCCATAGCTCTGCTGTCCGTAGAATTCTATTTCAGCACCTTTTATTCATTCATATCCCTAGATGTGCAATGTGTTTTGCAGTCCCCCTCTAGTTGTTTACAGATGTGACAAGAATCTCAAGGATATATTGTTCCAGTCACATTGAGTCTGACATTCTAAGTGGATTTTGGCACTATCAGCTACAGACATAGGAGATGCTACACCTGTGGCTATGTCACACAGACCTATGTTCCAAAAGTGTCTTTCACTACTGAAGAGGGCTTCATATGTGTGTCCCGTAAAGTTGTCTATGCCATCAACTGCAAGCGTTGCACCATGATGTACATAGGGAACATGGGTAACAGGCTGATTCTGTCAATATCTGTACAGTATCAACCAGACAGGTGCTCCTGGGTGCACATGATGTTCAAGTGGCTGCCAATAACTTATGCTTCTTGCACACTTGAGCACCAGTACATCCTTAAATTTTGTACAATAAAGCCATATGAAATCAATATCCGTCACTCCTATAGATAGATATTCTGTCATTAGTTGTGCGTGGTATTCATGATAAACTTGATGTACATGCTTGGAAAACACCACAAACTGGTTGATCTATGTGCGTAGCTGATTCTGAAATCTGTGAACAAAGAAAATTGGATGAACAGATGGGCCATGGGAAACACTGGGAGGGAAATCTATAAATATATGACCAGCCCAAATCCTAAAGACAATATCAACCTCCTGAAAAGAAAAGACCAGAGTATCATATTCCGACTGCACACACAACATGTACAGCTTAACAATCACCTGAACAGAATACAACCACAACACACTCCAGGGTGCCTGCTGTGCACTCATCCATATGGAACTGTTGACCACCACCTTTTTGAATGTCCAGCGCTGGATGACATAAGAAAAATGCTTCTCCCTCCAGGGCCAGATAAATGGAACACATTATATGGAACAAAACAACAACTCACAAACACATGCATATATCACACAATGGCATTGGGTCAAAGGGCATGAGCCCATGGACCGCTGGATCAGCAACCAACTAACCAACCATGTGCTTAGCTTCTTCTGCGTTCATTCTCAAACTTCTGCAACTTGGCAGAATGTATTACAGAGAACAGACAGAATGCATTGTGTCATGGTTTACAGCTTATCTACACCTTTCAGCACAACACATCCAACTTCAGCATTGTCCATGAGTCACTGACTCTATATAGACAGCCAACTCCATTCCCCAAATCTCCTTAGTCATCTCTTCACTCCTCGTTCGGCCCCTGCAACACAAGCATTACTCAGAAGACTCTCAGCAGCATACAATGCTTTGAGAAGAAGTCTCCTTAATCAGAGAGTAAACAGCTCGTGAATAGGTACCAGGACAAATAGTCAACATGTCTAGAAACTATTGCTTATAAAAAGAAAAACTTGAATAGTTCTCCACTATACATAAATGTTTGTAGTATATTAACTACAAGCATATAAACTAGAAGATCCAATACAGAATGCTGGTGAAAATAAAATAGCTTCAAATGAGTAACAAATCAAATAGTAGCTCTTACCTGGATATGCATTGTTTAGTACTAGGACTTGCGGTGAGCATGACACTGCATTTATACTGCTAGATTCTGCTTTCGAGGTATGACCACAGTTTACACTGCTGCTTGACATTTCTTTTCTGCCCTCATCTGTAATCTCATCTTCATCAACATCCTTCTCAATGACTTCCTGTTTGAAGCTATTTCTAATCTCATCATCTAAATGATGACGTATTAAATGCTGCCTTCGACTTCCACTCTGGGTAAACTTTTTGCCACATATGTTGCACTCAAATGGTTTATCACCTGGAACAGTCATTTAAAAAATAAAGGTTATATAAAAAAAGTCATATTACAATCTATCTATTCACCTTTCACTCCCTGAGAAATATAGGTCTTCTACAAATCTCTTCCTTTCTTATCCATCCTTGTGTAACTGTAGGTCCATCATTGTCTTTTTTCTGCAGCTTCTGCCTCATCTATATATTTCCTCTTGTCCTGATATTTTTTGTAACTTCTAGATTTACTTTTTCATGTCTTTTGTGCCTTAGCACCTTTGTTTTTTTCATTTATTTATGCTCACTTTATCTTGTTAAGAGTATTCGTTATTATCCATTCCTTATTTTTATGTATTTATTCCGCAAGAATTATGTGCATGCTTCTTTCTATGTGTTCTTTATCTGCTGCCATTAGTCTGCCAGTTCATCTTCAAGCTCTTCTACCATGAACTTGTGTCTATAATTTTTATTAGCAGAATATCTTAAATTTAACTTTACTTAGCAGAAGGTGATGATCTGATGCTATATCTGCTCCTTCCCATACTTTCACATCCTGCAGTGAAGCTAGAAACTTCCTAGTGATACAAATTTTATCAAACTTGTTTTGTAGTCTGGTGATCTCCATGTAGCTTAGTGTATTTTTTTAAAAGTTGAAATATGCTTACTGTTATCACTGGTTGATTTGATACACAAAAATAGAGAAATATTTTCTATTTAACTCATTTTGCCCAACTTATTTTCCCTTGACCTTTTCACAGCCATTATCTTTGCATTAAGGTCTTCCATTTTTCTCTTCTTGGATACTAAACTTTGTAATTTTCTGTCACATATTTTATTATGGCGAATATTACAATCTCTTGAATAAAATAATTTAAAGAAAAAGGATATGAGAAATTCATATTTACATGGTTTCAAGTGCCATCAACACAATGAACGTTGGCTGCAATGGATTTCCAACATCCTGTCTCTTGTTTTGGCAATGTACTCTGATATATTGTACCTTATCCAGATCATTTTGTCTTCATCCCAATTGTATCTTCGCACATTTCTTGATAGCCCCTAAACTAGATTTCTGTTACCTGTTTTTTTTCATACTTATGCATTGAAAGAACCAATTTGCTTTTCTTTTTTTTCATAAAGTTACCCAGATTCTATATATTCACATCTCAAAGGCATTAATCCTGTCTGCTAGTGTTTCTTCCTTATCCATGTTTCTAAACCATACATTTATGTGGCATATATTTATCATTTTACAATACTGATTTTTAGTTGTTTGCATGTTAGCATTTTCCCCATGTCATTAAAAGTACTTTTACCATTTCTATTCCTTTTAACTTATGTTTTGCATCTACCATCATTTGTGATTATGTATCCAAGATATAAGGACTGTCTACTTATAGATCTCTCGATGTAATTCTTCTTCTGCGTTCATTTTCAAATTCCTGCAAATTAGCTGGATGTAGTCCAGAGAACGGAATGTGTTGTGTCATGGTTTACAGCATTGCTGCGATATCTGCGTCTTTCGGCTTGACACATCCGACTTCAGCATGGATTCGAGTCACTTTGGCCATATATAGGATGGGACAGCCATCTCCATCCCTTAACCCATTACCTCTGTAGTCGCCTCTTATGACATACTTGGAAGGTAAAAAGTGTTGCTATTCTTTGCTCCCAACTCGGGCCCTGACAACACACAGGTGAGGATGAGATTTAAGCTTCGCCTGTTCAGTCGACTCCAGTTTGCCTCTTTGTGTAAATTATGTTTTCCCATTCAGCTAATCTGCATTCCAAAAATAGAAATGATTTTTAGCCAACGTTTGTTTTCTCAAGTCACAAGGAAATATGCTAAATGCAAAGTATGTATAGTTTTATGCTCTGAAACATGGAGGTAACCCATAAAATCACATAAAAAATCCAGATATCGCTATTGATCTCTTAGTTGTTTACTTAACATTAGATGCCAAAGTTGATATAAAATAATGAGTTGTGGATGAGGACAAACCAGTGCCATGTGGAGACAAAATGTTAAAAATGGATATGGAATAGGGAACATTCTCAGAAAGAAGCGTGACATCATCACCAGACATGCCCTGGAACCTACAATTAGAAGAGCGTTGAAAAACAAATTGGAGTATGACAGTTTCAGCTCTTTGTTCCAGAGCGACCTGAATGAAATAGATGCACATGGATTAGTGTATCTGTAAAATGTCTGGGAATCAAGATTCTATATTGCATTTTAAGCTTAAAGTTCATAACTCAAAGCAAAGCTAGGCTTCATTACTGAACTTACTGTTCTCTTTACTTACCAGAATGAGTGAGTTTATGTTTACGTAAACTAGACTGCTCTGCAAAACGTCGGCTGCAGTTGAGATGATCACACACAAATGGCTGTTCTCCTGATCGTTTACATCAATGTAATTATAAAAATGTATCATTTCACTGCCATCAAAGGTAATTTATTTCTAAACAGTAAATGAAGTTAGTAGCAACATTTTTCTTTCTACCTCATCCTACTCTTTTTCTACATTCACTCGTCTGTTTGCTTTCTCTCTCTGATAATCAACACAAATATTTGTGCGATTTCTGCTGGGGAGCATGAATGTACGCTGTGCCACTGTTATGCACCATGTAGCCCAGCACATCCGATTTTTCTGAGCCTTTATGTCAGGTGGGCTTTCTTAACCTGTGACAGCCTTCACGAGAGCAAAGCAGGACCCTTTGCAACCCCGCAACATTCATTCTTAAACTACTGTCAGCAGGACTAGTCTAGAAAACTTAATGTGTTGTGCCGTTATTTACAGCATTACTACCATATTTAAATCTCTCAACCGAAGCATCCAACCGTGTCCCCCTATATATATATATAAAAGAGAATTATTGGCCAATTGGAAAGCAGTCTTCTAAAATAACTCATTTGAATTTTCCTTGTGATGTTCATTGGTCACCGTGTTTAATCTTTGTCAACAAGACATTGAAAATCACATGTGAAAGTCAAATGTGTCATTTTAGAAGATTTTCCAATCAGCCAACAGGTCTTATATATGTTGATAGTGCCAATCTAACTTTGGCATTTTGGGTCACTTTGGCTGTCTTTGGGTGAGAGTAATCATAAACCCAACTGTGCAGTCGGATGTGCCAGGCTAAAGTGCACAGATATTGCAGCTAAACTGTAAACACAGTATATTGCTATACAAACTACATTCTGCTAATTTAAAGAGTTTGTTTTCATTTTCAAACTTCCACTGGATCTCTCATTGCAGAACAATGGTCTTGCTAGATTTTTGTAGGAAACAGCCCAGAGAATGGGAGTGAGTTGTGCTGCCGTATGAATTGCGCCAGTGGCTGGGTACAGCTGTCTTTGGCGACTTTGCAGAGTTAAAGAAATACGCAGGAGAAAAAAACAAACTCAACTCCAATCCTCCTTAGTCACCTCTTTATATTCATGACAGGTTGCTATTTTTTGCTCCCCGTTATAGCCCTGATAACACATGAGCTCTTTGTTCTTTTAATCAGTAAGAATATTAAAATTATGCCATCTCTGTATGTCTCTCATACACCAAGCTAATTAAAGTAGACTTAAATATCCTGTTACTATTTTCTGTAAATAAGTTATGCTGTCTATTTTTTCAAATTATACAAATGTATCCAGCATTTTTAATTCTTGTTGTCTTCTACTATACTCATTTTCCAGGCTGTGTCTGTCATTTTTCTTAGACATTCAAATAAATCTGGACATTTTGTTGTTGTTATATGTGATTATATACTTCTGTGTATTGTCTTCACCGAGCATATTCTTCCTGGAGTTTTTCAGTCTGAAATTCTTAACCTTTATGACTCTGCGGTCGCAATAATGCGCCTATGAGAACAGCTCCATTGTGCCTGCAGACGCAATCCCGCTACATAGGATATCGCCCGATTCCCGAGTACTGAACTTCACAAAGTAATGGTCCCGTGACGTATAAAACACGCCAAACGAAGCTAGGAATACGTCGCAGTTTAAAGGTCACGTTCCTTTACTCATTACGACTGCAAGAAGAGAGAAAACCGGCTGGTTTTGTCAACGAATTTCTGGAACGACCCTGGCCATTTTTTAGCCATATTTTACTATCATATTGAGTACCATGTGGCATGACTAAGTGATCGTGAATACATGTTTTAATTGTTTTTTATGTTTAATATGTTGTTATTTGATAAGAATGTTTGTGTAGTCGTTCAAAAACACTATAATATGTATCAGGGGTGCCACGTGTGTGCTTAGACAATAATTACGCTGTGTGTCGGGCTAGACCTAGTGTTTACCGGACGGACGTTATATGCGATTTCTTATACATTACATGTTTTAATTGTTGTTTTTTATGTTTAATGTTGTTATTTGATAAGAATGTTTGTGTAGTCATTCAAAAACACTATAATAATATGTATCAGGGGTGACACGTGTGTGCTTAGACAATAATTACGCTGCGTGTCGGGATAGACCTAGTGTTTACCGGACGGACGTTATACGCGATTTCTTCACGTTTTATTAGTTATTTTAGTTCATATTATACTAGTTTTGAAATAAAACAATATATATACAATAAGTATAGGTATTTATGAGGATTTTATCAATGATTCCACGCATTGCTCAAGTATTAGGGTCGTCAAGAAGTTATATGTGCGATTTGAAAATGGCGTTTTATGATTTTTTCCCCGAATTTTCAACTTCACAACTTTCATATCATACATACAACAACAACAAAAAACATGACTATATTCACTATTCACTCCTTTATTTAGATATGCAAAAATTATTTTGATATCTTTTAAAACAAAAAAGTTATCACGTTTTCAAAACACCCACCATCAATAACGCAAATTTTCCAAAAAATAATTTATTTATTTTTTTAGTTTTTTTTTAATTAGTTTCTTAATTTTTAATTCAGGGCCCTCAAGGTTAATATTCTATTTTTCTTTTTTCATTAGATCTCACATTTCTGCAGATTAGCAGTATGTAGTCAGAAGAACATAATAATTTTGCTATGGTTTACAGCTTAGCTGTAGTGTCTGCACCTTTTGGTCCAACACATCTTACTTCAGCATGGAATTTGGGTTAGTGACATTCTGAGATGGGACAGCCAACCCAATCTCACTCCAAAACCTCTTTAGCTGTTTCTTACAATGTATATGGCACTGACACTATTCTTTGCTTCACTTCCAGGTCCTGGCAATATTAGTTCTCTTGTCTAACATATGAACATATTCGTAAAACAACTAGTTTTTTATGATAAATAAATATAAGTGATAAAACAAATTGGTTGAATTGCAGTTTTATGTTGAACAAATTGAATATATGTTTTGACCAAAAGATTTTAATCGATATAGGAATAAACACAGAAGGGAACAACTTCACAGAAGACCACAGAATAATTTAACTGAAATTAACAGATATGGGAATAAGATTGCAGAAAGAAGTGCTAGGCGGGGATTTAAAAGGAATGTATGTTCTGTATTCAACTCATCAGGCTTCAATGTACCCATGGTATCATGGTATAAAGATAAGATGTGCATGACTGAATGGCAGTATCTGAGATATTGAAGGCATCACCATGGATAGGATCATTAAAATGGGCAGCAACAGGGGCTATGTTATCCATATTAATAGAGTTTTTTGCATGCAAAACTATCACTAAGCCGCAGATGGTTTCTCCATGTAATGTAAGATAACTTGTTTCCAAATGATAGCATACATAATCTTCCTAGACTTGCAAGTGAAGCTCTTGTGAATTGTAAAGGTGGCCTTCGGAATGCACACTGTGCTAGTTTGGGACACAAGTTTTATGAAGTTTGCCAAACTGTGCATGCCTGTGGTAAACAGTATGAGCCTTGAGTCGGCTGCATACATGGGGATCCGCAGATTATGGTCACATCTTTATGTCACTGAGAAACTATCTTCAAAGACATGGGCATTATTACCATTATTCCCTCTAACATGTGCGAATTAACGGCCAGGCACATTATTGGAAGGTACTGCTCTTGAAATGTACCCCTTGCACACATAAAATGAGAGCAAATTGACCATTTATTTAGGGTAGTAGAAAACTTCATGTGAAAGTATTCACTGTTCAGACTTGCTCATGTGAGAAAATTATAGGGAATATTATTCGATGAGAAAATGTACATGTAAAACAGACTTGCCTGGCAACTGTGATGGTAAATAAAAGCCAGTTTAACCTGGTCATAAAAAGTTTTTGAAGTGGCATGCTCCACTAGTCAAGTGTTACTCTGAACATTGTGGAGGATATGTTTTTAAAAAAAAAGAAAATTGTCATAAATAATGTAGCACAGACTTTGAACATACCTGTATGAATCCGCTGATGATTTTTCAGGTTCCCTGCTGTTGTAAATGTTTTGCCACAGTCCTGTTGGGAACACTTGAATGGCTTCTCACCTGTATGAGTTCTTTGGTGGACATGAAGACGTTGGGCAGTGAAAAATGTTTTACCACAGGAATCTTCAGGACATTTATACTGTCGATTATTTCTGCAACATTAATAGATGGAGAGGGAGTAGTGAAAGCATAGAACAAAGAAATTTAATAAACACCATAGAATAAAGGAATTGATTTATTTGAATGTTTTGAAAGGATAAATACAAGATACCTATTTAAAATTTTTTAAATATGCTTACATACTGTTTCACAATGTATACAGCAGATTTAAACTGTATGCTTCGAAAACATTTACTATTTCTTATTCTTCTAATTCATTCTCAAATATAATGTGTTGTCATGATTTACAACTTGGCTGTGATATCTACCTTCTGGTCTAACACATCCTACTTCAGCATAGCTTCTGGATTACTCTTAAAAACTACAGTATGTAGTCTTATGACATGCATTGCAGGTTACTGTGTTATTTTTTTTGGCTTCCTTTTCGGACCTCAGCAACACACCAGCTATTTACTATTTTGTCTGCGTTCATTCTGAAACTCTTGTAGATTAACAGGATGTAATTCAAAGAATGGGATTGGTTGTCATGGTTTACAGATTGGCTGTAATATCTGTACCTTTTGCATCCTACTTCACATTATTTCTGGGTCATTTTACCCTCCAGGTCCAACCCCCAATCTTCTTAGTTACCTTGTACGACATGCATGGCAGGAAACAGTTGCTATTTTTAATTCCCTTTTTTGGATCTCAACAACACACAGACGGAATTACTATTTTAAATTAATAGTAAAACCAATGTTTTTTAATGAAAAATTTGCTCTCCAGTTTGATGCTGCTGATGTTGTTGAGACCAATAAGCATGATTTTTGTGAAGTTGTTCTACATAGAGCTTGTTTGCCATCTGGTACCATTTTTGTTATTTGTGATTGTAGTCGATGGTTATTCATTCTAAATGCATATTGGATATAAATACACCATTTTCTTTTTTATATTGATGTAGAAACATATTGCAGTTTGGTCTCTCTTGCTTGACATTAATTCATCTCAGCGAATATTCACGGTTTTCTAAGATATTTATTTTCAAATTTATTTTATTTCTTCTCTATGTCTTTGCTACTTTCAGCTTTGAAAGCCTTATGTTATCGTGGATATTACATTGTTAAACATTTGTAGTTTGGTATATTTACATATTGATTTTAATCAACAGATATTTATTAGGTAAATGAATAGATATTTGTTGCTGTATCTCTATCTTATTTTCCTGTCTAAATAGAAGTTGTCAACTTTCTGAATTGTTTCTCCATTAACAATATTAAAATTTAACTTGTTGAAATTGATGATTTTGAATTCTTTGTTTGTCCTCAAACTCTGGCTGGTAACAGGGTGTAGTCCTGAGAATAGATTGTGTTGTGTCAAGATTGACAACTTGTGCCTCATTAAATTTGACACATCTGACTTTAACGTGTGTGTGTGCCACATGTTATCAAATGGTTTTCTGGATAACTTTTACATAGGTGATGCATCCTACTCCTCCTAGTAAAGCTGCCTACTAAGAGTACCACTTACAGCAAATACTTTTGTAGCTTAAAGTGATAACTCCCAGGGATCTTTGAAAAAAAGCTTTCATAAACAAGACATCAAGCCCCAGGATTAAAGTATGATCATGGAATATAAGGGAAAGATGAGAAGAGGATGACAGAAATAATTTCATGACTTTTTCACCCTTGATAAATTCTCTAGCACTGTAATCATTTCTTAGTTTCATATGAATGAATCTAATACAATTTATGCAAGACAAGAATACATTTTTGCTTCTGTATCACTGTTCTTCCAGCCATCAGCAAGCCACAGCACCAGTAAATAAAATGGGACTGTTTATCTGCTTCACGTTATTAAGGAACACTTCAAAATTGGTAGCATTAAAGAATATATACAACATGGAAATAAAACAACTCTCTCTGTCTTCTCTGGACTACATCCTGTTGTTAGAAATCTATTAAGAATAATGTCCTGCTATAAGAGAGATCAGGTGGGAATTTGAGCACACAAAAAAAAAACCATACAAAAGTCGAAAAACAAACAAACAAAAAATATTTAAAAAATAAACAAATCTCTTACGTATGAGTGAGTTCATGATATTTCAGGTGGTTAAGCCAAGCAAACTTCCTGTTGCATCCATCATAGGAACATATCAGAGCTTTGGGTTCACATGAAACATCTGGCTTTTGGTCAACGGTTACTGAAGCGGACTGTTCAACAATTGATCTAGATGTTCTTTTCTTGTCAGTTTTTTCTGCAATCAAATACACGGATGTCTAATCAATATCGTCCTACTCTGTTCTGTCTGGCGTAGGCAACCATTTAACATTACAATAATCTATCAACAGCAGAGTGTCAGTTCCACTACTACTTTTACATTCATTCTTTAACTTCTACATATTAACAGTATATAGTCCAAACAAAATATATTGTGTCCTGGCCTAGTTTTTTTTACAGTCATATCAGCAACTGTCAACCTGACACATCCAACTTCAGTAGTTTTGGGTCACTCTGTCCTATGGGAAAACAACAAAAAACAATATACACATACCCAGAACAACCAATTCATGCCTATACTGATGGGTCTGCGTTCAAGGTCACCATTAAAGTAGGTTGTGCTTTTGTTTACAGCTTGGCTACAATATTTTAATCATTCAGTGTAAGCATCCAACTGTGACCACAAACATGTATAATGGCTAATTGAAAACAGCCTTCTAAAAAGACTCATTTGACTTTTCCTGTAATTTTGTTGGACCCTATGTTTATACTTTGTCAACTGTACAACAAGAAGAGAGTGTGGTTGACGAATGGCGCAACTTCACCACACTTTAAACAAAATTCAGTGCTAGTCATAACTCAACTATTATCATCAATCATCATCTTTTTCATAACTGACACAAGTCCTGTGGTGATGGGGAAGTGGTGAACAAGAAAGTGCGGAATAATCAAGCTATATTATATCCAGACAAAATCTGATGATTTGTTTGATGTCTGTAGGGAGATATGTTCTAAATATGATGTCGAAATTACATCACTAGAAGTTGCCTTTTACCACCTGAAGACCATATTTAATGACTTTTCAAAGTTCCACAACATTGCATCTAATGCACCCCACTTGAAACAGTTACAAAAAAAAACATTGATGAGAACCAGCTTCTTGCACATATCCGCCAAAGACGGATGTGTTGGGCCATTGGCGCAAATAAAACAGCAACACAACGCATTTCCATTCTCTGGACTACATTCAACTGGAAATCTTTTAGGACCATTGTCCTGTTACAAGAGAAATCCAGCTGGAGTTTGAGAATGAACGCTGAAGAAGAAGAAGCACATATCAAAACAACTGCATCACCAACAGGAAGATATCCTCCCCAATGACGTAGAAAAAATAGAAATGCTTTATGGTTTTGATGAGCCAATTTACAGTCCAAAAACATCTCCATCTTCAGAGAAACGGGATTATCAACAGAGAACACCTGACATCACTTCAACTAAAGTCTCTGGTACAGGAAATGATTGCACACACATATAATCCTACAATATGGACACATGAGTGTACACAGATTGGCAAAGGGAGCTCTAAAAAATGGAAGAGGCATCTTTATAAGATATAGCAACAGAAAGAGTTTCAGTAAAGCATTCCCAACAGGAAAGACATGCTCAAATTTTAGAGCAGAAGTCGGGGCAGTCCTGCGGGCACTTACAAAGTAACAAAAATAAAAACACAAATACATAAAATTTGACTAGAACTGGCAAACATAAAAAAAAGCTCAAATATCACTCTTCAATAGTTACCTGTCCATTGTGGCATCACTGGAAATGAGAGAGCTAATGCCCTAGCAAAAGAAAGAGGTAAACTGGAACAATTCAGCTATCATCTGTCATACAGTGAGGTCAAAACACTAATTCGCAACCATTATACATAACAGTGGAAGAAAGGTATGGATATTGACTCAAAACCGGACTCCATACACAAACTCCATAGGCAACAACAGACAATCATCTTTTGACTCAGAAGCCGCAGGTTACAGAGCCACCTGTATCGAATCAGCATTCGATCAAGCATACAGACCCCTGAACATATACTCCAAGACTGGAATACAAAGAACTGTGAGGCCAGACATGGCCACAATAGACTGAACTGAAGCAAAAACTTTGGGGCAGCCACTCTGACGTGGAGAAAGACTGGGAGCTTAGCCCTGGCAACTGGCCTGAAGATCTAGTGAGATCAAAGATTCCTGACACAGAAGAAGACAAAACTGTGATTCTTATATTCTATATACGCCTGAACTCCGCCAAAGATGGATATGTTGGGCCATTGGCACAAATAAAACGGCGACAATGCATTTCCATTCTCTGGACTATATCCTTCTGGAAATCTAATAGAACCACGGTCCTGCTACAAGAGATATCCAGTGGGAGTTTGAGAATGAACAATGAAGATATAAGCCTGAAATAATTCAAATATATCATCATGTCAACCAGCTGATTACATCTCATGATGCCAATTAGGTAGATACCAGGTTATTCAAACTCACATGGCAATAACAAGGCAGATAGACTAGCAAAGAGAGCAAGACAAGAACAGTCATACACACTAACGACTGTGCAGTTAAAAAGATGTTAAAATCTGTGAACAAAGAGTCTTGGCAGAATATATGGGTCATGGGAGACATTACGTAAATTCCCCCTGTAGCGGAATTCTTTTTTGACAATTTACTTTATTATTAGTGGGCATTTGGAAAATGCAATAATCTATATTTTTGGGGGGGGGGGGGGGGGGGGGGGGGATTTTTGTATACATTTATTTAATGAAAATAAAGAATTAAATACTGAATCTAATGGTGAAAGTTTTATTGGTGTATGTATGATACATTATATGTGAGAGAATGGTAAATATGAAAAAAGAAGAAGAAAAATTTTCAAAGTCTGCCACATTTATTTTCCAATCTATGGAAATACATGGAAAAATCTTGCTATATGTTTGTCTATCTTATTTATAAATTTATTTCATAACCAATTAAAAAGTTCATAATATCATCTGCTAAAATAAATAAAACACATAGATGTTACTAACCTTGTCCGTCCTAGGTCTAAGAGTATTAAACTGACACACAGCTAATAATAATTCCTCATCATTAGAAACAACCCATATGAATTTCACTAAAAAATGGATTCCATTTCGATTTGTGATGATTGAAAATTGAAAAACTAATCTGATTTTCCAGTTCTTTTGCACACAACCTTGTCAGATTAAGGAAGTTCAACTATTGCTAGCCGCAGTTTCATATGTTTCCAGTTTTAAAAGCTTAATTAAAACTGTTTATTGCAGTTACAAAAATACATAGTGACGTGTCGCAAATTTGCTACCAAAGCGTTAAAATTATGTTTTTTGGCACCAGTAGCATGCTAAAGGTTAAAAACTAGAATGCAGAATATAAATTATTAAAAGCAAGAAGCTGTTATATTGAAAAGTGTGAATTCCAGGGCCCTTATTTCAGGAAAGTACCTCAACATAAAAAACTAATTGATTTGTTATTGCCTGTCTTACCGTGTGAGAAATTCAACAGGAGCCATTAAAAGCAATTGTCTTACAAGGTCAGTCAGTCAGAAAAGGGTTATCCACAGTAGAAAGCTTCTTCCTTTTTCTAAATAGGAAGTATTTACTATAGGAAGCATAACACAAGGATAGTTATGTAAAATGCGCCTTTTATGGTGATTTACAGTCCTTTCAACCGTGGATGCTAATCCAATTTGGTTATATCATAGGTTTAAAACCATCAAAAAATAGTGGTTTCGGTTCTGGTAATTCAGTCACCACAACCTATAACACAAAGAAAACAAGCTTCTAGCGCACCACAATCTTGTGAAACCTAGTCTCATCTTACATTTATAAATGCATACATAAATTATTGCTTACTTTGACTGTCTTGCTTTCCTCCTGTTAAAACTTCTTTTTGTAATTGATTTTGATCTGGTCTGAAAATGTGTTTCACTGGTTTAACCAGAGAATTGACATGACCTGGTCCACCAGCTTCAGCTAACTGTTTAGCAATATCTCGCTGTGTTGAAGCTAATAAATTTGCTGTAGCCAATGCATGAACTTGCTCAAAACTTGGTATCAGTTTCTGGAAGACACAATGTTCTAACATGAAAATGGTATATGTTGTTACTCATTTATAAATGAATACAAGTGACAGCATTGCATGGCCATATTTGTCGTGTAGTCACATGGGCTGTATGGAAAATATTCAATATAACCAAATGATTGTAAGCTTTTACATTATCATCTGTGCTCATCCTCAAACTCTTGCAGATTAGTAGGATGCAGTCCAGAGATAATGCATTGTGTCATTGTTTACAGCTTAGCTGTGATAGTTGTGCATTTCTGTCTAACATGTCCAACTCCACCATGAATTTTGGATCACTTTGATTTTCTTCTCCGCCCGTGTGTTGCCGGGGCCTGAAAGGGGAGCAAAGAATAGCAACCCTGTTTACTTTCCACGCATGTTGTAAAAGGCAACTAAGGAGGTTATGGGATGGAGTTGGCTGTCCCATCCCAAATAGGGTCAGTGACCCAAAGCCATGCTGAAGTTGGATGTGTCAGGCCGAAAGGCAGATATCGCAGCAATGCTGTAAACCATGACACAACACATTCCATTCTCCAGACTAAATCCTGCTAATCTGCAGGAGTTTGAGAACGAACACAAAAGAAGATTTCTTCTCTTGTTGTTCACTGGTCACTTTGATAATCTATGAGATGAGAACAGCCAACCTTACCCTCGAACATTCTTCAGTCACCTTTTATGACATGCATAGAAAGTCAGTGTCATATTCTCTGCTTCTGGCAAGAGCAACACACAAGCAGAGTTTGTTTCTACAGGGTTCTGCCATGAAATTTTCATGACATGCACAGTTACTTTTCACCACACACCAATGTGCTGTATGTTCATAGTCAGGACATTCCATACACGCTAACAGATGAGACCACGATCAGGGACAGAGAATATTGTGTTCCCTCAACATGATGTGCAATGCTGAATTCTCTTAATGTTGCACTGCAAAGGGAAATGTAATTGTACAGATGAAGTGTTGTGGGACTTCCATAAAGGAAAGTGTTACTAATTACTTGTCATATACTGTTGCATGATGGTTGTTCTGGTAGGACACTAGTGAGACCTGCAAGTTGCCTTCAGCACGTACTAAGTAACAATGATAAATCTTCCCAGAGTTCGAACTTTCTTACCCATTGCCTGATGAATGGGTCAACAATGAGTCTTTTTTGCAAATTACAGATGACCATCTATCATTGACGAAGTGACTTAATTTCACTACCCCAGCTCCCCTCAATTTAAATGGAAAAAAGTCCACCCCCAAACTTCCTTAGTCACCTCTTATGACATGCCTGGCAGGTAACAGTGTCACCATTCTTTGCTCCCTTTTTTTGGGCTAAAAAAAAACACTGCAGTCTATCTACTCACCTTTCACTCCATATACCATGTAGAGCATTGGTTAAGCATTGGAGAACTAGCTATTGCTTTCTGTTCATTTATGTCCCAGCCAACCATTTTATATCTGAATAATTCTTTCCTCCGGGTATTTCATGTCCCTACTTAAGTACCTTCTGTTGTGGATAGTCGGGCTTGGTTTCCTTTCTATTTTGCTATGTTGTACATGATTTTTTGAGAATTTCTTTTTTGCTCTGTATTTTCATAAATGTGCTAGACCTGCAATCCCTAGCAACTGACCGACATGTTATGGAGAACTATGACATCCGCCTTATGTGCCAAACTTGGCAAAAGAAGAACTGACTGACTGATTTTCATGTGGTAGGGTAGCCAACCTCATACACAATCTCATTATTTTTTATCCTATGATATGCTTTTGGAGGTGGCAATGTTACTATTTTTTGCTTCTTTTTCAGTTCCAGCATATTATAGAATACTTAGAAATCTACACCAATAGAAAAAACACACAAACCTCAGTAGAGTGCAGCTTCCCTACTTTTGGCACACTGGAATTATGTACTGAACCAAGTATGACATTGGCTAAAACCGAGTCCTTGTCTTGTGTGTTTGTAAAATCCAGCTGAGGTGACAGAGCATCATGCTCCTTCTAAAGAAGAAGAGTTTGAAAAGATTAATATATAGCACATTATATAATTTAATTTATAAAAATGTATAACTTTGTTCAATCTCAAATTCTTGCTAGATGACAGGATATAGTCCAGAAAACAGAATGTATGTATCATAGTTTACAGCTTGGTTGCAATGTGTGCACATTTCAGCCTGACACATCTGACATCAGCATGGATTTTGGTCACTATGGCACCCATAAGTATAAGTTATATGCCTGACAGGATGTAATTCTTCTGTTTTCATTTGCAAACTCCTGCAGATTAGCAAGATATATTCGAGAGAACAGAATATGTTGTGTCATTATTTACAGCTTGGCTGCAATATCTGTGTCTTTCAGCCTTACAAATCTGACTTCAATATTGCCTCTGTGCAATTTTGACCTTCTATGGAATAGTACAGCCAACTCATTCCCCAAAACCTACCAGTAAGCTCTCATGACATGCATAGCAGGTAACAATGTTGCGATTCCTTGCTTCCCTTTCATTCTCCAGTAACTCACTGTGGCAGTATATAATGATGCACTGGAATCTCTCCCTTCAGGGACCAAACAAAGCACCCTAACACAACCGCGCCTGTGAAATAACAAACCATACTGTAGGAAAGGCTATCAAGATCTACCTGATCACAGCTAAATGGATTACATCAACACAGAACCGAAACCAGCAGCCACAATACCCTGAGAGATTTACTGAAGCAGATATCTAAACACCTATGGACATGTCCTGCGTGCAATAACGATAATCAACATAAACCTAAACCACTGAAACAAGTACCTGTAGTGTTTTTTAAGTTGAGACATAGGAGCATGAACCACTTGAAGAGTACATCAGGATATAACAAGGCAAACAAAATATAATAATTTGGGTGGGGGTAGGGGATGTGCTGAGAATATTTCATCCTAGATGACTATTTACATTCATTCTCAATTAACTGCACATTTGTGTGTGTGGTTAGAAAGTCGGCATAACCAGTAGTCAACTGGTGGCGGGGAATGAGCACAGTGAACCCTATCTTGGCTACAGTGGCTAGGAGCAGTGCATAGGTTTAAACCTACCTTCCTGGAGGTGTGATAGTTATTCTCTGGCTCTGTCCCTTGGTGGGCCGAAAATCCACAGACTTCCCAGCAATATAATGCCATCTAATGGCACTAGGTCAAAGGGCATGAGCCCATGGACCGCTGGATCAGCAACCAACCAACCAACCGTGTGTGTGGTTTGAATTAGAGAGCATCAATACATTGTGCTGCTAGTTTACAGCAAAGCTACGATATTTGAATTTTTGACAGAGCACATTCAACTTCATGCTTCTGACTCAATGTGACTATGGTGCAATGCCATAAGCTGGGAACTTTGCTGGATCTACTTGCAGGGGACTTTGCTGTGATGTACTGCCATCTCGATGCATGCTGCAGGTGGTTAAGCTCACTTCCAATAATTCAGGCATGGTCTTCAACAAACTGCATTATGGGGAAATCACGTTAATCCTTGTTTTATGGTAGGACAAGTCTGTTGATAAGACAACCCATGGAGAGATGACGTAAAGTAAGGTATGTCCAGTAAGACCGGTCTTAACCCTGATACATGAAGCAAAATTAGCTCTTCTCTGTGCCATACTATGATAAATGTACTATAAATAAATAGAATATAAATCTGCGGCAGTCTATGGTCAAATAAATAGAGCTCCCAGACAATGACAAAGGGTCAAGCAATGATGTCCATAGCTAACAATCAGTTGAGCAAGAAAAAGAGGCTAGCGAGAGGATAAACAGGGTGTGACACACAGGCTGGCCTATTAGCAATATGGCTATAGATGTCCACCATTCAGTGAAATATACCCCTGCCATCACATGTGTGTTGTTGGGAACAGAAGCCATAATAGTGATATTTTAATCTGCCTTGCATGTCATAAGAGACAACTAAGGAGGTTTTGGGGTGCAGTTGGCTGTCCCACCTCATAGAGGGTTCAGTGACCAAAAAGTCATACTACAGTAAAATGTGTGAAGCTGAAAGATGTGGATTCCTTTCTCCAGACTACATCCTGCTACAATCTGTCACCAAGCTTGACAGATTATGAAAGGGAAGACATCAGGTAAAGAATAGGTATAATATTTTTCTATAGTCTCATAGAAAGGCGAGTGGTTTCTCATAAGTGGTTTAGCCACATTATGAGAATGTATTACAAGTTACCTGTGAAGACATATAACCAAATGAGATCAAGGTACAAACAAAGCCAGAGGAAGACCATGAAAAAAATGAATAGAAAACATGAGGGACATCTTGAACAAACACGGTCATAGCACAACCAAGGCGACACATCTGGCCTTGGATCACAAGCTCGATCTCCCATCACCCCCTACACTGAATGGCAAGAGTGGATAACATACCAACTGGAGAAAGACAATAGACAATAATACTCAGTTTTCAGTTTCCCATGATTTACTGACATTGTGTTCCTTGCCTAGTAGCTATGTTAACTAACACTGCATTCAGGTTCTCAACCAGTGAGTTGATATCATCCTCTAATAAGTTCGAAGTTGAAAATTTACCGCATATTGTTGCCTTGAATAGGTCATCTATTGCTGTCGCTTTTAATTTTCTACGTCAAATCTTAGGCAATGTCAGCACCCTGGAATGATCTCACCTTTGCTTTATTTATGGCCAATTCAAACCTCTTAGAAACCAGAATAGAGTTGATTTGATTGTGTAATTGTCCTGATGGTGCATGCCAAATTTACTTCTGGACTACATTCTTTGTAAAACCTAGTGGAACCATTGCTCTGCTAAAAGTGCGATCCTGCTGAATTTTGAAAACAACGCTAACAATTATTAAGAGATATAATTTGACTTTCAAATTGTAAGAACGTTTATTATTAGCCTATTCATTACCTACCTTACTACTCTGGTGTCTTGTAAGAAGGGAAGCCACTGCATTCAGCATTACATTGCTATCCCCAAATAGAGCAGATGTGATTAAGTCAATATTCTGCTGTTCCATTCTGTTAGATGCTTGAGAATGAATAATGGTTTTCCAGCTACTCGGTAGGTTACAAGTCATGTTTCCAGAATGGTACCGACACTAATAACGAAAACGGTATCCAATTTTCATTCTTTAGCATTATCAATCTGTAACATTGTGGAGTTTATATTATTTTAACAAGTACAAATGCATTCATTTCAACTTAAAATAAATGCATGCTTATTATAGAACATGATTTCCACCAAAGACGGCTGCGTCTGGCCATTGGTGCAAATAAAACGGCAACACAATACATTTCCATTCTCTGGACTACACCTACTGGAAATCTAGTAGGACCATTGTCCTGCTAAAAGAGAAATCCAGCGGGAGTTGAGAATGAACGCTGAAGAAGAACATGACTGCTCTGCCCTGCCGTAAAATTAAATATTTTTTTTCACTTCCTCATTTTCCTGTCCACGTCAAACTCAACGGGACCCAGCAATAAAAAGAAATTTGGGTTCAGTACCCCTAGCCATGGTGATAAACCATCCTGGCAGAGGGTTGGACCAAGCAAAGTGCCAAATTCGTCTTATGATGCAGGATATTTCGACTTAAGGCACTGCACACAGCCAAAGCATTCTTTGTATAAAAGAAAACTCTGGATACACTACCTCACTGCAAACAGGAAGCAAAAGCTAATCGCTAGTATTTCTCTGGGGATCAAAACGCAAAAACTATAAAATATAAATTTCCTATTTGCACACATAATCTTTTCATTTTAATATAGACAAGAATATTGTTCAACAAACATAAGGAAACAAATTAACAATTGTCATATCAATCAGGACAGACCAAAGAAATATTAAATCTTATTGTTTCTGTGACATGTTTGTCATTCATTCTTATAGGTGGCCAGTCTTAAATGGGAGAAAATAATAGCAACACTGTGATCTGCCACACATGTCACAAGGGTTGGTTTTTGCTGATCCAGCAGTCCATGGGTTCATGTCCCTTGATCCAACACCATTGTATGATGTATGCATGTGTTTGTGAGCTGCTGTTTTATTCCACATAAGGTGTTCCATCTATATGGCATCAGAGGGGGAAGCATTTTCCTGACACCATTCACACTGGCCATTCAAAAGGAGGTGGTAGCCAACAGTTTCATGGATGAATGTACAGCCATAACCCTGAAGTGTTTTGGGGTTGTATTCTGTTGTATTCAGGTGATTGTTAAAATGTAAATGTGTGTAAGTCGGAATATGATAATCTGGTCTTTCCTTCCAAGGAGGTCAATATTTTCTATAAGATTTTGGGCTGGTCATATATTTGAATATTTCTCTCCCAATGTTTTCCATAGTCCATCTAAGTCTCTTTGTTCCCAGATTTTAACATCATTTTAACTTTGTGCATGATCAATTGTGTGTATATGGTGTTTCTTGTCTTGCTCCCTTTTTTTGATAGTCTGTCTGCCTTGTCATTGCCAGGTGTGTTCGAGTGGCCAAGAATCGACAGCTAACAACTTGTTCCGGGGTGATGAAATATGTATGTAATAACAGAAATTCACTATATACATTACAAACAATAAAAATAATTGGGTTTTTTTTAAAGTGTTGCTAAATAGGGAATTCTGCCATAGACGATGTGTCGGGACGTGTGCGCCAATATTGCGGCTACTCAACCCATTCTCTGTACTACATCCTGCTGGAAAACTAGTATGGTTTTGATCTTGCTTCAAGAAAGATCCAGGGTGAGTTTAAGAATGAACAATAAAGAAATTTGTTATCAAAGGATGCACTATAGAGGGATTCCACTGTGACATTATGAGATGTGAGAAGCTGGTTGACGTAGTGATATATTTGTGTTAGTTCAGGCTCACAATTTTCATTATATTCTAGAGCTTGAAGAGCAAACATTGTCTGTTGGTTGCTGATCCAGCTGAACCCCCTACACCATAGCGAAAAAAATACACAAAAAACTATTTCTTTATATTCAGAATATACGGTACATTTGGGAATGAATAGATCAATCTTCTTTAGCATTTATTCTCAAACTCTTGCTTGACCTCTCTTGTAGCAGATCAATGGTCCTACTACGCCCGTGTGTTGCTGGGCCTGAAAAGGGAGCAAAGAATAGCAAAACTGTTTACCTTCCATAAGAGGCGCCTAAGGAGGTTATGGAATGGAGTTGGCTGTTCCATCCCATATAGGGTCAGTGACTCAAAGTCATGCTAAGTCAGATGTGTCAAGCTGGAAGGCGCAGATATCGCAGCAATGCTGTGTTGATGATACAATGCATTCCGTTCTCCGGACTACATCCTGCTAATCTGCAGGAATTCGACAATGAACGTAGAAGAAGAGTGTTTGTGGTGCAACATTCTGAGAAAACAGGCATTGCACATCATGTTAGTGGAATCAGATGAACTCTAACCATGAACTGAACACAGTTCTATCTGTCAATGTGTACATGGTGCTCCTGCTATAAACTGGTGGCACATGGTCTATGGTGAAAAGAAACTCTGTACAGGACATGAAAATTCCTTGGGAGGGTCAAGAATCAAGCAAACACATTAGCCCTGCACAACTGGAGAATCCTTGGATGGCGGAGAATCATAGCTGGCTGCTCCAACCATTCCAGTGACCATGGTCCAGAGTTTGGTTGCTATAGACACCTGACGAGATGTTTCCAGTGAATATGGTCCAGAGTTTGGTTGCTATAGACACCTGACAAGAGATGTTTCCAATGACCATGGTCCAGAGTTTGGTTGCTATAGACAAGAGATGTTTTGCACTGCAGCCCATGACTCTGCATGTTGTGGAAAGCTAGAAATGTCACAAAATCCCTAGAATTTTACTCTCTCTGAGTAAGACTTCTCAAAGCATTGCACATCGCGGAGAGTTCTGGGTATGAAATAAAGCTCTGGACAAACCACCCCATTGTACATTAGAAGTAAGAATTAATCGCTCACAATTCCTGGGGACTGGTACAACTTCGTTCGTTCTCAAACTCCTGCAGATTAGCAGGATGTAGTCCGGAGAACAGAATGCATTGTGCCATGGTTTACATCATTGCTGCGATATCAGCGCCTTTCGGCCTGACACATCCGACTTCAGCATTGCTTTTGGGTCACTGACCCTATATGGGATGGGATAGCCAACTCCATCCCATAACCTCCTTAGTCACCTCGTACGACATGCATGGAAAGTAAACAGTGTTGCTATTCTTTGCTCCCTTTCAAGCCCCAGCAACACACTGGCGACTGGTACAAGTATAAGAATCTTCACAGGCCCGGAGATGACATGCACACTAGAGTGCACAGGCCGGCGCTCCATAGCTGGTCGAGCATCAGGGTCAACGAACCACAGCTGATCAAGACCCACAGTACACTTCCACGCAGTGGGCCTGGAAAACAGGAATGCAGCAACCCTGCTGTATCCTGGCCAAGTACTAGGGATCGAAAATATGGGAATGCCAACAAGGCCCCAAAAAATGCTGGTCGAAGACGGATGTGTCAGGTCAAAAGGCGCAGATAACTCAGCTTGCGGTAAGATCACCCTCATACGTCCTCAGGAAGATCAGCGGAATGCTTTCAGGGGGTCCGCCACAAGGCGTACGATGAAGAAGAATCTTCACCATCAAAGGATTTTGAGGCCAATGAACATGAGTCAGTATCAAGAATGTGTGAGTTGGGAACTGGGTATCATCATGGAACAGAGAGAACAACTTTAAAAAATTTCACAAAATAACACATAACATCCACTGTTATAGAGATCAACTGAAGGGAAGATCTGAGCACCTACTATGGATATTTCCAGTGTCTAAGATCATCAACATACCTAAAACCTACATGCTGGAAGTCTTAAGTATAAACATGTACTGTTATGATGTCACATAAATATGCAGTGTTATGACAGAAGTCAATAACAAGGTCAGTAACCCAGATCTGACCAAGATCCCAATCCACATGCAAGTTAGGGGAGGTCGCTTGAAACAACTATCACTGCAGTTTGGCTAAGTGAGTAGGGAACAAAGTGGGAAAACAAACTCAAAAGTCCTAAAATGACAATGCCAAGTTGAGCATGGATGTTCGAGTTAAAGGTGCAACTCTTTCAGCTTTTCTTGCACAAGCGGTGAGTGTCTACACCCACGGTAGTATACAACACTACAAGACTTTCTCAGGATGAAATTAATAAATATTGTAAAACAGTTAAACACTAACCGCCCACTAACATTTAACAATATTCCTAGACCTAGGCTAATTGAAAAGGCAGACAAAAACTGTTATTTAGTGTTATTCTACTGGAAACAGTGACAATTAATATTAAAGATAATATACTGGATACAACATCACACTTAACATACACTTTGTGAGTTTGTCACAAAGTTTGTGACATGTTTCAGTGACAAATCTGCTGTGAAAACTACTTAGTCTACTAGACTACTGGTTACAAAGTTTGCGACATTATTTAGTGACAAACCTGCTGTGAAAACTGCTTAGCCTACTATACTGTAGTTCAGTTAACAAGTACAAGAGTTTGTATATCAATATAACTTAAGTAGGCGTATCAGCAAATTTAGTGTTTACTCTGTCATTTTTACATTTATTTATAAACTTAATCATTGAAAGACCTGATGAAAATTACTTAGTATTGTCACAGTTGTGTAGACAATCATCTCTTTAAGTAATCAATACAGAAGTTCTACTACTTGAAAATTAGGGCCTAATAATACTAATAATTCATGTAGTTTGGAACTATAAAGTAAAGCATTCAACTTCAGCAAGTATGATGAGTTGCAGTTGAGCATTTTTGTTGCTTTCTCTGACGACAGTTCGACTATTTAAAATGTCCTAAAGGACCTAATATTTTATTTATACTAGATACTTTACTGTCTGTGCATGTTGGCCAATGGGCCTATACGGTATAGTTATACGATAAAGATAGCAATGGCAATATATACTCCCAATGTCAATATAGGATCTTAATCTTTTTACTTTAACAAGTCAACACTGGGATCCCGAGTGATAGTCAAATAGTGGAGAATGACACTGGGAAATTCATCGAACCTACTGGCTAAAGTGATAGGCCTATACTTTGCTCTAATCAAATAACTGACCGTTTGCATAACGTTAACACCTTTCTTTACCGCATAAATCGAATGAGACAACAAAACAACAACCTAGATAGTAGAAGTAAGCATGGCCATCCATTATATTATATGATGTAAACTCTACTAATAATTGGCCAGGAAGTTTTGTTTTTTAATTTAGTATGCCTACTCGTAGGATTTGTGTATATTTGAGGAAGTTCCATCATCTGGTCACATTCAAGATGTAAGCCCCTATTTATATATTTTACCATTACCAAAAATAAAATGTAAACACCCATTCGTTTTCCAATCGCCCGTCACCTGCGCCAAACAAAAAAAATATAAATAGGATGCTTGGCTAACGTGAGATAACAAGACAAATCCGCATTGCACCAGTCAAATCCCTGGCATGTCTTGATAGAAAAGACATATTTTAAACGCCTGCCTTTAGTCAAAATATTGTCACATGACATGAATGACTGATTGCCCTTCATCGTGTATGACTATACTCTAGGCAGTCAAAACAACATATAAGGAATACGACATATGTGAATACATATGCGTTTATTCCTACAGTCAAAGTTTGCATCACAGACGCCATAAATGCCTTCTCATTCACACCGAGAATCGGAAGTGGTTTGAGGTGGTATTAACCTAGACTCGAAGGATGGAAAGTTACCAACCTAAAAATAGAGGGGTCAACCTATAATTGAGCTAAAATTAGCTTTAACCCTATAGGTACGGAAGACATTAGTGTCTTAGAATTATACACCGGTAATGTTTTACAGAGCCGGTGCGTTGCAACTGTCCAAAAATGGTAACATCGGCCTGCTGTATGTAGTAAGAGGCGACTAAGTAAGATTCGCCATCCATCTTGGTGAAACTGACCCAAAATTGTATTCCGAAGTCGGATATATTAGGGCAAAAGGTGCCGATATTTCAACCACTACACTGAATGTTGGTCTCCTGCCTACATTCTGCTAAGCAACGGGAGTTTTAGGACAAATGCAGCAGAGCAAGAACTTTTCACGAAATATATTTATTATTGTAAACGGTAAAGGTATGTTCCATGGCAGCAACCTGCCATTGGGGATGAAGATAACTCTTCATGTAAACTGCAGTAACTATTAAGTGGGGTGGTCGTCATTAACATTGCATTATACTCTCACCCAAAAGGAAACATACACGTTTCACTTCAGACCACAGACTGGATTATAATATTAATGACAAAAATATAATACGAATTAAACGCCGCATGGCGCAGGACCAAAAGACAATAGAAGGGTGACAACAACAATTTTGATGTTATAGACATTGATAATAAAACTCGCAATCTGCTAAGGTCGTATTGGTTACACATTGGAAACATCAGCATAAAAAGCTCATCAAATATTCATATCTTCGGTCATACGTAGAGTGTAAAAAAAACCCAAAAAACTACGCCCTTACTATTCCTCGATGTTAACAAACTAGAAGAAGAATGACGACCAGTTGATGAGATCATGACAGGCTTTGACAAATTAGTAGTCGATCTTGGAAATGAATGTCAAAACTGTGGCACTGGAGAAATCGACCAGGAAATGTGTCATTTTATTGCTGATAACGCTGGAGATTATATTGTTCTTCTTCTGCTTTACTCTCTTATAACTACAGCGAATAAATCGTGTGATTTCAGCCGGGGAGCGTAAAGTACGTTGTACTGCTAGTTCTACAGTTGAACTGATTTATTAGATGATATTGTAATTATGTTAATCAATGAATCTGTTCATCGTGTTACGAAGTATGAACCATCAAATGGCTCTCAAGTCCTCACTTACTATGGCAGTTCCTGCAGCCAAAGCAACAAAATAGCTGGTGTATAAATCAGAAATTTTTTAATTAAAAATCAGTATCTCGACCCTGGGGACATTCCAGTAAGTCATCTACGGAAATATAAGTTCAGTATCCCATTATTGTTGATGATCACAAATGTGGAGCATTCCTCACCAGAAGAGGTATGTATTTATGTTAACTTTCAGTTGTTGATTGTGTGTACTTCGGATATTTTAAGCGAGGACACACTTTTATCTCCATTATCTTGTCACTCCCATTTGCATTTGCACCATTCTCTAAACATATACATTGTCTTTTTTAAACCTTCTCTTCGTCATTTTATATATGTTTGGATCGCGTATATAACTACATAAATATACATAGCATTTTGTAGACCTATCGCCAAGGACATGCTGACGTTCACAGTAATGAAAGAGCAGACAGGTTTGCATAAAAAACACGACTGCATTGTACTAAACCAGTTGAGGGAGGAACACTGGCCCACAGAGAAAGACATCTGCAGAAAACTGTATTGGTACCTTGAAGAACGTACAAATACAGCAGCTGAATGGGAACATCGACACTGATAACACATCATGGTTGAGATTTAAAGAATTCGTTTAAAATGTGGCACTAGTAAAATTGGAAGACTGCGCGGAAAAGTGAGTAGCGTGGTCATCAAGTGAGCGACATATCACGCAACTATATGTATGTATTCTTATTCATCACGTTATGGATTGTAGAATCCTCGGAGACAGTATAATAATCCTAACTCACAAGAGCATGTTCATAGTTCATGTACAGTGAAAGTTATGTCGTTTCAGTTAGTTAAGTTAGTTCAATTAGATGATCAAGGTCTTCTTCTTCTTCTTCTGCGATTGTTCTCAAATTCCTGCAGATTAGCAGGATGAAGCCCAGAGAACGGAATGCGTTATGTCGTGGTTTACATCATTGCTGCGATATCTGCACCTTTCAGCCTGACACATCCGACTTCAGCATGGCTTTGGGTAACTGATATGGGGTGGGACATCCAACTTCATCCCATAACCTTCCTAGTCGTATCGTATGACATGCATGGAAGGTAAAGTGTTGATATTCTTTGCTCCCTTCTTGGGCCCTGGGAACACAGGAGCGAGAACTCGTATTAAATTTCAAACATTTGACATACCGGTAATCATCTCCAATTTATCAGTTCGGTGTCATGGTTTACAGCCTGGGTTCAACAACGTGTGGTTTCATATTCTGTGAGTTCAGGTATCCCCGCATATAATACTTTTAATTCAGCTTGATGGGATAGTAAAATGGATTATATGGCCGCATTTTGACCATCTCTGATGTAGATGGTCAACTTGTTTTATTGCAATATTGATGTAATTTAATACATATTCTAAAACAATTTTCGCAGGATTTGATGTATCAAATGGTTATTAAACAACTGTGAGAGAGAAGAGGACAACAATTTTAGTTACATTTCTCATATATCTGTCATTTATATACTATACATAAACAGGCTAATTGAATTGAGAAGGCTGGAGATGGATTGTGAAAACGCCATAGATATTGCACCAACCACCGTTAAGGTTTTGGGCATGATATAAAAATCATGATAAAATTTCTTAAGGGTTAATGTCTGGAAAGAAGCAGATGTAAGATGGAGTTTTATTGGAGGAATGCAGGTTTTTTTCCTTTCACGAAATAAAACATTTTCGGAAAATAAATCTATATCTAGCAAATAAAAAAGTTTCCCCGCTTTTACTGATAAAAGTTAAGGGTATTAAATAATACATTTAATTAATTGTCTATAAATACGGCTGAAAAACTACTCTTGCACATTTTCTAATGTATTTTACATGTTATCCAATGGGCGAATAGATAACATATTGCAAAAAAATATCCGAAAATATACGAAACAGTAGCTTCTATTGAAAATCATAATAGAATATGCAATTGAACAGATTTGAATTTTAAAAGTCATATTTATAAATACACGTTTAGTATGTTAACTAACATTTTATTTATTTCAGTTTATCAATTTGCAGTTGTAGCATACGGAGATTACCGAGTACATGGCATATGGCGAACATACACCAGTTCCAACCGGTTCACAACTTTGGGTGTTTTCTTCAGATTTTGGACAGCTCTTGAAGAAGGCTGACGTACAGGTGAGCATGTTCTCAAACATTACAAGATGTACATGGAATCGAATTATATGAGAATAGACAGTGAATAAAGGGCAATTTTGTCAAACTTCTTATGGGCGCCGCCATGTTTGAGCGGTTCTGCTAACAGCGGAAGCTTTAATAGACTTATAAACTCGAAAGTCTGAAAGAGGAGCTAACAGCCATGTGGGTCATGTGACCTAAACGCGAGTTGTAAACACAGATTGAGGAAAGGAAAAACTGACCAAAATAGTAAACACATATATTTAGACATACTTATGTAATATTTAAGATATTGCTAGGGAAAATCTAGTATATTGTGTGTGCATCTCATATGTGATACATTTGATCGCCATAGAAGATACAATTAGTACATAGGAATGTGACTTACTAAACTTAACTTGAAATTAGACCATGTTCCCGCTGTTTTCCATTATAATGGACCTGTCACTGGGATTCCCACTGGTCGAAATTCACGATCATTTCTACTATGAGGATTAATTAGTCACATGTCATGAAATGTGCATTTGTCTCTCGTATTGTATTCATTCGTAGGTTTTCAGTCTTCTTAGTGAATCTTGTGTAAGTTAGTGTAACTATAAATTTTCTAGTCTTAATTAAAAAATTGTCCCTAAAAAAGCTGAATTTTAAGTTATATAATAAAACGTGTTTACCAAGTAAAGTATGTCTACAAGTTTAGTGAAAAATAAATGCACAAATTATGTATGGCCTGTGTTAGTGTAATATTGTGTCTAATTAGTGACTATCATCCTACACAACAACATCCATGTTCAATG
Source organism: Meghimatium bilineatum (assembly GCA_034231615.1). NCBI lineage: Eukaryota > Metazoa > Mollusca > Gastropoda > Stylommatophora > Philomycidae > Meghimatium > Meghimatium bilineatum. Next base: position 60,837,073 of record CM067322.1, on the reverse strand, counting down.
TGGTAAATATTGGTCTAGACTAGGACTATGTTATTAATTAAAATTTAAATTAGTCCACATTTTCTTTTAAGTGTAACTAAGAAATATATCTTTCTTTAAAGTTTATAGATGTCTTTATCTAGGTCTATGCATTTACTGTTACTGTTACTAATGACTAATCTGATACTGTTGTTAGGGTTAGGCTTGAGCATCACATGAGACTCAAAAGAAGACGATGATACACTACGCAAATATAAATAACTAAACTGTCAGAGGATACCTGACAAGTTGGACAAAACAGTAACAAAACCAAGATGTGATAATTTTAATATTTTATCAAAAATGAAACTCAGTTATACATAATACAGTACTCTCTGCAAAACAACTTCAGAAATTACTTGTTGAATTTGATACTTATCCACAAAACCTAAAACCACAGAACACTTTTAACACATACTCAACCTGGGACAGGAACAACTTACTGAGAATTATGACAGTATACTATACTTGAGTATACCAGACATTATTTTGAATAGGCCCAAACTTCAATACAAGTACAAAGAAGAACCATAGGCCTATAGTGCCTATACAGAGGGCATACTTGGAGGATATATGTCATGTGCATGTATATACAGATGGATTAGCAAAAGCAGTAATGGATGGAAGAGATTTGTGTGTGTATATATATATATCTGAGATGGATAGAAATCGAACTATCCATACCCACAGGCAAATATTCCTCAAAGCAGAAATGGCAGTCAGGATGCTCATAAATTAGTTGCAGATCCATAATGGACAGTTTCTAGTGTTTCTGACTGATGCAAATTTAGTGTTGCTGGCATTGAAAGATCCAACGAATACAATCATGAATGAACTCATGTCCTGCTTACTATACCAGCCCTACCATCAAAGAAACAGCATTAAAGTGGATCCCTGATCACTGTGGTATACTTGGAAATGAAAAGGCTGATCTCCTTGCAAGGGAAGAGGGATCACCAGAAAAAAATGCCTTCTTTTTCTGTGTTCACTCTCTTATAACCACAACAACAAAAATGGTGTGATTTCCACCGGGGAGCTAGAAGTACATTGTACTGCTAGTTCCACAGTTGAACTGTGTTACTTGAACCACAGTTGGATCACTCTGTGGCCCAGTACATCCGTTTACATCATGCTTTCAATTCGGGTAGTGGACTTCCTTAGCCTGTGATAGCCTGCCTATCAGGCAGCAGGTGTGTAATGACTCTTCACAGAGACGTTTGTCGTTAATGTCTATCTCGCACGAGGTGTTCTGCAGCCAGTGAACTTGCCATGTGTAATTAGACGTTTTGTGCCTGTGTCCATCAGGTACTGAACCTTTTCTTAACCTCTAGCCTTGTTTCCGGTTTAAGAACTAGACATAAGAGTTGGCCGCAGGCTCTTTTGCCTTCTTAGCCGAGGTGTCGTTCAACAACATCGTGAATGCCTCAGTGTGTCACATCAATAGTGTGCAATAGTGTGTCACATCACGCGTTTGGAAGCGAGGTGTGTTCTCGAGCTGAAAGACTGTCTCATTTGTGCATGCGCTCATCAGGTACTGAATCTTTTCTCTATGCGAACATTCAGGTATATGAAAGCTCGACAGTAGAGTTGGACCAGGGCTGCTTTCTTTGCTGGGCGCCTAGATTGGGTCTCTGCCTGTAAGGAGCACCAGTAACTAGAAGCTTGTTTCAAGCTGACAGAAATTGTAGTTCCGATTTCCTTGGAACGTTTTCCTTTCTATTTGTACATGGCTCTGCCGCCCTCTCATTGTACTCAGTATGTTATCTCTATCTCTCGCCATGCATCTACTTTTTTGTGTCCATTGCATTGGCCGTCACTCCAATATTCAGACCTGACTGCCATGCATGCTGTGCGTTGACAGTGTCACTGAATGTGTTGGCGCAGTTGTATCTGAGATATTGACTTTTGCAGTCAAATCTCATTTCATCTGCACACTCCCAGACACGAATTTAAAAGTATTTGCCAGGAATACAGTAAGAGCAGCTGTACATCTGTCTCAAAGGCGCACCATGAGAAGGTACTTTTAGGATCTTGGTTATTTGCTAACCCTGGGTCCATGCGAGACCCTTAGCACCCCTAGATCTCATGTAGCAGGACCATTGGTCCTATTAGATTTCCAGCAGGATGTAGTCCAGAGAATGGAAATGCGTTGTCGCCGTTCTATTTGTGCCAATGGCCCTACACATCCGTCTTCGGCGGAAGACCTATGTAATAAGAGACATTCGTTATAATACAATACAAACAATATATAATTGGAGATTTTGAAATGTGTTATATAGGCCTAGGGAAATTAGTTATAAAAGAATGCGCTGTAGAGGGATTTCACATTTTTACAATAGATCTACTGACAAGATCATTTTGTTATATTCTATAGTGTGTAAAAATGTTGGCCTACACTGACATGTTCTTGATACTGTAATGATTATCTTTTGATTGCATCGAAGCCACATAATTATAAGCTATGTGGTCAAAAATGGCTAATGTCAGGTATCACCAAATAGTTGTTTGCATTTGTTATTGGATGTATGTAAAGGTGAAATATGTAAAAAAAATATGCCTTCTACAGTAAAAAAAAGCAAAGTAACCCATAGCATTTATTAATGCAGTAGGGGTGTGATATGTTAGCGATCTCACATTTCACAGGCTCTGCAAATGAGGGCGGTAGCCATCTCCTCTCCCTCGCAGTCTTTACTTCCTGGATTAATCCGGTACCCATTTAAGGCTTGGTCGACCTGGGAGCCGTTGCGATCTGAAAACATTTCCGCCTCAACTGGGGAATGAACCCAGGACCACTCATATGCGAAGCCAGTGCACTAACCAATGCGCTAACGCGGGTCCCTTATATATATATATATATATATTATACTTCTACAGTATACATATATAGATCCTCAACCTGTGTGTAACCGGGGTCCAAAAGGAAAGCAAAGAATAGCAACACTGTTACTGCCAGACGACTAAGGAGGTTTTGAGAGGGGAGTTGGCTGTCCCATCCCATAAAGTCAGTGACCATGGGTCATGCTGAAGTCTGATGTCGGGCCAAACAGCACATATCATGACTAAGCTATAAACTATGACAAAATACAATCTGTTCTCTGGGCTACATTCTGCTAATCTTGAGAAGTTTCTGAAGAATGAGTGAAGATCCCTCTCTGAGTAGGAAGTTTCCTCTTTCAGCATTACTGAGAGTTGGGAGTCTTCTGGGTATGAAAACTGCTTTGCACATTGAAAACATAGCTGCATAGTTTGTGTAAATTGAAGGAAATTATTATCTTTCCTAATTCTGTGGGTGGAGCTGAAATATATTTATTCATTTGTTCTCAGACACCCTGTAAATTAACAGAATGTTTACCAGAGAATGAAATGTGCTGTGCCATAGTTTACAGAGTAATTGCAATTTTTGCATCTTTCGATGTAACACATCCAACTTCTGCATTTCTTCTGAGTCACGTTGACTATGGAATGGGGCAGCCAACATAAATCTCTTTAGTCTGTCTTGTAAGATGTGCATGACAGGTAACAGTGTTACTATTCTTTGCGTTCGTTTTCGGCAGCTATTTATGTAGGCAATATTTATGTATATGTCCTTGCACATGTGTGTTATGTTTAGTGCTGAATGACATCACGAAAAGGCTTTTCCCTCCAAGGCCAAATATATGGAACAAAACAACTCACAAGTAACATGCATATATCACCCAATGGGATTGGATCAAAGAGTATGAGCCCATGGACCACAGCCATGCGTCATGTGATGCTCTTATCATGCTATACTAGTGGTTGTACTATTTAACCTTTAGCGCGATGGGTGACATTATTACCTGAAAATGACTCCGTCATTTAGCACCACAGGCAGATTTATTCCCCAACCACTATGACCATATTTGATGAAATTAAATTATGAACAGTAATGTCATGAAACCAAAATCTGTGAATCATTGTAGCAGTTGTATTGAACTTCCGTTTACTGGCATGATACGAGACATAGGGGACTGTTATTGTAGAAGAAATTAATTGGTAAACACCCAGATCAGAATCCATCTGCGGGTTACAATGGCCTGCCGTCAATATGCATAAATGACGTACAATCATTATAGATTGTGACATGCCTAGTACAATAGATATAGGCCTAGTATCACGTTGGTTTTGTTATAAGACATTGAACAAGTATGGAACTAGCATAGTCATGGAGTTGCACAATTTTCGGAAAAACATTTTTGTGATTTTATTTTGATGTTTTCCATTTTACAACTTCTCACGCCTTGTGTATCATACGTACACAAACAAAACTTATACCAATGTATGCATTATTCAATTCTTTATTTGGATGTGCAAAAATAATTTTAATGCCTCTAAAAATAAAAAAATTTTAACACTCACAAAAAAAACAAAAAAATTTTCAAAAAAGAATCCAGTAGCGGGGGTAGATGTGTAATTTTAATTTGGTTTGCTGAAGATTAATGGTCCTAAAGTATTGGATAAAAAAGTTTTTATGGTAGCTGTCTTCAGAACAAGAAAATTTTTATTTTGGTAAGGGTTTGTAGTCTATTGATTTATTATTTATGTTTCCAGTCCCATACATACATGTTTCACTCTGGAGAATGAAAATGGCAACATTAGCAGAACAGGCAGAAAAATTGCTGGACTTCAACCAAAAGCTTGATATTCAGCTACTTGACAACATTGTAGCATGCATGTACACATCAGATGGCCAGCAGGTTGGTTTGTCAGAAATATTTTAAGCTATCTTTGTTTCTATAGGGTAATAAATATAAAATTTGTCAAGTGTGTTTGTGTTTATAAGGTCATTCAATTGGAGGAATTGTGAAATCAGAAATATATTATTCCTTATATAATTTGTCAGCTTATTGTTCAACAGAATAAATAACCGTATATTTCTGTATATAAGCAGAGGATGAAACTTCAGAGACAGTGGGAAAAATGATACAGTGAGAAGCAGTCTGTATCTAATTCCTGAACACCCACCTCCCTCCTGCTGCCACTATATGTCTCCCTTAAATAGTTTTAAGGACAGCAAAATGGTATGAATGGATGGTGTCATCCTATTTAACTGTAATGAAGGGTGGCAATGTCAAAAGAGCTGACATCGCTAAGTGGGTCAAAGAATTGTGGTCTGAAATAATTATAGGATCTTTCAAAATGTGCTATCTTTGAGGATAATGCAAGGACGACATCAATGTAACTGTAGACAATGAGATAGAGACTGATGATATCCATTCTGACAGACATTAAAATTTGGGAACCGTTTCAAAATTCAGACTGATTGCAACTTCAAAGGATTTTAATGGCATTTCGTACCAGTAAGTTATTTCTCCTGTTAACAGTATTTTGAAAGTATTCTGTATTGGTTTTATGTTTCTACTGCTAAAAAAAAAATGTTAATGGTGCGCATATACAAGCTGAAACCCTACTTCAATAGAAAAAATACAAAAATTCTCGGCGTATATTAGGAAATATATGGTAACGTCATTGATGATAAAGTTTTGTGTGTTATTTATCATGAATTGGCTTAATGGCCCTCTGAGCTTACCTATATATGCTGTCTCCCCAACAGATATTTAATGGTATGCTGATGGTTCCCATAACCGGATTAAACATCTATGTATATCTTTTACTCATATTGAGACAGCATTACGTCCATGTGGACATGGAAACGGAAGCCCCAAAATGTAGCATGGACTCTTGACACTGTTACCTGCCATGCACATTGTAAGATTAAGAGGGGGTGAAGTTTACTGTCCCATCCCATAGAGGATCAAGTGACCAGAAGTCATGCTGAAGTCAGATGTCAGGCTGAAAGGAGCAGCCAAGCTGTAAACTAAGACAATGCATTCTGGATTACGTTCTGCAGGAGTTTAAGAATAAACTTAAAAGTAGAGACCATCTTTCTGAAATTATCTAACGTTAGTCTTTAAAAAAAAATAGAATGATTAGATCTCTTGTTTAATAAAGAGTGCTATCGCCTGAGTTATAAACCAATGAACACACAATAGCTATTTTCCAATATTATTAGTTTTTTAACCATTGATAACTCATCTTACTTATGTTTTTGCTCTAAGCCCTGTTTTGTTTTTGTGAATCATCATCAGATTAAGCTTTTGAATTTAGGGTTAATGTCATTTTTGTTGCTCAGTGTAACTTATTTCTACCCTCGTAATCCCAAGAAGTTCTTGTGACAGCTAGTTTAATCAAATGCATATTCCCCCCCCCCCCCCCCCCCCCCCCCGATTATTGTACATATAATCTTGCTGACACTGTAAGGTCTTGATTAGAGATGATTCTTGACCAGAATATTTGTAGAATTTTCCAAAGATACTTTGAAATTCTTCTGTTTAAAATAAAATGTACACTCCAGTTTTAGGATTTAAGACACGTTATCTGTATGTTTTTGTTAGTTATACTTCTCTTTGTGCTGTATTACAGTGGGTGTTTGCCTGAATATTTTATGTTATGTATACATTACATAGCTGGTAACATTAAATATTAACGTTGAGAAATGTCAAATATATCTCCTAAATAGCAACGGATGGCACAGGAGGTGTTAACGACCCTAAAAGAACATCCTGATGCATGGACTAGAGTGGACACAATATTAGAGTTCTCCAATAACCAACAAACCAAATACTATGCTCTACAAATACTAGAAAATGTTATCAAAACCAGATGGAAGGTCTTGCCAAGAGCACAATGTGAAGGTAAGCATCAGCTTTACTTTATATTACAAGTGAAAATGTAAATCTATTATATGGATCATTAGTATATATTTATCCATGAAATGATGATGATTGTTGATTCAATTGCTTTCAATGTGAACAGTTAGCTCTTGACAGCCGATATCCAAGAGATAAATATATATATTTTGTCTGCATGCTGTAATGATTTGAATATTTGCTATTTTGATTTCATAATGTCTTTCTTATTAGGCATAAAGAAGTATATTGTTGGGCTGATCATAAAAACATCATCAGATGCATCATTGTTGGAGAGAGAAAAAGTATATGTTGGAAAGTTGAACATGATCCTTGTTCAGGTACATAGATGTTTGTCTAGTTTTTATAAGTTTTGTTTAGAAATATTACATATTAGTACTCGAATGGATGTTGCCGGAGCTCGAGAGGGGAGCAAAGAATAGCAGCACTGTTTATCTTCCATGCATGTCATAAGAGGCGACTAAGGAGGTATGGGATGGAGTTGGCTGTTCCATCTCATATAGGTTCAGTGACCCAAAGCCATGCTGAAGTCGTATGTGTCAAGCCAAAAGGCCACAGCAATGCTGCCATGACACAATGCTTGCCATTCTCTGGACTACATCCTGCCAATTTGCAGGAGTTTGAGAATGAATGAATAAGAAGAATATTAGTAATAGTTTGAATTTTATTTCCCACACAAAGAACTAAACATGCACAAAAAATGAGTTTTTGATGGCATTCTTAGAATATTCAAGGCCTTAGTAAATGGGGAGGAATATCTTGATTGATAAGCCACAATATTGTAATGTTTTGACAAAGAATGTGGAAATTAGGGCAATTGACGCCCGTTTGTTGCCGGGGTCCAAAAGAGGAGCAAAGAATAGCAACACTGTTTACCTTCCATGCATGTCGTAAAAGGCGACTAAGGAGGCTATGAAATGGAGAGTGGCTGCCCCATCCCATATAGGGTCAGTGACCCAAAGCCATGCTGAAGTCGGATGTGTCAGGCCGAAAGGCGCAGATATCGCAACAATGCTGTAAACAATGACACAACGCATTCCGTTCTCTGGACTACATCCTGCTAGTCTGCAGGAGTTTGAGAAAGAATGCAGAAGAAGAGTCAGATAATGCTTTGATAGATTTAAATGGCAGGTGTCGGTATGGTATCTATAGCTGTTTCAAACATCCATGATATATAGATCCCTGCCCTGAACATGTTGACACTTGCAGTAAAGAGCAGATAGGATTGGCACATAGACATATACAGAGTTTTAGCTAAGTAGATGGAATGAAACTAATGCATATAATTTAGGTATTTTATTTTCTAATTTTCCTTATTCTCAGATTTTGAAGTATGAGTGGCCCCGTAACTGGCCAACTTTCATCAGTGACATTATTGGTGCTAGCAAAACAAATGAATCTCTCTGTCAGAACAACATGGCAATTTTGAAACTCCTAAGGTAAGATAATAATTTTAACTAATATTCATGCTTAAATCAGATGCTCTGGGTCAAATAGCGCAAATCTGCTGTAAAACTATCAGCACAGCGTACTTTGCGCTCTCCAGCTGAAGTCATGTGCATAAGTGCTGCTTGCTTGAGAGCAAACACAGAAGAAGAAGACTAATACTATGAAATGTGCTCTGAGATTTGGAAAATTATTCAGTTATTCACTTCATTACTAGTGCAACAGACTAGCGAGCAAAATAAAGTGTGAATTGATGTAACCATAACTTTTTCCGGTCATATCATCGATCGCTAAAGAGATGTACATGACCAATAACATGTTTAGTTTTTGTTGTTGTTTTTAATCTTCCATTTTTACTGAAACAAATGTTCACTAAAATGTCTTTTATCATTTTCGTCTTATTCTTCTTGTGTTCAGGAATCTTTTTGTTTTGCTAGATTTTAAGGCAGTCACCAGGACGAAATTCCAGTCTTCTCTAGGTCAGAGCAGCTGCCTCAAAGTTTTTGTCTCAGTTCAGTCCATTGTGGCTAAGTCTTGGCGCTCAGTTATTCCGTTTCAGGGAAACATTCAAATCAGTCAAAGTTGGAAATCTATTGAAAATTCATCAAAGTAGTGCACTACCATGAATTTCCTTCCCGTTGTCTGAAATACTACCGAGGCATCTAACAAAGGAACTTCAATGTCACTTTTCACGTCATGATGTACAGGTAAACATGTATAGGAAGCGTGAACTCTGAATTATAATGTCACAGATTTACATACGTGCACTAAATATGTTATTAAAAAATATTACCGGTAGAATCACAAAAACAGTATCACATAGTGCAGTAAAATAGGCGTACGGGTAGCAGAAAAATGTACCTGTACGAAGTCATTAAAATCCTTTGAAGTCAGAAACACTGAATTCTGAAATTTCATCCTCTGTCCCATATATTATGTGTGCGCCTACTTGTCTACCGGTACATTGTCATCATCCTCCAACCATTGCATTAATGATGGAGCACTATTTGAAAGATTGTATGATTATTTTGGACTGAATATCTGACCACAAATGTTTGGGGGAAGGAGCAACAGAAATCAAAACTTTTTTGTTCCGCAATGCGACGGCAAATCTAAAAGCCATGATAAAAAAAAAAGTAAAGTAACCCATAGCATTTATTAATACCGTAGGGGTGTGAGATGTTAGCTATCTTACATTTCAGAGGCTCTGCAAATGAGGGCGGTAGCGATCTCCTCTCCCTCGCAGTCTTTACTTCCCGGATTAATCCGGTACCCATTTAAGGCTGGGTCGGCCCAGGGCCGTTGTGATCTGAACCACATTTCCACCTCAACTGGGGAATGAACCCAGGACCACTCATATGCAAAGCCAGTGTGCTAGCCACTGCTCTAATGCAGCTAAAAGCCATGATAAAAATGACTGGTTCATTGGCTAGTCTTGAATTAGCATAATGACTGATGCTATCTCTAGCCAACCTTTGGTGCTGGTATACCTTTGGTATTTAGAAAATGTAAAGTTTTTGTCTTTTTTAGAGCTTTTTGTATAATTATTTTTTATGGAAATAAAGGAACAGCTACTGAATGTGGTTTTGTTGGTGTATGTGCAATATAATATATGTGTATAAATGATAAACAAATATTTATGTTTACATAAGTAGTCACTCTTCTATTGTTCAATATATTCTTTCTGGATATAGGCCTAATACCTATAACACAAACGTGTTCATAATATCATCTGTGAAAACAGATAAAACACGCTGATCTCACTGACTTTATCAAATAGGCTTAATGATAGTACAACTTAGGAAAGTTGCGAAGCCAAAGATATTAATTATTGTAACCAGAAGGGGCACTATCTCTACACTGAAGATCATTTTCACTGTCTAGACAAAGAGCTACTCACCCAAACCTCAGCTATCTAAAGCTGAGAAAAAATTCCTAAAAAATTGGAATGATTTTGACCAGATGAATGACGTAAGTTTACATTCTTGATTTCTACATTGAAAGCACTGCTTAGCAGCGAGCGACTGAAGTCGACAATAGTGGCACAAAATACATTGCGCATGTAGAGTAGTTGCAGACAACGTGCTAACAGTTAAATAGTCAGTAACAATTTGAAATTAATATTGCTGTTTTACTTCAAATTTTGCAATATATGTATTGAACTATTCATTATTTTGTTTTAGTGAGGAAGTTTTTGATTTTTCGAGTGGTCAAATGACTCAGGCTAAAGCAAAACACTTAAAAGACACCATGTGCAGTGAGTTTTCACAAATCTTCCAGCTCTGCCAGTTTGTCATGGTAAGTATATTTAATATAGTCTGTGAAAGTTGCCTGTATTGATATAATTTATTAGCATATGTGTAAGTGTGTTGGTGAAGTCTTTGTTGTGATTTATCTATCCCATACTGTAGAAAGTCTAATATACAAGTAAAAATTTTCAAGCTGAAGTTGGTGTCTTAAACAGTTCGCATTTTGTCTGAGTCTGAAAGGGGGAGTAAAAAAAAATCCAACAATCAGGTATGGGCCACACTAACGCAAGTAACAGTAATTATATTACGCATATAAATATGAGTTACAAATTCCTACGATTACTAATAAAAAGATGAAGAAAAGAAATATAGTAAAAAAAAATATAGATAAAAATAGTTGATGGTTCAATCATTAAATCTTCGTACGAACAGACAATAATATTATATTCAAAACGTCTTAGAAAATTTAAATACTGTCCCTGTAATAGCCGGCAATGAATAGAGACACTGTTAACCCTTTCCTACATGTTGTAAGAGGCAACAAATTATATTTTAGGGTGGAGTTGGCTGTCCCATCTCATTTAGGGTCAAAATTACCCAGAATCCACGCTGTGATGTTATGCTGTGTCAGGGCAAAAGGCGCAATTATTGCAACTAATTTGTAAACCATGACACAACTCATTTTGTGATTCTCTTAACCTTTAGCGAGCTATAGATTGAAATATTCCCCCAAAACTGCCCTGTTATTTAGCACCACTGACAAATTTATTCCCCAATTGTTGTGACCATTTTTGACAAAGTTAAAATCATATGAATGGTAATTTCATGTGGCTGAAATCTGCGCATCATTGTAGCAGTTGTATTGAACTTCCGTTTACCTGCAAAATACAAGACAAAGTGGACTTTTATCATAGAAGAAATGATCAAAATCGGGAAACATCCGGTGCGGAATCCATTGACAGATTTCAATGGCCTGCCATCATTGTGTATATTAGGGATGTCAGCTAATTGTATAGATATATTTTTGTCATTAACTAATTTATGTTCACACACCAATGTGAGCAATGCGTGTATAAAGATTAGCCTGAATTACTATATTGCAATCCAATTGTTTTCTTGTAGGACAACAGTCAGAATGCACCTTTAGTTGGAGCTACACTTGAAACATTGTTGCGTTTTCTAAACTGGATCCCATTAGGATATATTTTTGAAACAAAGCTGATCACCACTCTCATCTATAAGGTGAGTAATGTCACATTTCAGTGAGTAGCTTTAATAAATGTTGTCAAACATATCATTTTAGCTATTGAATTAATGGGAGACTGCAGTAAAACTTAATATGTGGCAAATAATTATAAATATGTAATATGAATTATAGAACAGTTTACAAAATATAACATTGAGGTTTTGGTCAGGTCTTTATCAAGATAAAGACATAGAAACATAGACTGGAATAATAATTTAGTTGAAGACTGAAATTATGCACTAGAAATGCTGGTGAGAATGTAGCAAGAAAGAAATACAATATACTTTCATTACTGCATGTTTTCATAGAAGTACAAAATTACATGATACATACAAGAAAAATAAAAATATTGATGTTGCAATCTAACTTGATGTGACAAAGGCTATAAATCGCAACAAAATGTCAGCCATATTGAAAAGCCGTCTCGCCAAATTGATGTCGCGCCAATGGCGCAAATAAAACGGCAACACATTTCCATTCTCTGGACTACATCCTGCTGGAAATCTAGTAGTACCATTGTCCTGCTACAAGAGAGATCCATCTGGAGTTTGAGAATGAACGCTGATGAAGAAGAAAAACCTTAATACATAAGTGACAAAAAAGTCAAAACATGATAAGCGGTGAGATAGGTCAAATATTCTTTGGAAACATGAGAAGAGGAAAAATGAGCAGATTGTGACAACATTACAAGCTGATGAGTGAGAGGGATAGCAGAAGAGAAGATGCAGGACAACTTAGTATAGAGGAACATTGAGGCATAGGTCTCTGAAACAATGACATTGAAAATGTGTGTCCATTATCTTTTGTAGAATTAGGTTAGTTAATGTTTATTATGTGTGTGCACACATGATGCAACAAATATATTTAATAACTTGAGACACAAATAATTAACTATCTTAACACTGTTAATAGAAAGTGTCTAAACTGCAGCTGTACACTCCCAAAAGAATATTAGTTTGTTTTATAGGTTGATGCATACCTTGTTCGATATAACATTCTACGGAAAACCATAACATTCTACGGAAAACCATGTTCATTTGCTCATTTACTTTTTCTAGAGTCTATATCAACATTGGTATTTAAAATTATTGGCAGTCCACGAGATAAAATGCTGTGGACACGCATAATAAACAATTCTGCCTGGCATGACTATAAGTGGTTCCAAAACCAAAAGGGAATAGAGAAAAATAAAGAGAATACTCACTTGCCAGGGCACGAAAGGGGAGAAAAGAGCAGAAACACTGTACCTTCCATGCATGTCATTAGACATGACTAAGGAGGTTTTGGGGTGGAGTTGGCTATCCCATATAGGATCAACATGACCTAGAAGCAATGCTGAAGTCAGATGACTTGGACTAAAAGGGGCAGCTATTGAAGCAATGTTGTAAACCATGACACAATGCATTCTGTCTTTTGGGCATCATCTTGCTAATCTGCAGGAGTTTTAGAACGAACGCAGAATATAAGAAAGAATAGTAGATAGAGGAAATAATAGATGGAGTAAATAGAGACTAAGAACCAGATCACTAGGGAGGGATGTAAGAGAAGAGGTGGTAGTTATAAGAGTGTGTAAAAAAGTAATTTCAGTCGGTCTCAATGAGCCCATATGGTTGAACTGATGCCATCACAAAATAACTTCTGTGGTCGGATGCGAAGTATTTCTGTATTCCGCGAAGTATTTATTTTTATATACACCAGCCAGGTTAGCATTATGTAGCCTGGCGAACACAATGCACTGTTTCATGGCTTGCAACTATGCTGTGATATCTACACATTTCAACTGTGCACATAACTCCACTCCATAACTTCTTACAACATGCATAAGGCCCTGGAAAAACATGTATGTGAGTCACTGAATGACTGGCCAGTGCATCCAGTGTGCCTCTGCTCTGTTTTCAGGAGCATTAAAATGGGCAGCTTCAGGATCATATTATCACAGTGGATATCATAGAGGTCGTGGCAGAAATGATCTCCTGTATTCTTGTTTCTTATATATTTAAGGTGTCAGTGCCTGAAAATCATCACATAAATAACATTTCTGGATTCACATCAGTTTTCAACGGATGGTGAAAGTGACCTTGAGAAAGTAAACTGGTTTGGATAAAATAGAACTTGTAGACATGTCTGCAGCATGGTGCTGTGCTCCTGTGGTGAACAGTATGCACCTTGAGTTGACAATGTAAAAGAAGGTCCTTCAGGCTATGATCACTTCTAAAAGCCACCAAGAAACCATCCTCAAAACCTTTGTTGTCAGGATTTGACATCAGATGTAAATGACTAGCTGTTGTTATTATGCACCTTGTCAGTTTCTTAGTATTAAGTTATTACTATAATGTCCTCATTTAATTCTCATTTCAGTTTCTCAATGTTCCAATGTTCAGAAACATCACAATGAAGTGTCTTACTGAAATTGGTAAGTTTATTACATCATACAACCTTGTTCTAATATGTTTTAACACATAGTGACTCGCACATTCATATGGAAACTCATCTCATTTTGAATTTCTCCACACTTTTTCATAGGCAAGCATGTGAAAACCAACTAAACATGACAAATCTAACGTTATTAGCTAGACCAGTGTTTTCCTATTTGTTTACCTTGCCGAACCTGTCTTTCTAAAATTCTGATTGCCTGGCTGCGCAACGCAACATACACATTTTTTATAATAAAAAATTGAATTATTCTCTAAAATTTGTTTGCATTCTCCTCCCTCCCTTCTCCCCCAGACCTAATGTTTCTGTCTGTAGCATCCGGTGCAATTCTGGAATAAATGAAAATGCCTATTCTATTGTGGTTGTTGTTTCATTACCAAACAAACATGTTCATAATATCATCTGTGAAAACAAACGAAACATGTCAATCTCAGTGATGTAATCAGATAAGCCTAATGATCTTACAACTTCATAAAAGTTGCTAAGCCAGAGATTGTAACCTGAAGCTATTCAACTTAAAATACCAGCAGAAATGGAAGGAAATTATTTCTACTTTTGATTCTCATGTTGCCCGGATGATGTTTAGTTACAATTGTAAGATTATTAATTATGATCATGGCAACCAATTGTAAGATTATAAAATTTTCTTCTCTCTAATTATTATGTTTCTTCCTACAAATCAATTGAAAACCTGTGTGATATCAACTTTTCTTTGATTAATTAGTCTTCAAAATAATTAATATGCACAATATAACTCTTACTTAACACTTTGCCCACCAGCAATCCAGAGCATACTTGTCCGCCATTACTGAGGGTGCACGCAAAATTTTATATATTGACATAGCCACCTTAAAAAATTCGTATAAAATTGAGATTTAGCATGTGTTGTAACAAATGTTTGCATTTTCTGAATTTGAAAACTCCAGAGTTATTTTATGTACAAAATGCTTCTTATCATAATGCTAGTCCTAGAGTTACATTAATTTCTATATATCATACTATATTACCTTCGAAATCTCTATTTCATAATTCATCTACGATGTTTATATCTGTATTCCACACGTGCCATCATTTTTGCAAAACATAATTTCCCAGAAACGCTGTTTTTAGTAACATTATTACAATAGGTATTACATATTTCTGATCTATTATAGTGTTTTCAACGATTGTTGAAATTGGTCAACAAGGTTCTATAACGGAAATTCGACAGTCGTCGAAATTGGTCAGGAAAGTGTTAAAACATTCTTCTTCTTCTGCGTTCGTTCTCAAACTCCTGCATATTAGCAGAATGTAGTCCGGAGAACGGAATGCGCTGTGTAATGGTTTACAGCATTGCTGCGATATCTGCGCCTTTCGGCCTGACACATCTGACTTCAACACGGTGTTAAAACATTTATAACAGGATAATTTTCATATCTATGAATATACCTAATTAATAAGTTCTGTTCCTTCCGTCTTCTTGTTTGTAATGACACAACTGTAAAATTCCGTTAAGTCAGTAAATTCCCAGAGGGCGATTGAATTTTCCCCAACTCTTACATACACTGGGTGTGAGACACAACAACTCTATCTCCTCTTGTATAGATTCAAAATACTTCAACGATTAACATCCACAGCAAGTTAGGTCACAATTATCCAACAAAATAGTAATGTCATAACAAGTTTGCATCCTATGTGTAGTGATTGATAAAGAAGGAAATATTCAGAAATTGTTGATAACAAGCAAGTTAGGTCAAGATATCCACAAAATGGTAGAGCGATAGCAAGTTCACATCTTATGTAGTGATGGATAAAGAATGTAACTCTTCCAAAATTTGTTAACAAGTTAGGTCAGGACACCCAACGATATTGTAGAGCAAGTTCTGTTATTGAGAGTTGAGATTTAATTGTAAGTTGTAAATGCTGTCAGTAATCTGTTTACAAATGTTTGTGTCCTTTTGTATAATAAAAAGAACTTATATTCACCAGCTGGTGTGCAAGTGTCTCAAACTTATGATGAACAGTTTCTGCAGCTTTTTACTTTGGGAATGAATCAATTGAAACAGGTACATATATCTATGTGATCCAAGCATTTTATTGGTAATAAATCACCCAATCAACATCTCTCTTTCACACACTTCTCTTTTTACTCTTACTCTTGCCAAATGTAAGATGTCAAATTTAGTTACCTTGTAAATATTACTTTTGAAAAATAAACATTGTGAAATACTTCTTATAGTAATCTAAGCATGCATTGTGTTATATTAACATATGTATATTTTAAAATAGCATACTCCTATATAAACATTACCAGTATGTACATCTATTTCTAAACATTGTATTATTTCTGAATTCAGATGCTTCCATTAGAAACAAATATAAAAGAAGCTTATCAAGGGGGTACAGATGATGAACAAAACTTCATACAGAACCTAAGTCTGTTTTTGTGTACATTTCTCAAAGAGCATGCACAGCTAGTGGAAAAGAAATTGGAATTACACACATTGCTTATGGAGGTTAGTATTGTTTATTAGATCGAGAACATGCAATCTTGTCTCAAATCAGTGTTAAAATGTGAACTTTGTTCTAGCAATAGGGCAAGAATATTTTTGATGAAATACCATGTGTGACTAAGAGAAAACTAGCAAAACTATTATTACAAGAAAAAAATGTGATAACTTTAGATAGTGACAAATACAAGATTTGTGAACGTTGGAAGTGAGTACATACTGCAGAAATTGGATATGTTGGATCATTGGCACAATTAAATGGGAAAAACAGCACTTTTCCATTCTCTGGACCACATCCTGCTGGACGATTTAGGACAAATGCCCTGCTACAAGAAATATCCAGTGAAAGTATGTAATACTGATAGGTGTTTATAGACATTTTTCCACTGATAATGGTTGTTTGTGCTAGGGTATTTTCTTATTTTGTTTGCTAATAATGTCTGTACCTGCAGTGTTTTGTTTCTTGTGTAAACTGGGCAGGGTTTTCTATTTCCTGTTGTGTAACAGAGTTTAACATTCATAGGTGAGTATATTGTGTCCAGTTCTAAATTGAAATAGGATGACCTGATCTTGCCTGTTAAGTAGATGGTTGTCAGCTGGTGAAGGTAAGTTAGACTTTCATTGTGCCCTTTTCATGGATTTCTTTTGGGGATAGATGATTAGAACCCTCCTTGGCTGGTTGTTGCAAATTATAACCCTCTTTGGCCAGTTGATGAGCTCTCTCATTTCCTGTTACTCCAGTGTGATGGAATTCATTGCAGTGTAATTCTACACCGATATTGCACTATGGATAATACCTATTTTAACTCGGGTAATTTATTGGATTGTAGTGCCTCTAGGTACTGATCTTGCATTTGTAAATGTTTGAAGAGATTATATATACTGCAGATGTGTTGGACCATTGACGAAATCAAAATGGCAAAAAAAACAACACATTTCCATTCTCTGGACTACATCCTCCTGGACAATTTAGGACACGTACTCTGCCACAGAATTCAGAATTGTTGCAGTAATTCCCTGTTGGTATACATGTGGTATCTGGGTATTCCATGTATAAACCACTTCCCTCATTTCTTACTGCCATAATAATAAGGTCAAGTAGATACTCTTGGCAAGCAGCTTGCTACTGTTAGGAACAAAGTACATTTAAGAAATCTCACGTATGGTGAAACTAATCCTCTGACAATAGAAGGAAGTATACCGTTAGATCAACTTCAGGACTTAATAACTTTTAATAAATTGTGTTTGTATGCCATAGTAACCACATTGCAACATTTTCTTTCAGGCTTTGCACTATCTTATCCTCATCTCACATGTTGAGGAAGTGGAAATCTTCAAAATTTGTTTAGAGTACTGGAGTTCTCTTGCTTCTGAACTGTACAGAGAGAACCCATTCTCAGACTCCTCCTCACCTCCATTAATTTTTTCCTCCATGCGTGTGCAAAACCTAGAAATGCCTATGCGGAGACAACTTTACAATCCAGTTCTTTCCAAGGTAGGTGTTAATGCTTGTATTCGTTTTTCTGAATTATGCTTGTTATTGCTACTTTTACCTGGAGCTGTACTAAGATATTTTTCATAACTTTAAAGCTGAAATTGATTCTTTGATCGCTTGACACTAGTCTAGATATGTTTTTCAATTTAAAAAATAATTACAATGGTAAAAATTTGGTTAACCGTTACTATTCTCAGTACAAATTGTAATTTGCCCACTGGACGCCGGATTGTTTAAAAAAAAATTGCACAATGATGAAAAATACTTTTAAAATGACTGGCTTATGTGTTCTTGTCCTATTAATTTATTCTTTCAATAAATTCCTACACCTATCTTATTTCTAATTAAATTTATAAAGTTATTTCATAACCAAACAACACAAAACCCACTAACCTTAGATCCAACCTTGAATATATCTAAATATTTCTTGACTCATTTCATAGACTAACGTGTTCCATATCTTCTTTGAAAAATAAACGTAAATTAAGCCGCCCGCCCCCTCCCCCTCTAAAATATACTAATAATTAGAGAAAAACAATCCACAAGAGTTTCACTGAAATGGCTTCATTTCAACTCTATTCACATTGATCATAACAGACTTAATTCAGATTTTACTATTATTCTGGTATTTGGCCTAAACTGGAAAGACTGAACATGAAGCTAAATAATTGCTAACAGAGTTTCCACTCTTCTTGGAAATAATTTTTAAAGCGTTTTATCGTAGTTACAAAATTGCTTACTGATGATCGCAGTTCTACTACCACTGCATTCAGCAGAGTGCAACTGGAAGTGGGTTTATATTTGCACCGATGGTGTGAAGGTTGACGTGAAGAATAATTAGGATATAACTAAAAAAGAATATAAATAGAAAATAAAAGAACACTATTAAATTACAAAGAAATCATGTGAATTGTTGACATAATTATGAAGGGAGGATAAAACAAATATTAACCTTTAGCACGCTGTGTTTACAATTCGGGTGGTGCATTCTACCGGAATTGTGTCATGTCTTGATTTCGGAAGGTGAAATCTACCGCCCGGTTCACTAAACCTGAATGAAAAAATCGAGATCTGTAACTTTTTGACAGAATGTCGTGGCAACATTGAGAAGAAAATTTATCACTATATTAAGTGATTTTGAAATGGAAATAGGAACAATTTATAGTCATCAGCATCGTGGGAATGACATGATAGTGAATCAAGTTTATTATACTATTCGTTAATAGTATATTTATTGAAATCATTGTTTATTCAGGCGGAAAACTTGAGAGGTAAGTCCTTCAAATTCATTATTTAAAATATGCCATGATGTTTCCATTATGTAAAATATATAATAGTCAACAGATTTCACAGCTGTCGATCGATCAAAAATACGGTACGCCTAGATCTAGATAGGTCTAAATCTGTTTTTATCACTTTCTCACACGTCTTGTATCACACACAAACAAAACTTACACCAATATATGCAGAATTTAGTGCTTTATTTAGATGTGCAAATATTATTTAAATATCTAACAACAAAAAAGTTATCATGATTTCAAAACAGCCACCGACGATTGCGTAGCATTTTCAAAAACTGATTCTGCGGAAGAAGAGAAATTGCATAATTGTAAACACTGCATGCCTAAGGTTAACAACTGAAATTATTTATGGTAGAAAAATCAATGGAAGCACAGTAATAAGTACCTATTATAGATGAGGATAGTCATTAATAGCACTAGATGTGCCATTGGCTTGTCATGAAAATATTGTATTTTTACTAATTGTTTTATTTTCTTACAAATAAACATCTGACATGACCAAATGCTATTCATATATATTATACTTTAACCTGCAAGGTTATTAATTTTGTCTGTACAATTTTGCATGTAAATTTATAATGAACATTTGGCATGTCTATTATAAGAAGCTTTCTGTTTTACCAATAGGTTCGTCTGGTAATGATATCTCGCATGGCTAAGCCAGAAGAGGTGCTTGTTGTGGAAAATGACCAGGGTGAAGTAGTCAGAGAGTTCATGAAGGATACAGACTCTATAAATTTATACAAGAACATGAGAGAAACATTAGGTCAGTGTGAACAAGCAAGCTTACTGCTGTTTAAGTGAAATTGCATAATGCACACAATTATTTATCGTTAAATGTACAAATTCTCTGAGAATAAACCATAAAGGGATGGTACAACTCCTAGTTTAGCTGAAATTTTTCCAACCATAAAGGGTTTTGGGTTGGCCCAGTCTCAGGAAATGGGTACCAGAAATGACAGTGTATTTACAGACCCGAAATAGGGAGCAAAGAACAGCAACACTGATCTGTCAACAGGTAAGAGGCAGATAAGGAGGTTGGGGTTTGCAGTTCAATCTCTTTAGGTCAAAAGCTGCACTGTAGTCGGATATCTCAAGCCGAAAAATGTAGATATCGCAGCCAAACTGTAGGCCATGACTTTCTCTGAATCTCCCTTTTTGTAGGTGAACAATAGTCCTAATATATTTCCAGCAGGATTTGTGTTAAGACCAGATACATCCAACTTCAGCTAAATAAACGAATATGTTCAGTGTTTACTAATTCCACTGATCAATGTGTGTCTGTAGTTCATTGTTAGCTAGTCAGTCATATGTTGTTGCAGTGAGTGTATAAAAAAAATATACTCATACTGTACACAGGTCAGCAATTTAAAGGCTAGCTGTGTTCAAACTTTTTTCTATCTGTGTCCCTATCTCCTTGACCCCCAGATTGCCACTAACTAGGAATTTGAGAACAAATACAGGACGCCATAGTAAGGTTGATTCCTGATTACATCAAAAAGATAAGTGTATAATTAGTTACTGAAAAATGTAGTCTCAGCAATGTTCCCAAATAAGCTTAATGATGTGGGAAATGACTACTTAGAAACCATTAATGTTGTTCACTTCTGAACATATCTATTGTATCACAAAAAGCTGTAATCTGTTGCTCCTCCAATATGGGCATAAAATGTGAAGCTGCAATTAATGTAGGTTGTACATCTCCTTTCATAGTGAATATAGTAAAAACTTGCACATCAACAAGTTAGAAACTCTACAGCAGTTGATAAAAAATAGCGTATCAGATTATTCCAGCTTGTAATTTACTTTTGAAAACGTAGTCAGTATGCACTACTTTAACACTGCACACCACATTGTACTTCACTTGTTGCATATTCAGTGTTGCTTTCTTTATGATAATTTGATTGTCTTTATCAGTATACCTCACCCACTTGGACTACACTGACACTGAAAACATTATGACTGAAAAGCTGCACAATCAAGTCAATGGCACAGAATGGTCATGGAAAAACTTAAATACTGTAAGTGTTGTGTCAAATTTTGTGGCAGAAAGACGTTATGTATTATGATTGTTAGATTCTCATTTGTGACCTTTTAGAAAATGCAATTATTGCAAGAGTTGAGCATAGATTATTCATGTCAGTATTTGTTCTCAAAATCCCACTTGATCTCTTAGGACAGCAGCCATAATTGGATTTCCTGCAGGATGTAGTACAGATAACGGAAATGCATTCTCACATTTATTTGCACAAATATTCTGACTTCAGCATTCCTAATGTAAATGACTCTTGAACATAACATATCAAGCTAAATTTGTAAAGTTTTTACAGCAAATACCATGTATGTTTATAGTTCAGAAATATAAAAGATATATATAAATATGGTGTAATAGCTGATTATCAGCAGGAGTGGTTAGTGAGCTTGGCTGGCAAACACAAAATATGGTGTAATAGCTGATCATCAGCAGGAGTGGTTAGTGAGCTTTGCTAGCAAACACAACTTGTTTGTGGTTCAAAAGTCAACCATCAGCACTGGATTGGCAATGCAATTTAATCTAATAGTGGTGCCTGAAACAAAAGTTGAATAGCAATGCCCTATACTTGATATTCTTTAATCATTTTCTACACATAGTTCTCCCTTTTGATCAATCTCGCAGATCTGTTGGGCTATAGGATCAATCAGTGGAGCCATGCATGAGGATGATGAAAAGAGATTCCTAGTCACAGTTATAAAGGTAATATTTGTTACTCACACGTTTTATAATTATGACATCTTTGAATGTTTGTATTCTCACCAGATCTCTCTTGTAGCTGGAAAATGGTCATTCTAGGTTTTCAGCAGGATGTAGTCCAAAGAATAGAAATGCGATGTCTTTGTTTTATTTGTGCCAATTGTCCAACACATCTGTCTTCAGTGTGGTAACTATGTTCAGTGTATTTTACCATCCTCGCTGAACTTTGGACGTCCATAACCATATCACTAGTAGACTAGCCGTGCAAAAGAAATTGTTTTTGTACTGTATGCTGATCAGCAACCTCAAGATATCCATATTCTTCAAACTTGCTTTGACCTTTTTGCCGTTGTCCACTATGACATTAGTTAAGAGAATAGTCTCCTTTATATGAATTTTATTATGGTTTGGAGCTATGTGACTTTCTTTTCCATCTTCAAATATAAGATTTATTTTTGTGTATGGTGGTTGCCATAAATCCTGTTTTTTCTTCTCTTTTGTTCCTCACCTTTAATTTCTAAGAAATCGCACATGTAATTTATTTTTCAGGACCTGTTGGGCTTGTGTGAGCAAAAACGAGGCAAGGATAATAAAGCAATTATAGCTTCTAACATCATGTATGTTGTAGGACAATACCCACGATTTCTGAGGGCGCACTGGAGATTTTTAAAGACTGTTGTGAATAAACTCTTTGAATTCATGCATGGTGAGTACACTTTTGCTCAATAAATATTATAGATATTCTCAGGTGTTTCTGTTTAGTTTGTTTTAACTTGGGTTTGTTTACTGCAAATGGTCTTGCATTGAAATTGATATATAAGTTGTAAAATACAGTTAAAAAAAAAAAAATAGGTATCCAATTATGTAGAAATAACAAGTTAATTGAAGTTAGAGGACATATTCAAGAAGTTTGAGTGATTGTAAACTGCTTATCTGGTAGAGGTTAGTGCAAGTCTTAGTCACCACTTGTCAGAACATGGTCTTGGTTTCATGTACTATGATAACAATATTGAAACATAAGTGGTGCCTTCAAATTTTACAATGTATGAATATCGTTTTATACAGGATATGCTTCAATTAAATATTAAGTCAGTTCAGTAGTAGAGTTAGTTAGTTCCTCGTCTGCCACGTTTGGCACATAGGGCGGCTGTCATAGTTCTCCATGCCCGTCGGTCAGTTGCTAGGGATTGCAGGTCTTGTGATTTTTTTCCTGTTTATTTTAATTCATTCATCAATGTTCTTCTGAGCGTTGTTTTTGGTCTTCCCTGTTTTCTCGTCTGGTGTCCACATGAAGGCTTGTCGTGGGATTCTGTCTTCCTTCATTCTAAAATTAATTACACTTGTTAATTACAAGTGTTAATTAATTAAATAAATTAAAATTTATTACTCATAAAAGTAGTATAGTGGTATAGCCTAATAAACTTGGATCAATCTGCTCATGGTTATAAGCTGATCGTCCACATTGTACAGGTGATGTGATTGGATGTAATTAGTGGTACATTTAACAATAGTTGAACAGTGATGTACTATACATGATATTCTTCAGCTATTAATTGTAAACATATTAATGAGTATACATCTACTTTGCAGAAACTCATGATGGTGTGCAAGATATGGCATGTGACACATTCATAAAAATTGCACAGAAGTGTCGGAGACATTTTGTACAGGTTCAAGTAGGGGAAGTCATGCCGTTCATTGAAGAGATCCTTAATGGAATTAACACTATCATCTGTGATCTTCAACCTCAACAGGTTTGTTCATATCATACACACTTCATCCAGTACATAGTAAAGTTTAGTGTGGTATTAGAAAATAAAACCCTGATTGTTAGTACATTAAAGGATTCTTTCTGTTTTCCACATCAGAGGAGTATTGGGGAATAAGTTTTAATTCCATATTTTTCATTGGCCAACAACATAACAAGGGAAAGTTTTTAAGTGGGGCACAGAGACAGCTAATGAATAGTAAATGACTGAGTTTATAGAGGACCTATACTCAGCAGGGAGCGCAAAGGTGTATAAATATCTGGGATAATAGTAATCAATACTTTCCTACGTCTGGCAAGCATTTCTTTAAGTTGTGTTGGTCAGGAACTATTTAAAAATTTTTTTTTATCTTTGGTTGTTGGTGCATGTTCATGCTCCTTTCCTTAAGCTTGGCATGCTATTTTGTTTACCATGAGTACCTCATTGATTATCCTTGCATACTATTTCAAGCCCGATTTCTTTCTACATTAAGCATCCATTTCTGAAAGTTCTTAATTTGTTTTTCTGTATAAATTATCCTCTTAACCTTACGGACTCCATAGGCGTCTATAGTATACGACAATATTACGTTTCTGGGTGCCTGTCGGCGTCTACTGTCACCTCCGTTGCTATGCTTCAATTCATCAATATGAAATCATATGATGTAGAATTCTCGCCACACGAAGCTAAGAGTATGTCACAGCCTAAAGGTAAAATTCCATTACGATTGTAAGGAGAATGCCTACTGATTATGTCAACAAATTTCTTGAATGACGATTGTATTTTAAACGCCATATTTTATTGTAAAAAAAAGTACAGTGTGGCATGGTTCGTGATCATCAATGTAAGTAATATCTACATGTTTTAGTTGTTATTATATTCTAAGAATGTTAGTTTATTCATTGAATAACACAAAAACTATGTATCTGGGGTGCCACGTGTCAGCATGGAAATAATTATGCTGTATGTCGGCCTAGACCCAGTGTTGGACGGACGGACATTGTATGTGATTTCTTCATGTTTTATTTGTTTTTGTTTAATGAAATTTTCTACCTGCAGCATGGTGAAGTTTAAGGGCAAGTGAAGGGTTACATGCCTCAGTAACCCTATTTACATGTTTCTATATATTGATATTGTGATATACATTTTTAACTTAAAAATATGACAATTGCAAAGCTTAAAGCTGTTCCTAATGAACATTGATATTTCATTTTTGTAGGTACACACATTTTATGAAGCAGTTGGGCTGATGATTGGGGCACAAGTGGATCAGGTAGCCCAAGAACATCTCATAGAACGATACATGCTGCTTCCTAATCAGGTATAATTCTGTAATTGATGGATCAAAAAGTAACGTTTTCTTTTGTGTGAAAAGGTGAACTATTTTTTCCTTGCTATTGAGGCACATTGGGCAATACTTCTATGACCAATGGCATACCAGGTGATGTGGTCATCATCACTGCCGCCACCTTTAACTTTTCAGAAGTAATATTATTTGGTTTAAAATATATTTCCAGTTGAAGTTGAATTGAAAATTCAACCTTTGATCTTCCAGCCAGGAAACTACACCAATTACTGAGCTACAGAGGATCAAGCCATAATGCTTACAAGTATTAAGTAGCTGAATGCCTTCAAATGTTACATTTGACTTTTTTGCATAAAATTTTTTTTTTTAATTTAAAAAATGTGTCCTTGTTCAGGTAACTCTTCTTTTCCCCTCCCAATCAAGAAGTGTTCCATTGTTTTGTTATTGGGATTAAATTAAAGAGTAGTAGTAGTATTTAGTGGTTCGAAGCTGGCTGGGGACCTTAGGAACTGCCAAGACCCTGCTTCATTCCCAAAGTTGTAATCCTCAACACACTAAAAAGTGGAACTTTTTTACTGAATAACATGCTGCAATTATGTCAGTTCAAGAAGTAGAGATCAAAGGTAAATATAACTATATACCTAGACTAACTACTGAAGCTGGATGCATCACACAGAATAATGCGGATATTTAAACTTTACTGTAAACCATTGCACTATATGTTTTTTAGGTGATATCCTGCTATTTGGTAGGAGTTTGATAATGAATTAAGATTGATTTGAGTAATCTATACTAAATTGTGTGTGTGATATTTTCAGGTGTGGGATGGAATTATCAATCAAGCAACCCATAATGTTCAGGTGCTTAAGGACCCAGAAGCAGTCAAACAGCTGGCTAACATCCTTAAGACAAATGTCAGAGCATGCAAGGCATTGGGTCACCCATATGTTGTACAGCTAGGTCGTATTTACCTGGATATGCTCAATGTTTATAAGGTGAGTTTTACAGGTCGACTGTTTAAGAAAAGGATAGAATACAGAAACAACTTAATTTACATATTGGAATCTATTGCATGCTTAATATTTCTTATTCTGTAAAGTATAATTATAACCATAATCTATACAAAAGCTGCATGTGCACTCAAGTTGGTTTTTTTCTACTTTTGTATTCCCGTTTTTTGTTTCACTCTTTATACTTACTGTAATTGACATTCCAACTACTTATTCTGGTGCAGGTTATGAGTGAGAACATCAGCAGTGCTATAGCCACCAATGGAGAAAGTGTCACCAAGCAACCACTTATTAGATCAATGAGAACTGTAAAGAAGGAAACTCTCAAATTGATTTCAGGATGGGTCAATCGTTCAACTGATCCTCAGATGGTAAGATATTTGTAACTTATGTTTACATTGTCTGGCTCTGTCGTGGTAAGGTACAGAGTGCGCTTGTGACAGCCAGGATACCATGTTCAAATCCTGCTTCAGGCAAATGTTGCACCTAGACTGTTCAGAAAGCAAAGGAAACCCACTGAGCATATTTATATTGCCTGGAAAATCACCATATCCATAAATTGTTTGGTTGATGGCTACATCCTAAATAGGAAATGCTACCAATAATATTTTCCAATTTGTTGTTCATTTATACATTGTTTCTCAGTTTGTACATAGCTTGCAGACACTTGTATTTCTTAACTGTATTTCTTAACAAGGATAAGTTGTGTTGTGCTACATATAACTGAAAAAACATTTAATAAGTAAAAATAATTAATACAGGCAGATGAACTCAATGTTTTAGTCTATAATAATGACCACCTTCAAAAACAAAAAGGCAAAGAACAGACATAACACATACATGTCTATGTATGAAACAATATCACCCTGCATTTAACAGGATGACTTGTGGCGACAAGTGCATGTAAAACAAAAAGGAAGAGAATTATGATTCACAGATCTTCATTCCCCAATGTGTTCACTTGTTGACAACCTGGTAGTCTACACATATTGAATGCTAACACTTCCAACAGCAGAACCAAATGTCTCACAAAGAATAAACCAATATTTTCAAACTGTGAACTGGCCACAACAGAACTAAAAAGTCACATATTCAGAAAGCTCAAAATTTGTAAGACAGACATGTGGACTGGACAGAGTGCAGAACATATCCTTCATGCATGTCATTTCTACCAAGAAAAGGAGAAAATAAGGCCTACAGCACCAGACCAGAAGAGTTCCATGATTGACCTGAAGCAAATTACACAGTTCATTAAAGCTATTGGTGCAATAACCGTATAACCGTATAACCGACGACGAACAATAAAGAAACATTTATTTATAAAAGATAATATGCATCAACAATATCAGATTGCTGTCCAGTTGAATCACATGCTCTGCCGAAGACACGTGTCTGGCCCTTGGCGCAAATAAAACGGCAACACAATGCATTTCCATTCTCTGGATTACATGCTGCTGGAAATCTAGTGGGAATAATTTTCCTGCTGGAAGAGAGATCCAGTGGGAGTTTGAGAATGAATGCTGAAAAAGAAGAATCACACTCTTACTCAGGATGACTCATTCAGATAACTCAGTCTAAGTGTTAAGTGAATATCGTGAATTTTTAAATAGAAAATCCTTTTTTTTTTTGTTCCGAAGTACTTATTTAGTACTTTCAACACTTAGTGTGATGCAACATCTATAGTATAATTTCGATTATGTTTCAAATGATCTTTGATCAGTCTATAGACTTAAGTCTGAATATCATTTCTTGCATCTCCATTTGGCAGATGACCACTAACACAGTAACACAATAAGGATGTCCATTCTCTTTGTCTATTCTCAAATTCCTGCAGATTAACAGGATGTAGCCTGAAAAATGTAATGCGTTGTTTCAGGTTTACAGTTTTGCTGCTATATCTGCCACTTTTGTGTTCTGACACAGACTCCAGCATGAGTTTGGATCACATTGACATCTATTGAATTTGATAGCTACTTCCTCCCTTTAAAAACTTTCTTAGGAAAATGATCCTTCCTCATCTTTCAGAAGGAATAATTACGGTGTAGCAAGAATGGCATATTTTTATCTTTGTTAGAAAAAATGTCAAATGAAGAAAAGTATGTTTCTCTTATCTGCAGACATTTATATTCCTCATTTGTGCATTGACTAGATAACATTCTTCTCATTTGTGTATATTACTGATACTTTCTCTTGTGTATAGGTTGCTGATAATTTCATTTTGCCCCTGCTTGAAGCCGTTTTACTGGACTATCAGAGAAATGTTCCTGCTGCAAGGGAACCAGAAGTGCTGAGTACGATGGCAACCATTGTGAATAGTTTGAAGGTTGGTACTTATGATTAGTAAAACTAGTATCTGCTACCGCTTTACCTTCTTTTTGTCACTGGTAATGCATACCATTCTGATTACGGTGCACCTTCTGGCCAGACATCTGACTTCAGCACCTTAATTTTCTTGGGGAGAACTGGTCCTTCCCGAATGTAGAAGAGCCCAGCCAGTTTTAGTTTCTAGCCTTTGCTAACTGAACTGCGTTCAATCTCACCAAGGAGCTGACCTTGATGTCTAATATAATTTATATTACCTTGCTTGATATTTATGCTCAAGATATAAAATGTGTGAGAAAAAATATTAGCATATCCTATACAGTATTTTTATTTGCCATTAATACACCCTGTATAACGCAAGTGGTTTTTGAAGCATAAGCTAATTTGACCAAGTTTGTTCTGCGAGGTGAGCTTACTATCCACTCTACCAAGGTCACATAAAACTTGTAAGCACATGGAAAATATCACAGGAATGAAAGATATTTAAACCATCTTTAGCATGAGGTGCTAATTAAAAATTAGGCAATTACAGATTTAATATTTCTGCTTTAACCTTTAGGGCCCTGAATTAAAAATGATTAAAATAATTTTTGCATATCTAAATAAAGGAGTGAATATAGTCATATTTTTTGTTGTAGTTGTATGTGTGATATGACAGTTGTGAGCAAGTTGTGAAGTTGAAAATTCGGGGTAAAAATAGCAAAATGCCATTTTCAAATCGCACATATATTCTTGCCCACCCTAATACTTGAGCAATGCGTGGAAACATTGATAAAATCCTCATAAATACCTATACTTGTTGTATATATATTGTTTTATATCAAAACTAATATAATATGAACTTAATAAAACGTGAAGAAATTGCATATAACGTCCGTCCGGTAAACACTAGGCCTAGTCCGACACGCGGCGTAATTATTGTCTATGCACACACGTGGCACCCCTGATACATATTATTTTTGTGTTTTTGAACGACTACACAAACATTCTTATCAAATAACAACATATTAAACACACAAAAAATTAAAACATAGTGTATAAGAAATTGCATATAACATCCGTCTGGTAAACACTAGGTCTAGTCCGACACGCAGCGTAATTATTGTCTATGCACACAAAAACAACAATTAAAACATGTATTCACGATCACTTAGCCATGCCACACGGTACTCAATTTGATAGTAAAATATGGCTAAAAAATGGCCCTAGAATTCGCTGACAAAACAAGCTGGCTTTCTCTCTTCTTGCAATAAAATGTGTAAAGGAATTTGACCGTTAAACTGTGACATATTCCTAGCTTTGTTTGGCAGGTTTTATACGTCACGGGATCATTACTTCATGCAGTTCCATACTCAGGAATCAGGCGATGTCCTATGTAGCGGGATTGCGCCCGCAGGCACAATGGAGCTGTGCTCATAGGCGCAATATTGCGACTGCAGAGTCGTAAAGGTTAAAACACAATTCTGACATGTTATGCTTTAAAATCACATTCTGACATGTATATTTGAAAATATAAAACTGATGTTATTTTAATTTCAGTCTCACATCACCAAAGATATCCCCCAGATATTTGATGCTGTTTTTGAATGCACACTGACCATGATCAATAAGGTTAGCACTTATGATTTCAACTTTGTAAAGTTTCTAGACATATATATAAATAATATACAATTGTTTTCCACACTGCATGTGAACTAATCAGCCATGACTGAAATGTGAACTTAGATATATGGAAATAGAGCTCTAGATACTGATAAAGATAAGTTCTTCTATGTCCATTCTCAAACTCTTGCAGATTAGCAGGATGTGGTCCAGGGAATGAAATGCGACATTTACAGCTTTGCTGCGATATATGCCTCTTTCAACTTGCTACATCTAACTTCAGCATAGCTTCTGTGTCATTTGACCCTTTTATGGGATGGACAGCATACCCATCCCAAAACCTCCTTAGTAGCTTTTTACAGCACACATGGTAGGTGACAGTGTTGCTATTCTTTGCTCCACTTTCGGGTCTAAGTTAAAATGGTCTATTGATTGTATACCTATGGATGCTTCCATTTCCAGAATTTTTGCAATTACTGCTCTATTACAGCTTGTATGTGTAGACAATTTATCTGCAGAAAGAGAAGTTAAGAATTGAGATGTCTTTATAAGGTTAAGTAGAATAGTGTATAGTTTTTTCATTATGAAAAGATAATAATTTTATAATAATTTCACTTCTGTGTACAGTCTCAAAACTCTTGCAGATTAGCAGGTTGCAGTTAGTTGCAAAAATGGAATTAGTTGTCATGTTTTACAGCTTGGCTGTGATATCTAATGTGGCACATCTGACTTTAGCATGACATGGATCATTTTGACCCTATATGAGATAGGACAGCCAGCCTCTTATGACATGCATGGAAGGTAGTGTTCCTATTCTTTGCTCTGCTTTCAGACCCTCAAATGCAGACAGTTTGCTGTTTAAATACTATGAAATATCTCTTGTCCATTGTTACCTGGATATTTAAACCTATGTATATCCGGGGCCTGAAAGGGGAGCAAAGAATAGCAACACTGTTTACCTTCCATGCATGTTGTAAAAGGTGACTAAGGAGGTTATGGGATGGAGTCGGATGTCCCATCCCATATAGGGTCAGTGACCCAAAGCCATGCTGAAGTCGGATGTGTCAGGCTGAAAGGCGCAGATATCGCAACAATGCTGTAAACCATGACACAACGCATTCTGTTCTTCGGACTACATCCTGCTAATCTGCAAGAGTTTGAAAATGAAAGAAGAAGAAACCTATGTATATCATTGGAAAGTTTGTCCCAGATTCATTTCTTCATAAAGTCGTTCTGGTTAGAAGAAAATGAATTGTCCAGAGGATGGAATGTGATGTGTCATGGTTTACAACTTGGCAGCGATTTCTGTGTCTTTCAGTCGCACATATTTAATTTCAACTGTGCATATTTGAATTACTTTACTTTATCTAGGCTGCAAGATAGTCAACTCCTAGTTTAGCACTCCTTAGTCATCTATTGCGACAAGCATGGCAGGTTTCACTTCTTATTCCCATTTTGATCCCCTGATACACATTATTGGTAAACAATTTCTGATAAGGTGTAGATGATTTCTGCTTTGTTTTATCACAATATTCCTAAAATTATTTTCCAAATATTTGTTGCACATTCGTTATACGCATCTTATGTGAATGCTTTATTCTTTATTTTAAAGGATTTTGAAGAATTTCCAGAACACAGAACAAACTTTTTCCTTTTACTACAAGCAGTCACACAGCACAGTTTTCAAGGTGAGCTATTGAATATATTTTTTAAGTAATGCAGAATGCATATTGTTATTTGTCCATCACAGGTGATGATAACCATTTGTTGCATCCACTTTTAAAATTCAGTTATGCCCTTGACTATGATCATGTTGAAGGCTAATAAATTTATTTTGGCCACAAATGTCACTGGGCAGTTCAGGCTTGGTATGACCACAGT
Source organism: Meghimatium bilineatum (assembly GCA_034231615.1). NCBI lineage: Eukaryota > Metazoa > Mollusca > Gastropoda > Stylommatophora > Philomycidae > Meghimatium > Meghimatium bilineatum. Next base: position 60,805,068 of record CM067322.1, on the reverse strand, counting down.
AGATGGCTTTGACTTTCTAGCTATTCTCTGTTTTTGAGCTGCTGCATTAAAAAAATATATACTTTTTACTTTAGAGCACCATGTAACTCTATTTTGTGCAAGCTCTTTTGATGTTTCCATTTCATGCACCTAAAGTCAGTGGGAACACCTTTTCCCCATTGAGTGAACTTTTAGTGAATGGGAAAATGGCTTGCATTGCCAGAATTTGCAGAAAATCATACTTGTACATGTAATGATTGACAAGACGGTTATATGCTTTTGGAGTCATCATGACATCTCCAACTTTGCGACTTCCTAAGATAACTCACCTGATCGTTGAGCTTGAACACATCTCAGACTATCCACTGTTGCCTTCACACAATGTGTTATCGAGTTACATAATGAACTGTTCAGTGCTGTTGATATTGAAATTAATTAGGGAAACACATAAACTTCAGCATGATTGCATAGCATATACTTGAGTGTTCATACTTGGTGGTTTCCATGTTGACAAGATTACCAAATGTGTATATTTCTTCAATATTCATACAAATGTGTTTTTGAATGTTATGTTTTTTTTAGAAATGATTGTCTTGGAGTAGATTTTTAAAAAATGTTTATAGAATTTGACTAATTTTTTAAACAAAACTGTCTTGCAGCATTGCTGAACATACCACCGGCACAGTTCAAACTAGTACTGGATTCAATTATTTGGGCATTTAAGCACACAATGCGCAATGTTGCAGACACTGGATTGGAAATTCTTTATGTTCTGCTGCAGAACATCTCGCGGGAAGAGGGTACCGCTCAGAGCTTCTATCAAACCTACCTAACTGACATTCTTCAGCATTTATTCTCAGTGATTACAGATAGCTCTCACACAGCAGGTCAGATTTTTTTCCCTTGTAATGTTCATTAATTATATTTTGGTGTAAACAATATAAACCATGTCAACTGTTGCTTACCTGCAGGGTTCTGTTTGTTTTAAATTGCTTAAATTATTAACCTTTACCATGCTGTGGGTGGAAAATTCAAAGTATTTTGAATAGCTGGAGGCAGAATATTCCACCTGTTGCTATGTACCTCTTTCAACAACGAATTAACTTGTGTAAACTAATGTCATACATCCAGACAACATGGGAATCGAAGTAGACATAATTTACTTCATTTCTGCTGGGATTCTAAGCATGGCGATGTCCGATACAATTATCGCTGATTATTTTCTGAAATCCGGCGAAATATTTGCCATTTTTTAGGAATATTTTTTTTATCACATGCTAAATTTCTTAGTTTCATAAAAGATGCAGATATTATTGCCCAGCTCCAGATATCTACAATTTGGGCAGCAGTTCTTTATTGTGTATAAAGTATTGTGAATATTGCTGAATACTGTCCCTTCAGGTTACAATCATCTCTGGCTTTTGGGTTGTAGGATCATTAAGCCTAGTGGAATTAAGAACTAAGTGACAGAACCATACAAACTGCAGTAAACAGCAAAATATTCAAATTCATGCTTGAGGGAGGGGCTACCCCAAGGCTCAGCTGTCAGCTGTAATTTATTCTTAATCTTCATAAATTATTTCCCTGATTTGCTCAACACCCACAAAGCCATGTTTGCAAATGACCGAATCATATGGACAAATGGATCAGACTTACACCTGGCAGAGAGACTTAGAAAAAACCCTTCTCACAATATCAACATTTGCAACTTCTAGAAATTGAAGTTAAATGCCAGTTAAACTACACACCATATTTACTCTTAGCAACAAACAAAAAGAAGAAACTTGAAAAATCACACTTGAAAGAGCTGAAATAAATCATGAATAAAAAACCCAACATGTCTAGGTGTTCAGGTGTAAGCTAACATTAAGCAACTTTATTAATAATATCACAGCAAAGTGTCTAGGAGGTTGAACATGCTAAATTGACTTGCAAGTGCATTCTGGGGAGCCGGTAAGACAAACTTAAGCATTCATACATGGGATATGTCAGATTCACATCCATACATGTGACATGTCAGATTCGTAGACAATAATCTCCCTTTGAAGGCCACATCATCATGTTCGAAAGTTGTTTGTTTATTTCTTAGCAACAAATATCATCTGCCAAGTTATCACTTACTGTATATTACCTGTTTTTCTCCAATCAGGTCTTACAATGCAAGCCACTATTTTAGCATATATGTTCAATCTGTTGGAACACAGCAAAATTACAGTGCAGTTAAATCCCAACATGCCTGCAATGCAGAACATTGTATATGTACAGGAGTTTCTGCTGTCCCTCCTTAAGACAGCTTTTCCTCATCTAAATGAGTAAGTCACTATAAAGTACTTATCAATTCAGTTAGTTCTAATGTAAAAGTTACTTTGATTTATTAATTTATTACACTCTAATAACCAGTTATACAAATTAGAAAGCAATATTAAAAGGGATAAGTGGTGTTTTATATATAACTGAAAAGCATTTATAAGTAAATATAAATATCAACAATGGTATTATTATGAGCAGCACATTATTTGCGTTGCATTACTTTTGGCTCCAATTAACTAATACCATTATCAGGTATATATTTTCATATGTATAATTTATATATATAATTTAATTTGTCTCATGTACCAATAGACGTAGAAATTATAGAAATGTGTAGGGAGGATTAGTAGTTGACAGTATCTGGAATAGGATGATGCATTAAAATATCCACATTCAATTACACAATTAAATACATATATATATATAAACAAATATATATATAAAAATACATACAAATATAAACTCATACATATACCTGTACACAGCCTCACCACCACAACAGAAGGTCACAACAATATATGGGCCGAGCAGATATACTCATTGCTCTTCGTGAGTCCTCATGATAAGAGGATTTTGAGATGAGTGAATATCGAGAATGTGCGAAGTGGGAGTTAGGATGGGCGTGGTCCGAGAGTACCCATGACAAAGATTTAACCTTTAGCACACTGTAAAAAAAAAACAACAATTCCTTCCCTGCAGCTGGATTCTTTTTTGAGAATTAACGCTATCGTTGGTACCCTTTTCTGAAAACACGATTACTTTTTTGTTAGAGATATTTAACCGTTAGCACCCTGCAGCGGCGCATTTAGCCAGATTTTTTAAATCCTGAAGGTGAAATCCGTTGCCCAGCACGTGGAACATGATTCCAAAAACAAAAAAAAATAGCCAGATTTTGTAATTTTTTTTGAGAAAATGGCAACTGGCACTAGCCATATTATTTAATTTCCTGTTTCTATGTAAAATGGCATCAGGAGATGTTGTGTGATTATGATTTTGAAATCCGGACAATCTATAGCCATCCGCATAGAGGCGAAGCGACATGACAGTGAATTGGGTTTTATATACTTTTATTCCGCTGATGTGTCAGGCCATTGGCGCACATAAAACGGCGACACAACGCATTTTCATTCTCTGGACTACATTCTGCTGGAAATCTAGTAGGACCATGGTCCTGTTATAAGGGAGATCCAGTGGGAGTTTGAAAATGAACACTGATGAAGAAGAATATACTTTTATTTTATTCAGTGAAATCATTGATTGTGATTCAAAAATGAAAATCTTGAGATTAGATTAGTTCTTCAAATAGATTAAATAAAATAGACCACGAGGTTTTCATTATGTAAAATATATAATATTCAACATTTGGAGCGACCAAAAATACAATAGGTCTAGATATAGATAGGTCTAAATCTGTCTTTATCACTTTCTTACGTCTTGTACCACACACACACACAAACAAAACTTGCACCAGTATATGCAGAATTCAATTCTTTATTTATATGTGCAAATATTTCAATATCTTTAAGAACAAAAAAGTTATCACGATTTCAAAACAGCCACCAACGATTGCATAACATTTCCAAAAACTAATTCAGCGGCAGGAGAGAAATTATGTAATTGTAAACATAGGGTGCTAAAGGTTAAATAATATTTGCATATATAAATAAAGAATTAGTCATCCACATCACAATCCATAATGATTTTACTTAAAAAACGATAAAACAAAAGTCTATAAAACCCGCTTCACTTTCATGTCTCTGTTCCGACTTCCCAATGTGGAGAAATGTAAAATATTTCTTTATTTCAATGCCATACATGTCTTCTCGTTCATAAACAGTTCTAACAGGGAAGTCAAATTTGATAGGTAACTAGGATTGGTCAAAATCTAGTTACTTAACCAATCAGGTTTTGCGACAAATGCCCCTTTGTTGTTTGATTTACCAGAAAATCGTGTTCGAGATGTGCTAATTTGTTGTCTGCCTGATCGCATGCTAAACGTTAAAAAAGCAGTGAACCAACATAGAACCGGAACCATCAGTCGCTTTACTCAGAGATTTATTGAAGCGGAGATCTGAGCACCTATGATCGAAGAGGATAATCTATACCTATTTCTATACCTGTACACAGGTGTAGTACATGCCACAAAAATACACATGCCAATTGACACACAGGCAGGCATGCACGCAGGAAGACAGACAGACACACACACACAATGCACAAGCATATAAACGAATCCACACACAAGAATAAATGTACATTCTTGATTAGAAACTGGCTTCACAGCACGCGGGACACTCCCATAAGTGCTCCGCCCTCCGCTCCAGCAGCCATCCCAGTGTATGTAGACTCATAGTTCCGGTCAGGTGTTGATTGTGTGATCTTCGGGACTTTCCAAAAAATTTACTTTTGTAAAATGTACATAGTGATACAGAATGCAGATACATGCATTAACATAAACAAGCATTCCTATAAATGTATATATACATGTATTCACATAAACATTTTCTCACATAAATACATGCATTTACATAAACATTCGCACACATAGAAATATATACATGTTATGGATCATTCTTGGATGCACAAGGGACACACCCTGTTGTGGCTATGAGATTTCTCCTTGATTTTCCTAGCATATTTCATATAATTGATCTGTGGCGTGCAAGTGCATAGCTTAGAGCGAGTTCTGACATAGACCACCCACTACACAGCGAGCTCCCTCTTGTGAAGGGGAAGCAGGCTCAAGAGAGGCAAATCGTGGATTGGTTGGACTGAGGATACCGATAACATATCTGTGCCCCAGAAGACAATAGCTCCTGGCGAGGAATGGATACCTATTCCTACGTTCTTTCAAAAGACAGTAAAGACCATCGTTACACTCAACTGAGAGTGCAAGAAACACGTTACAACTACACGTGAATTACACGGACGGATCGGTCACCAGCGATACGCATGGGCCTTTACTGTCAGATCAAAAGGGAAAACAGTACACGAAGCCAGTGGTGCATTTACCGCAACAACGAGCAGTCTAACTATGGAAGTATTTGCCGTAATGCAGGCACTTTACTGGCTGAAATCGCAAACCTATTCCCATGCATGCATACTAAGTGATTCACTGGTTTATGTAAAATATTACAACGCTGTTCAAGCTTTGTATAAGAAATTAACTCACCATACATCACTTTAGGTGGTGTCTCTTACTGTGAAGTGTTAAATCAGGTATGGGCTTAATATTGCATCTTTCTTTTGATCATGTTTAGGCAGCAAATCAAGATTTTTGTTGAAGGACTCTTCAGCTTTGATCAAGACTGCAATGCTCTCAAGGAACACTTAAGAGACTTTTTGGTACAAATTAGGGTATGTATTATTTTTATTCAAAGATGCATATATATATATATATATATATATATATATATATCCTCCGAATCACTAATACTATCACAAATCAAATTAACAATTTCTAAATCACTTTCTACATCAGATAAACTATTGCTAGAACTATCAGAAAAACTTTCTTCAAAAAGTGCAGAAATCGAGTTTTCACTTTGACATATTTGTAGGCCTAGATATTGTGGTTAGAGAAAAAATTACTGCTATGTCCACTGACAAAATTTGAAATGAAACTTACACACATGGCCAATTTCAAAGCCTTGATTTGGAATTGACTTGTGGATAGCTTGGACTAGCCAGAGTATTTTATAATATAGAAGGGCTTTCTGGGACAAAATATACACATACTTAAACACGCGCACCAAAAGGAGATTACCGCATCACAGTGGACATTTTTCTTCGTATCCTATAGGCTGCTTCCACAGGGAACCGGTTAACATAGATTTGCTAATTTATGTGCACATTAAATATCATAGTTTTGCTCATTTATATGTATATTATATGTGTTTGTTTTTCAATTAGGAGTTTGCTGGTGAGGATCTGGATGATTTGTTCCTGGAAGAACGAGAGAACTCAATTAGACATGCACAAGAAGAGAAACGTAAACAGCAGCTAGCAGTACCAGGGATTGTTGGACCTCATGAAGTGCCAGAAGATATGCAAGATTGACTAGCTTATGCTGCTTTATCCATGAAGGAAGACGTTAGGTTGTCTATGTGTTAACAGTAACAAAAAGTGTTGCTTGAGAAAACTATTTTCTTGCTGCACTTGTTCTGAGTGGCCCATTAACACTCCATGTTACCATTGTCTTCAAAACAGCATTGTGTTATTCCTAGGACAGATTTTACAATCTAGGATTCCATTTGTTAATCTCAATTTAGTAACCACATATTAAGCTGTTTCAAGAAGGGACACCTGCTTAAATAGGCGTGTTTTGGTTATGGTTATTGTGCATCTGCTGTTATAGGATCATTCAAAAATCTGCTCCAGTTGGATTACCTGTAACAGACTAGTCATATATTTTGTGCCTATGATAAAATACCTGAGTTTATTGTGATTAGTAGTTTATTGAGTTTTTTTTTTTTTTTTTGCACCATCAAATTTTGTTTGTTTAGCTGTTGTGCAAACATTTTTAAAAACTTTAAATATAAAACACTGACTGACATTGCTCCCTTTGGCTTAAATTCTAGTATCTTGTTGACATTTCCATTAATATTTATAACTGCTGCTTCAGTGCTTGCGTGCAAGTTTGTTTCGGAAGGTGTAACATCGGATAGTCACATTGCAAATAAAGCGGAGGTTAGTTTAGAAAAATATTTGACATTAATATAGTTTATAAATATCATGTACTGGAAAATAGGTCACCTATGCAGCACTTGATAAATGTTGTGGATGTATTTCAATGAAATTATCTTGTGCAATGACAACTTTTATTTGCAGCTATAAAATTAACACAGCTGGTACACCACATAGTTATTACCCTGTGAGTTATTTTTTGTGACAGTGGCTGTATTCGTTGATCATGTACCTAACTGCTACCATGTTTTAAATGACAAATGTAAATACTACATGTACAAAGTGTAAATTACATAGCAGACATCAATTGATACATTTGTTTGTTGAACAAATACAATGTAACCCAATCTGGGTTGTTTGAAGCTTGTCTTGTTTGAGTTATTTGAAATATCTAAATTAAGCATTGTAAGAACCACCTGATAGTTTCTTTGAGTATTGCGTGTTGTGTATTATTTCTACAACCAAATTGTTTTCATAATAAAAAAATTGTTGGCAGAATTTTTTTTTTCTCTGAGCAGTAGTCTTAAATAATTGTTTCTTAACAGGAGTGTTGCCGACCCTCTTGGGCATTTTGGAAATAACATGGGTCAGGGAATGTCGTGATGCACAATCCAATTTTGCCTGCATGCCACCTCTCAGCCCATAGTTTATTTTCACGCAGCATTGCAGAAGTGTTGCAGGATTATTTTTTTTACTCCTGTGACTGATGCTTTAAAATCATGATCTCTATGTTATATATCAAAGTAACGTTAAGCGATTTGAACATGACAAATGGGTAGGACTTTCTGAAATCAGGTGGGAAGGTGCAGATATAGACAAGCTGTAAACCATAACATACTCCATTCTTCTGGATACTTCTTGTTACAGCGCTGTAGTTTGAAAGCAGAAGGTTAGTATGATATAATATAGTTTATGAGACAAAGTTGGAAAAATAAAACTACACATGAAACTTTAATGTACCTAAAGTTATTTTCAGGTCAAATATTTCCAAATGGCAGCAGTACTTCAAATGCATCAGCTGTCAATATACATAATTGCCGTTGGTACATAATTTTCTCATTTATCGATTTCAGAAACTTGCTTCAGAGTGAACTCTGAAGTTAGTATAAAATGTGATATTAGGGAAGAACAACCACATATTTTCACACCAATCTGTCAATGTTTTCAATAATTAAATGTCAGAACAATGAATTAGGAATAAGACATGAAAGGAACATCAGAGATAATGAAGTTTTACAAGTTACAAAAATACTTGAATTCAATTTTCGGCTACTTTTGTTAAGCACATAACAAAACAGTTATAGAAAATAGTAGTGAACATTTAATGTTCACAGAATTGGAAACATTTCTAGAGCTAACAAGCTGAACAGAAAACACATATATATGCACACATTTTCAGGAATGAACATTTCTAGTTATGAAGATATGAGTTATTGATATAAATGTCTCTTCAATTTGTGTTTTTTTTTTTTAGATGTCTTCTCTCTTACGCTGTCAGTAGGTTATCACTTTTAACATGTTGTTTCCATTACTAAATGTTTTTGTCAGTCCCAAGGTTGCATAGAATATAAAGATTTCCAGCTGCTTCTGTGTAACCATCATTAGATAATGTATTGACGTATAAGTGCTATTCTGTGATAATATTTTGTAGACTCATTATGGCATATCTATATGTAAGCCTTTTGGTTCTGTGCAAGCTGTCCAGGCTCTTCCATGTTAAGGTGGTCTTCAATATCCTGTGTGCATTGCATGCTTGGTATGACTCTTCTCTGGAACTTTTCTATCTGTAATCTTCATCTTTCTAAACTTTTTGTCTTTTTATATGTCAAAAATGTTAGCTTGGCATATTATCAGCCGTAAATGTTTCTAACATTGCATAGTTTACAGGTAGCATACAGGTATGAGTATAATCAGACTCTTAAAATTAGGAATTAAAATCAAAAGATTTGCCATAGTTTAAATGAAAGCCATGGGTAAATACTGAACAATTAATTACTGGAGCAGTAAATACATTACTAAACTTCTCAATGGTTGTTTTACCTAACAGATTACCTCAAAGTAATACCTTTGTAATTTTCATACTTGTGATGTGTTTTGGACACTTGCAGCAGTGCAGTATCTTGTTAGATCAGTGTTTATTTTCATTTTCTGTAAATGAGATTCCATTTTTAAATTTGGTTACCAGAATGTTTAAGTGAGCATAGTACTTGATGAACATCTTACGGCAGCGTGCACCATCAAAGTTTTAAAGTCTAATAAATGCTGAACAGCACGATGCTATATGGTTATGACTTCACTTTGTTTGCTCTGGCCTTCATTTATTGCACGTTCTTTTTTCCTTTCTTTCTGGAAATATGTTTGTTCAGGTTTAAGCTGTTACAAGCATGTTTATTTCAAATTCGTTTGTCATTGATTTTTGAAGAATTAAAGAAAATGTAAACAGTATTTTAATCTCTTGTGGACAGCTGCGATAATTTAACATTTTCATGAGATTGTTTCCCATGTTAGTCATTATTTATTATCAGTTGGTTCTGACTGTATATATTTATTGTTTCATACTGCATTTATCGTCTCGTTGTACAAACTTGTAGTTATGTAACACTGTGGATAGTGTAGTTTTGGGTGAGATGTGCAATGATTTATCCAAACAGAATTCCTTACTTCTCCATTTGTTCTGGAGAACTCCTGCTGGATAGCAGAATGGAGCATGGAATGAGTTTGAATCATGGTTTATAGCCTGGGCTTCGATACCTGCATCTTTCTGCTTGGCTTCACCAACTTCAGCATGACTTTTGTCACTTGAGTTTAGGAGATTGTGCAGCCAACTCCATCCTAAAACATCCATAGTCGCCTCTTACAACATGCATTACAGGTCACAATATAGCTATTGTTGCTCCTCTTACTGGTTCTGACAATATATAAGCATTTGTAACCTTCTCTGAAACTGAACTTGATGTCTTGTCTCTCAAATGAATCACTGGCGTACTATTTCTAGGGAGGTCATTATAACTAATTGGATCATCACATAGTTTAACAACTCTATACTTTAACAATCACATGCATACAGACAAGAAGTAATTTACAAACTAAACACTTTATTGAACAGTGACAACTATTATCTGTTGATTGGTTTAGACTCAAAACATGTTCATTTCCTCTTCACAGATAACAAAAGTGTGCATGCTGATTGTTCATGTGACTCACTGTTTAAATACACTTATTCTCTTTTATTGTCTTTCATGTCATAATCTTTTCTTAAGAATGTTTGATATTAGTAATTTCATCTTGTGAAATTGGAATTATCTATATTGCTTATTATTCAAAGGTTGGAGGTTCACTCCCAGAATAGTGACTCTTCAGTCGAGTCAGCCATGATCTCATGAAACAACTTTATAAATGTCTCTCTGTGTAGTATAACTACCTTAGGCCACACAGGCTAATGTGCTTTTCATTGACTGGCAAAAGTATAAATAGCAAAGTATGAATAACTGACTAATAAAAATCACAATAGTCTGCTTAAGGTAATGAAGCTGCACACAGGCCTGTATAAAGTAGGTCATGACTGAGGTATAAAAATGGATGCCAATTACCACAGGAAGGTGATAAGCACATCCGGGAAGAGGGGAAGCAGTCTCTATAAACTGAGACGTTGTACTGTGAGGTAGAAATACCTGTATTCCATGATATGCTATGGGACACCTACTTTCATCTCATTATTGAATGTTTTTCTATTTTGAAGTATTTTATGCTGTTTATTAAATCCTATGCTCTCAGTATTCTTATTGTGCTAGCCCTCTGATCACATGCAATGAATCAGATTGTTGGATAGTTCTGACTAGGTATGTTCAGATTGAATATAAAGACAGTGAATTATGTACAGTTTATCATGCACTCTTCACAAGGTTATACTGGTGTTTACTAATCATTTTGTTTCAAAAACATATTCCACATTTTATGTACATAAATGAAACCATCCAACTATTTTCATTGCGGTCTGCTTGTTTAATTGGTCTGTCTTGATATAAGTTGAACTCTTTATGGCCAAAATGTTTTTTAGCTGTTTTGCCAGAATTTTGTTTTCTAAATGCAGCATCTTTATTTGGTGATTACATAATGCAGGTGCACATATAAGAATAAATTAATAAAGACTTAAAAAGGGACATCCCATTACTAGTATTCTAAATGATGTTCCTCCTTTGCAAACTAAGATGAACGCGAGGTAGAAAAAAAGTGCATTAGGTTTGAGTCTACAGATGACTGGGAAGTTTTCAGGCTTTGAAAAAGTTGCAGTGTGAACATGAATGAACAAAATCTTGAGCTGAAAGAATGATGCCTGACTCGAATAACTTAAATATTACATTCAATTATTAAATTTACTTTCAATATTTTTGTAAGAAATGCAATTTGTGAATGAAAAAAATGTTCTCACCAAACCAACACAGACAAACTGAGAATTTACAGACGTTTCATCTTCATTAACAATAATTCATTTGTGAACATTATAAACAAGTATAAAGCATCTAGTAATATCTTTCTGAATAACCATCATCTTGTGAATCTTTAATAATTGTTACAATTGTGTTTAAAAAGCAAACATTTGTGTCCAAAAAAATGTATTAAATGATTTGTTTTTAATCGCTGTAGGTCCATTCTTTATCATATTTCTCCAAACATTAGTGATACTTATTTGCCCCCTTTTGACATTTTCACAAGTTTTTGTTTTGTTTTGAAGTTCTTGTCTGCTCTAAGTAACAAATACAAATTTTGTGTGTGATTTCCACCGGGGAGAGTTAAGCACATTATGCTAAGTCTAACATATTTTTGACATGAAACAACCAAACTTTCCAGGCCAGTTGTTGGCATTTTAAGCTGTTGCAATAGCTGTGTGGGTCAGGTAATCAGATCTAATTCCATTGTGCAATCAGTTCTCATTCCATCTCGATCCGCACAGCTAAGACACAATCCATAATGCATTAGCCAGACTGCTTCAGACAAACTTTGAAGCAATCTTATTTCCAAATTGCACCACGAGGAGCTGTTTTTAAGAAATTTTTTTAATCTGCTAACTTGGCTTTGCACAAGAGCAGTACAAGAACCCTTTGTACTCCTTAGTAGCAGTCTGGTTTTGATCTCATCAATTTAGTTAGATTGTTCAGTAACTTTCCCTTAACTAAGATACTGTTTTACCAAACACAAAAATATTTCATATTTGATCAGATGAACACTCCAGCATTGAATCAGTGTTTTTGTCAGTATTTTTGCAGTCTTTAACAGAATCTAAACAGAATTAACTTTCACCTGAGGCTAATTACATAGTTAATTTAAGTAAATCACATATAATTATAGCTACCACACAAAATCTAAAATGTGGAGGTAAAATTTACTTCATAATAGTCCTTTATGTACTCTCCTTCAATAATTCCGTATCTCCAGCAATACAACAGAGGCTTCACATATAAACAGTGAACCAAAAGTCATAATCATATTATGAGTCTTATAACTTTATGAATACAAGGCAGGTGACGTGACTGCTTCATCGCATAGATTCCCTATGTTTTAGATCATATATGCTGGAGCTACACAATATGGTTATTTAGTGATGATACTGATACAGCGGTGATTGTTCCCATCTGGAAGAAAAGGGCAGCAAGAAGAACTGCACTAAATATAGAGGCATATCATTCTTAAGCCACATAGGAAAAATCTTTAGCAAGACACTAGAGAGAAGGATGCTTACATATATAGAACCACAGCTTAACAACACACAATTGGGCTTTTAGAAAAATAAAAGCTGTACAGATGCAACCTTCGCCTTCAACTTTCAGAAAGAGCGACAGAACATAACCAAGACTTAATTTGACTTTTGTGGCACAAGCCAAGAGAAAGCTTTTGACAGAGTGGATAAAGCACAACTATGGATAACACTACAGACATATGGAGTTACAATCTGATAAACCTATCTCAGAGCATATACGCCAATAGTCAATGATCAGTAAGGAGTACAGGTCCAAATTCACTTTGGAGTGAGACAGGGATGTGTACTATCCTCCCTATTGTTAATAACATACATAGATCAAATTTGCAAAGTAGCAAAGACAGCAGCAGAAAACAATCTGAAGGATAACTTAAACAAATTGCTATTTGCAGATGACCAAGCACTAGTAGCATCATCAAATGAGCAAAGACAAATGGACAGATTACATCAAACATGCCAAATTTTTAACATGAAGATAAATATAGAAAAGACTGAAGTAATGAAGATAAGGGAGAACAGAAACACACGCGCGTGTGTGTGTGTGAAACAACAGACTTTAACTCTTTGCTCACCAACAATACAGAGTGTACTTATCCGCCATTACCGAGGTTCACGCAAAATTGTATACATTGATATCATCTTTAAAAATCTGTATAAAATCGATCTAGCGCTAGATGGCCATGAAACTTTCTATGTGTTGTAACAACTGTTTGCACTTTCTGAATAAATTTGAAAGCTCCAGAGTTATTTCAAGTGCAAAATGCTACTTACCATAATGCTTGGCCTAGATTTACATTAATTTCTATATATCATACAATATTACCTTCAAAATCTCAGATATTTCTTGTTAAAAACTCATCTATGTCTATATCTGTATTCCAGGCATGCCGCCATTTTTACGCAACATCATTTCCTGACAATACTATTTTTAGTAACATTGTAATGGGTATTACCGTATTTCTGATCTATCATAACGGTTGTCGAAATTGGTCAGCAAGGTTCTGTAACAGAAATTCAACAATCATCGAAATTGGTCAGGAAAGTGTTAATTGACAGAATTCACATATCTAAGAAACAATATAAACAGATGGCAAGAGCAGAAAAGAAATACACAATAGATATAGTAAAGCATACCCAAGCCCTGGGCAAATGACACCAGTCTTCAGAAACAAAAATGTAGATTTAAACACCAAAATAACACTATTCAAAATGATTATTATGCCAACACTGTGCTACCAATACTAAACATGAACAATGACAGCACAAGACAAACGTAAACTTGTGACAACAGAAATGGCATGCTTATGCAGAATCCTATGAATATCTCTAAGAGACAAGCGTGAGAAATTTGGATATTAGACAAAGAACTGGCACCACCCCAATCTTGGATCAAATGGTTTGCATACTACCATCAGTCAGCATACCACAGCAAGTTATGCTACACAGATACAGTGAAAGCAGACCTAGAGTCTGACCATGAAAGTGATTAACTACCAAAATAAAAGCGGCAACAAATTCTACAATTTACTCAGCACACAACAGGGCCATCTTCAGAAAACTCTACCCTTGACGCTGAATGGCAACAAAGGGTTTAGCGAATAGATAGGTAGAATAATGAAATAATTTCTTTTAGCTGTGAGAAGGTGGCTTTTCTTCTTTAGCGTTCATTCTCAAACTCCCACTGGATTTCCCTTGTAGCAGGACTATGATGCTACTAGATTTCCAGCAGGACGTAGTCCATAGAATGGAAATGCAATGTCTCAATTTTTTGTGTGCCAATGGCCCGACATCCATCTTCGGCGGGAAGGTGGCTTTTGACAGTGCATAATCTTTTATGATTTAAGCACAGGTTCTTCTCAGTTGTGTAACTGAGGTGACATCTATCACCTACTAGTACCACACTGAATTCCAAATCTCAGCATAGATGTATCATCAAAATTGGAAATATACATAAAGTAGATGCTTGTGGAGCAGTTTCAGCATATCATACTCTTCTTATCCATTGTCAACTCCCTGTCTATTGATGCCTTGGATTAAAAGCCACCAATATCATGAAGTTGTAGTTTTGTCATGTTTGTTATTGGCTATTTTTACCCCTCACTACGTTTGATACAGACTATGAATGATGATTGTTTATGAGTATGTCATATTTATTGTCTGTAGATATGTTTATACTCTTTCTGAATCAGTGAATCATTGAGTACTGTGTACTTAATAAGCTTGGTGTATGTTTGATCATTTGTACAAGTGAGTATTGATTCTGTTCCGTAGTTATTTGTTAATGTAGTTTTTCTGTTTACATAATTTTAAGCGTTCCCCATGTGTATGGATGAATAGACGTTTTAAAAATTAAATAAACGACAATGTTAAAATATTTACTTGCATTTTGTTTCCTGTTTGTATTTTAAAATGTCTGTTTTGTTAATTATCAAATCCCTGCAAGTGAAAAATGTTTGTTGTGTTTCTTCTCAAATCCCTGCAAGTCTGCAGAAGATGGATGTGCTGGGCCATTGGGGCAAATAAAACAGCTACAACGCATTTCCATTCTCTGCACTACATCCTGCCCGAAATTTAGTGGGACCATGGTCCTGCTACAAAGGAGATACAGCGGGAGTTTGAGAATGAACGCTGAAGAAGAAAAATCCCTGCATGTGAAAAACGTCTATTTTGTTCCTCAAATCCCTACAAGTGAAAAATGTCTTGTTTTCATTCTCCAATCCTTGCCAGTTAAAAAATATCCTTTGTTCTAAATCCCTGGAAGTGAAAAATATACCAGTATGCCTGCTTTGTTCATGCTCAAATCCCTGCCAGTGAAAATGTTTTGTTAATTCTCAAATCCATGTACCCAGGTAAGTGAAAAATATATTGTGTTCATTCACAAATCCCTGCCAGTTAAAAAATGTCTGTGTTGTTACTTCTCAACTTTCTAGTTAAAATTATGAGTTTTGTCTGTTCTCAATTTCCTGCCAGTGAAAAATATGTGTTTTGTTCATTCTCAATTGCCTGATAGTTAAAAATGTATGTTTTATCCATTCTCAAATCCCTGGATGTAGTTTTCAATAGATGAAACATTGATATGTAATTTAAATATCTAGGCAGTATTTATCCGAAAATGAAAGAGTAGACAAATAGAAACAAGGTGTCAGAAAGCAGTAACATACCAACTTTTACATCTCCACCTGAAGATCGAGGTGGAAATAAAAAGACAGTATCTACAATATATCACTGGGCCCAAAAGTGAAGCAAAGAATAACAGCACTGTTTACCTTCCATGCATGTTGTAAGGGGTGACTAAGTGGTTATGAGGCGTAGTTGGCTGTCCCATCCCATATAGGGTCAGTGGCCCAGAAGCCATGCTGAAATTTGATCTATCAGGAACAAAGGCATAGATATTGCAGAACAGCTGTAAGCCATGATACAACACATTCCGTTATCCGAACTACATCCTACTAATATGCAGGAGTTTAAGAACGAATGCGGAAAAGGCTGCCACTGAAAATAATTGCCATCTCTATCAATCTATACACCTTTTAGCTTCCCGAGGAGCATGAGTCTTCAATGTCCATCTTAGGTTTTTTATCAGTTCTCAAATTATACTTTTGATGTTCTTTAACTCTTAGTGAACCAGGGACAATAGGGATATATATAGGGAAAAATGATAAATAAGTTGAAATCTTATAATCAATAATTGGTGAAATGCAGTAAAACTGTTTAGTGTCGTGAACATTCTCCGCTCCTTCACACATGGTGTCTGTGGCAAGATGATTGAGTTTTGTGTTGAGGTGTAGCAGATGACCAAGGTGCCTTTGGGTTTAACTGTGATCACAACATTCTACACTGCTTGCTGTGTGATGCCTTTCTGCCAATGGGATTGGGTTCCTTTATGTGCTGTCTTCCCCACCTAGACTTTAAATGCATGTGCAGTTAGATGATATATCTAATTGTACTTAAGTTTTAGGACTATCGTTTAGACTGTGAGCTTGTTCTGGTAACAGGTCTGAAGATCCAACATAATAAAGATAATCCTGGATGCAAAAGGTCTACATTCATTCTCAACATGAATCCATAAACCTCCCTTATGCATCCATGCCTTTGAGTCCGGGTGTCATCTCAGTTGCACACTGAAAATAACATGCTTCTGTCTGAAAGACTAGGCTGTCAAGAGCTACCTGCTCACAGCTAAAGGGATTATTTGATCTTGCAGATAGCAGGAAGTAGTCCAAAGATCAGAATGTATTGCCATGTTTTACAGCTTAGCTGTGATATATGCACCTGTTGGTCTGAAACAATCGACTTCAGCATGGCTTCTGGGTCACTTTGACCCTCTATGGGATGAGACAGCCAACTGCACTTCAAAAACTTCTTTAGACTCCTCCTACAACATGCATGATAGTTAACAATGTTGCTATTCTTTGCTCCCATTTCGTGCCCTGATATTACACAGGCGTATGCGATTAAATGGGGCACAATTGGAACTGGGCACCTGAGAGGTAGAATGAGGAATGCCTTCAGCTAACGAACTACAGGAACCATCAGTATGCATAGACCTAGATATCTGAGTGGAAGGGAGTTGAGCATCTATGGTTTACTAGATTTCCAGCAAGATGTAGTCCAGAGAATGGAAATGTGTTGTATCATCATTTTATTTTCGCCAATGACCCGACACATCCATCTTCAGTGAAACAGCTTGAATTCTTCTTCTTCTTCAGCGTTCATTCTCAAATTCTCCCCGGATTTCTCTTTGTAACAGGACAATGGTCCTACAAGATTTCCAGTTGGATGTAGTCCAGAGAATGGAAATGCGTTGTTGACGTTTTATTTGTGCCAATGGCCCAACACATCCATCTTCGGCGGGAGCTTGAATTCAATATCTGCACATTTCAACAAAATCCAACTTTGTCAATATGACCTATGGAAAAGTGTAGACAACTTCATGCTAAACCCTTCTTTCTCAACATAGCAGTTCAGTGTTGCTATCATTTGCACCTCTTTTAGTACTATGCATTCACACAATTGACTTCTTCCTTGATTTGAGTAGCCAAGTTCATTAGAAATAATTGACTTTAAAAGATATCATTTGTAAAATGTTCTACAGAAAATGAATAATTGCTCCTTCTAACAACCATGGCATATTACCTCTTGTGTATAATAGCTGAACAGGAAAGAATGTGTTCATGTTATATTTTATGGGGCCCAATAAGAGAGTAAAGAATAGTATATTTCCACCTAAAATGCATGTCGAGGGAAATATGTGGGAAGGAGTGTGACAGTTGATACTATAAATATTATAAATGTTAAATACTATAAAATAATTGTTTATGGTAGTAGGTAACATTTACTGTGTTGGGTTTGTTATTTATCTATAGACGTCTGCCAGTATTCACCAATGTTTCAACTGCATTCACTCTCAAATAATGAACACAAGTTTTTGTGAATTCACTGATTGTAAATATTGCATAGAAAATCACTACAGCCAAAAAATGCTGGGTTGATTGATGATCACTATATTCTGAATAGGATATATTACCAACTTTATAAGCATATTCTTCAATAATATATATTGCAAATGCATATCAGAAAAACAACAGTGGAAGAAAAACTCTACAGACCTCTGTACGAGTTAGAAAACAGTCAAGTTTATAGAAGAAACAAAACTTCAGATATAAGTATGTTCCAAGCCAACGAAAGAATTAATACAGTGCTGAAAAACACAAAAACAATATGATCTTTAAAATATATAGATAGTTTATTAAAACAATAATCACTGAACTAATAATAGAAGATACAAAATAATTGAAATGTACACATAAAGTAAAGTATTTACTACAAGATACAACAAAAAGAATGGCTATGAAGATAATGTGACATCATATTTTTGACTGCCTGCGCTTGGAATTTAGTAGTCTTGGTGACTTCTACGTACAGCATATATGGTCAAGACTGTCAATGTCACCAAGAAGTTCCCTGTCTTCTCAAAGTCAGAGTGGCTGCACCATAGCTTTTGCCTGAAATCTGTATCCTCTGGCCAGACTCGCCATCTCTGCTCTTTGTATGTTAAGCAATTCTGAAGTATGTGTTTGGATTTCGGATCCACAGGTCATTCATCTATAGAAAAAAATCATAATGCAACAAACAGGATTTGAAAGTGCTGCAAGATAATCAGACAATGCTCAGCAGCCAGACTGCATCGTAAACAGACTATCCACATGTGCTCAATCTTCCCAGCAGACATTTAATTAAGGTTATGATGCTGGTGATTCATGTGGCTCGCTGGATAAATGCTTGTACAGAATTTTCTTAATTGCTGCATAGATGCTTCATCAGTCACATTTTCCATGGCCAACAGGACACTAAGCAACTCTAGTACACGCTTTCATCTGTCACCAACTCTTATATTATAGATACCTTGTAGCCTATCTGCTTTCGTTACTTCTTCTTCTTCTGCGTTCGTTCTCAAACTCCTGTAGATAAGCAGGATGTAGTCAGGAGAACGGAATGTGTTGTCATGGTTTACAGCATTGCTGCGATATCTACGATATCTGCGCCTTTCGGCCGGACACATCCGACTTCAGCATGGCTTTGGGTCACTGACCCTATATGGGATGGGACAGCCAACTCCATCCCATAACCTCCTTAGTCGCCTTTTACGACATGCGTGGAAGGTAAACAGTGTTGCTATTCTTTGCTCCCCTTTCGGGCCCAGGCAACACATGGGCCGCTTTCGTTACTATTAGCAGGAAGTTAGATCCAAGTTAATAGAAATAGCTATAGGTGTTACTTACACCTATCGCCTAGGATATTTTGATGCATGAAATGGGTTAGATATGGCAACTACCCAGTATATGGAGCTTGTAACATTCACTAGAGGGCGGTAGTAACAACATTTCTTTTGTGTGTTCCTTGGTTTGTAAAGATAAGTTTGAGTTCCTGATGACTTCATGCCACAAAAGGTTGGTGCTGCTCCAACTTTGGAGGGCTTGGACTGCTTTCTGTTTGGTGTCCAGATAGACTGATAGATTACGGAGTCATTTTCAATCTTATTTAGCATGCACAATGTAGGTTTGAGATTTTACCACGCTATGATTTCATCTCCATGGTCATGCTACTTGTAGTCATAGCAAATGCACTGCTCT
Source organism: Meghimatium bilineatum (assembly GCA_034231615.1). Lineage (NCBI taxonomy): Eukaryota > Metazoa > Mollusca > Gastropoda > Stylommatophora > Philomycidae > Meghimatium > Meghimatium bilineatum. The sequence goes on along the minus strand of CM067322.1, from coordinate 60,785,205 downwards.
CTTCACTCTCAATTTACTTTCCAACTTCTGCTGTAAACACCCATAAGCTATGCACATTCAGATCAACAGAACCATCTGTATAAATTAAAATGTCTCCCTGAGCTCTGTCAAGTCTGATCTATGTGACTCATTGCAACATAGAAAGTACAATAAACCTGCAAACACAAATAATAACCAGAGAAAAACTTCACATCTATGGTTATGACTTTGATATACTGGTAGTCGTCACATTGGAAAACATCTTCACAGAAGTTGGTTTTCATTCTTATGAGTGAAGAGACTTAAAACAATAGGGCCTCTACCATGATCTGCCAATTGACTGAACTGAAGGATATTCAAATCACTTACTCTTATCTATGTAGCACCTATATCTTCATGAGCAAAACCTATATTTTTCCATCAATATATGAGTGTCACTAAAGTTATTAATAAAAATTTAATACAGCCCCTTTGCTTACACACTCAGTCATATAAGCTCAAAACACAAATATGTTTAAACACTCTTATCAACACTCCATGACAACATTAGTTCACTTGTAGTGCAATCAAATCATTTCTTTGTGTTTTCCATCAATTACTATTTTTAAAATATAATGGATTTTTGGCCACTTCACTCATTTGTTCAGCATAGTTATCACACTTTTGCAACATTAAAAAAATTTATTAAAACAATATTTATCACAGTCTTGTCTTGTGATATGTACACATGTTATACCTATATTTAGTAGCACATCAACATCCCAAATATTAACATTTAGATATCAATATATCATCTATTATAAAAATAATTACATAAACAATAGAACTAGAACAATAATTGATTATATTCAAATGATAAAATAGAAACAAACCTATGCAATTATCCCTGCATTTCTTCCATGAACCCTTAATAATGAAATGAATGAAAAACAAAAACATTAAAAAACAAACTTTAACAAGTGAGCTTCAGTGACTATGTTGATAGTAACATAGACATTAGCAAAAAGGTCAAGGAAGTTTCACCATGGCTAGGTTTGAGGTTGATAATCAGTATGCAGTACAGGCAAAGGTTATAACATACAACTGGCCTACTAGCGATAGACCACAGACGTCCACTGTATAGTGAAAGTGGTAGAAACATTGAACCTATTAGCTACTACCACCAAAGACTGATGACATGACAGGTCATCAGTTCAAACACAATCTGACACAACACATCTTCGCATCTTACTTTAAATCACCATTGTTCTGCCACAAGAGAGATACAGTGGGAGTTTAAAAACAAATGTTTGTTGTGGATGTGCAATGTTGTATTTCATTTGCATTTTCAAAAAAATGGGTGATAAGGCAACAGGAATAAAATCAGAGAATCTGTTGATATAATTTCTCTCCTATTTCTTCTTCTACATTCGTTCTAAAACTACCAGTTAGCAGTATGTAGTCCAGACAATGCATTTTTTCATGGTTTACAGCTTGGCTCTGATATCTGCAAACTCTGGCAAGAATCATGTAATTTCAGTATGACTTTTTTGCCTCAGAAAAAAGGAATGTTAACCTATAGGGTGGGATGGTTAACTTCACCTGTGCACCTTAATTATCTCTTATGATATGCACAGCAGGTTACAGTATTGCTATACATTGCTCCCCTAAAATGCCTTGACAACACACAGCTGCTCTGCCATTTCATATATATAAAACATTACAGAAACAAGTATATTGCCTCAGTGGTTGGATTAAATATTAATAAAATGATACAGAAATATTGACTACATAAAAAAAAAGTAAAGTAACCCATAGCATTTATTAATGCCGTAGGGGTGTGAGATGTTAGCGATCTCACATTTCACAGGCTCTGCAAATGAGGGCGGTAGCCATCTCCTCTCCCTCGCAGTCTTTACTTCCCGGATTAATCCAGTACCCATTTAAGGCTGAGTCGACCTGGGAGCCGTTGCGATCTGAAAACATTTCCGTCTCAGCTGGGGAATGAACCCAGGACCACTCATATGCGAAGCCAGTGCGCTAACCACTGCGCTAACGCGGCTCCCATTGACTACATATAATTATATATATTGACTACATATAACCACTGCATTACCAATCAACTTAGATCAGTGTTTCTCAAACCTTTCTCTCCACTACGCTCTTTCACATAGATTATATAAACCAACACCCCTCAACCAGGGCTGTAGATACATCCTCAGTAAGGGTGGGGTTGGGAAAGGGTTTACCTAAAAAATTTAATTTCTTAATTTCTGTGAAGTTTTTAGTGATTTTTTCACAAATGGTCACTTAATCTCGATAGCTTCATTGCCCCATTGAAAATTTTCATGCATTAAGCACAATGGTAGTCATTTCTTGTGAGGAAAAGAAATTGGTAGCATATCCTTTTCAGGACTTTCCGATCAACCCAGCATTTTTAGGCTGTATAGATTTTTTAGGCAATATACAGATAAATATATTCAGTAGTTTGTCATTGCTTTCTGAATGATCTGGATACACAATTGCCTGCAGTAGGATTCAAACCCAATATCTTGGTCATCAAAGATGTGCTCTATATCTCGCCGCCATAGAGGAAAGACAATGAGGAAAAGTGATGAATTTATATGTAAAGTATTTAACACTTCTTCATTCATTTTCAAACTCCTGCAGATTAGTAGGATGTATTCTGGAGGACGGGATGGAAGAGAAAGGAATTCGCACCATTCAGTCTGACTATGGCTTCTGGGTACTTTGACTTTATATGGGATGGAGCAGCCAACTCCACGCCATAACTTTCTTAGTCATCTCTTACAACAAGCTTAACAGGTAACAGAGTTGTTATTCTTTGCCTTGGCCTCAGTAACATAAGGGAGGTATTCAACACTATACTGACATTTCAATTTGGGGTGTGTCTTCTGTCGTGAATGAGAATAGAAATTAGAAACAACAGTATGATTTCCCTGCTAGAAATCCCTGCTAGACTGTCAGAATTGCTAGAAAAAGGTACTGAAATTAAAAGAATTTTCCAAGAAAAACAATAACAAATACACGTTGAAAGCTAGATCACTTTCTCCTGTTGGGCGCTGCAATGTGTTTACAAAGTGAATTTCCAGATTTCACTGTGGCAGTAATTCAACATTTGCTGCTGTTAAAATTTTTTAGATAATTTTCATTTTAAAACAGTTAATGTCTACAGAAGCTTGGTTTCAATAATCCTAGTTAGGCAAGGTTTCAAATAGAGCTAAATTAACATCACATAAATTCAGTCACCTTTAACGACATGCATTGAAGGTAAACACTGACCTTATTTTTTGCTCCCCTTTAGGGATGCCAACACACAGGTAATTAACCTATTAACATATATTGTGAGTGTTATCAGCAAAAAGGAGACTTATTTGATATTCAAAGCAGACTTTAAGCACTCTTTTTGTGTATTTACTCTACTCACTTGACTTTGTTTTGTGTTTGTAAATCATGCATTGCTTTATCTGAAATCATTTACGTCCTAGATCTATTTCAAAAGTCAGAATCATATCATTTATAAAGCTAACCATTGTTAAGCACTTTTTTTAGCTTATAGAACAAGCTGATCTGTGAAAAATGTATATATTTTTATAAGATAGGCCATTGCCTGTATGGCAACTTTTATGTTTAGTGGAAGTGGTAAAAACGTTGAACATATTTGTTACCAGGGTGAAGTTGGATGTGTCGCACAAATGGCACCAAAAAAAAGGTGACACAAAGCATTTTCCCTTCTTTGACTACATCCTAATGGAAATTTAGTAGGACCATTGTCCTGCTATGAGATCCTGTGGGAGTTTGAGATTTTTGTTAATGGTCCAATGATGTATTCATGTTATTTTTAATATTGTCAGTCCATCGTCTTCTTGGTCTGCCTTTCCTCCTCCTCGTGCTCTTCTCTCCTTTGTTTGTCTTTCTAAACAATTGTGTCCCTTTATATTACCAAACAGATGTAGTCTTCTATTTGCTATTGTGTTTAGTAACCAACACTCTTGAATCTTCAATGTGTTTATAATATCTCAGTTTCTCTTTTTCTCCTTCCATGATATTCTAAGTATCTGTCTGTAGCATTTTATCTCAAAGGTGTTGATCTTCTTTGCCACTGTTTTACTTAGGATCCATGTTTCACAGCCGTATATTGCAACCAGAAAAATAAAAGTTCGCAGCATTAGCAGTTTCGTTTCTATTTTGTTGTTTGTCCATGTGTTTTTCAACCGTGTTATTTTACAATATGTCAAAATGGCAGACGATAATGAATGTGTTCTCTTTACGGTGCTTGACTAGCGGCTGTTCCTTCTTGAAAGTAAGGGTAACCTACAGGAATATTGTGCCCAGAAATTTCCAATGGATAAGACAAATAAAAACAAGAAATAGTTTCATTCAAGGATTACACATAGGTCACTCCTTCACCACTTCAGAGATGAATTAAACTTAGTTATCATTGAAGAATATTATTACTACTATTACTACTACTACTGCTACTATTAATATAAGCATATTTAAAGTGAGGAAGATAACACAGTATGGTTCTGCAATTGTTACTGCAGCATGTTCTGGTAATCTAAGCAAAAAGAGTGTTTTTACAATTAATCTATCCATTCATTCATCATGTGACATATTGTAATCTTAATATTGTCTCCATTACAGTAAATCTATTGGTTAAATAGAACATTGTCTCAATTACAGTTAATTTATAGGTGAAATAGAACATTGTCTCAATTACATTTAATTTATAGGTGAAATAGAACATTGTCTCAACTATAGTTAATGTATGGGTGTAATCTTTGAAATGATTAGTAACAATATCTGGGAATTTAATTATCTGTAGCAGATTTTGTGTAGGTGAGATTACCAATATGAGGACTTGCTGTTGCATCATCAGGTAAATGATTATTGCTGTTAACATCACTTTTGATACTTGCATGTTTTAAGCTCTTGGTACTCATAAATTCTTTGTCATCCAATCCAGATTTCTGAAGTGTTGCTATAAATTTCTTATCTGCTGCTGTCTTGGCATTTTCCTGCAAATATGTATAAACAGGCCTATATATATATATATATATATAAACTATTTCTGCTTCTTCTTCATTTATTCTCTAATTCAAGAATTTTTTTTTTTCACAGCGTCAAGTGCTATGCTCCTGGACAATACTTTTAGGGATCATGTCCTTGGGGCTGGAGGCTGCAGATGGAATGAAAAATTACTGCAAAAAGACAAGCAATATCTTCTAAAACACATCTGCAACTACACATACAGTGGCACTGTCTACATACAGTGATGCAATGCATTCTGGCTCGGTTGGCTGAAATGCAGAAACATTGATTGGCCAACGTCATTGTCCTGATATTTGTAGATGTCACAAATATCAAGAACTGTACGCAAGTCTCCAGTGGAGTAAGGCTAACATATTGAATACAATGAAAGGACAGCACAACACTAGAGAGCAGTGCCATGTGCAAATAGAATGGAGAAAACGCTAAATGGAAATCGTAACAAAGCATTTTTCAGCTCGAGAACAAGATCCTAGTTACCCCTAAGAAGAACGCCTTGTGAAAAATAAGCAGTGATTGTCCCTCTGGTGTTCCTAGATATGTGTAGGTGCTCAGACTTGGATGAGGTGTTCACGATGTCGGTGAATGATACCTCTGCTGAGAGGGTGAACTAATCCAAGCTCACCTCTAGTGTAGAGTGTTTTATATACTGGGACCATGGTCACAGATGAGAAATGGTTTAGTACTCGATGGGCACAGGAACAATGCATCTAATTACGTGAGACAAGTTCACTGACAGCAGAACACTTCATGAGAGAAAGACATAGTTGACCCAAGCCTAAATCCCTGATTACCGCCTACTTGGAGGCTGTCACCCAGGGACATGTTTTGACGTGTAAAGTCCAAGGGCACAGTGGGTGATAAATCATAAATGGCGTAGAGTCGATACACATCCATCACCTTGCAACAAGTAGGAAGGCTGTCACAGACTAGGAAAGGTCACCTGAATTAAAAGTATGCCGTAATCAGATTTTCTAGGACTACATGGTGCAAAATGAACGGTAGCACAATGTACTTATGCTCTCCAGCAGAAATCACACAAAATAAATTTGATAGTTGACAGTGGATGCAAACAACATTTTCTCTATGTGGTGCAACACTAGTATCCGACTCGTGATAGATAAATATATAGAAGTCCAAAATAGTATCTACATTTGCTTCATAGACTACAGCAAGACCTTTGACAGAGTCCAACATGAAAAATTAATAAAATGTCTTCAAGAAATAGGCATAGATGGAAAAGACATCAGACTGATTAGAAATATACACTGGGAACAGACTGCATCAATAAGGTGTGAAAACAGCTACTCACCATACATAGAAATAAGAAGAGGGGTAAGACAAGGATGCATTTTATCACCAAGCCTATTTAATATCTAAACAGTTTGTTTGTTTTTCGTTCGCTCCATTGTAACCATCACGGATATCCGTGCGATTTCCGCCGGGAGCGTGATTACGTTGTGCCACCGTTATGCGCCTTGTAGGCCTAGCACATCCGATTTCGGCATGCCTTGACAATTCGGGTGGGCTACCCTTAGCCTGTGACAGCCTCTATATCTGTCTCCAGGCACGCGTAGTGAAGACTCTTCGCCCAGACGATTTTCTTGCTCTCGTCTCACTCGAACGAGGTGTTCCACTGTCTATGAACTTGCCTCGTGTAATTGGACGTACTTTGCCTGTGCCCATTAGGTACTGAACCGTTTCTCGTCCATGAGCCTGGTTCCTTAAGGGGAAGAACTCAACAGAGGAGTTGGACCTTGGCTCTTTCGCCCTCTTAGCCGAGGTGTCATTCACCGACATTGTGTACCCCTTGTCCAAGTTCGAGTCTCACACCACGCGTTTGAGAGCAAGGCGTTCTCGAGCTGAGCGTCCTTGTCCCAATAGCGCCTGAGCCCATCAGGTACTGAACCCTTTCTCTCTTCAAGTGTATTTCCGGTGTAGGAAAACCTGACAGTAGAGTTGGGCCAGGGCTAAATCGTTGTCCCTTTTGTGCCTGAGCGAATCGAGTATGGAACCCTTTCTCTCTGCAAGTTACTTCCGGTATAGGAAACCTTGACAGTAGAGTTGGGCCAGGACTGCCATCGTTGTCCCTTTTCTACCTACACCCATCGGGTACAGAACCCTTTCTCTTTGCAAGCATATTTCCGGGAAGGCTCGACATTAGAGTTGGGTTAGGTCTTTTGCTGTACCAAACGCCGATGGATGGGTCTGAGTCTCTGCCTGTTAAGAACTCTGGTGACTAGAAGCCCGTCTCGAGCTGACGGAGCTTGTAGTTCCCTTTCCTAGGGACTTTTCACTTTCTATTTGCAGTTCGCGCTGCCCTCTAGCGCTGTTCTGCCCTTTCATTGTTTCATTGTACTCTGTATGAAACATATTTGTCTCTCATCATGCATTTACTTTTACGTGCATTTTACATTGGCCGCCCCTCCAATGTTCAGACTGGACTGACTAGCTTCACTGTATGTCGACAGTGTCGCTATATGTGGTGATGCTGGTGGTGTCGGAGATATTGTCTGTCTCTTGTGCAGTCAAATCTCTTTCCATCTGCTACCTCCACATTCTCGGACACGATCCCCAAATGATTTGGCCAGAATCAGCACGAGCTGCTGTATTTCTGTTTCCAGGGTGCACCGCGTGGAGGTACATTTGGGATCTTGGTTATCTGCTAACCCTGGGTCCGCCTAGAGCAATGCGTTCCCTTTGCACCCCATCTAAACAGTGAATATCTTTAAAAATATAGAAGAAATCCCACCGAAGACGGATGTGTTGGGCCATTGGCGCAAATAAAACGGTGACACAACACATTTCCATTCTCTGGACTACATCCTGCTGGAAATATAGCAGGACCATTGTCCTGTTACAAGAGATATCCAGCGGGAGATTGAGAATGAACGCTGAAGAAGAAGAAGATAGAAGAAATGCCAAGACTCAAGATCAATGGAAAAATAATAAACAACCTGAGATATGCAGATGACAATGTTCTTTTAGCAGAAAGTGAACATGAACTATAAAAACTAATAGATCAAGTCAATAAATCAAGTAATGAATATGGACTAATGAATAAATATGAAAAAACACAAAAACCATGATAATCAGAAAGGACACAGAAGAACAAGAGCTAAACATAAACATACATGGAAAGAAACTACAACAAGTAAAACATTATCAATATCTTGGACACATAGTCACATATGATCCATGTGGTGAAAATAAACTCTATGCATGATGTGAAAAATTTCCATGAAGAGTCCAGAATCAGGCAAACATGTTAGTCCAACATAATTGGAGTACTGCCTTTGATAGCAAGAATTCATAGCTGGCTGCCCCACCCATTCCAGTGGCCATTGTTCAGGCTGGGTTGCTATGGACACTTCTGATAGGAAATTATGTTTGGCAAGAGAGCTGGTGCTCATGACTCCACTCTGCATTTTTCTAAAAGTAGAAAAATTATAAAACCCTTATAATTTACCTGCTTTGAGTATTAGAGTTTTTCTCAAAGCATTGCCCACACTTCAACGAGTTAGTCTTCTAGGTATGAAATAAAACCCTGAATAAAACTACCTCATTACACAGAGGAAGTAAGAGCTAATAGCTCGTAATTCCTGGAGATCAAAACACTGTATGGAGTGCAAAGGGAACGCATTGCTCTAGGTGGACCCAGGGTTAGCAGATAACCAAGATCCCAAATGTACCTCCACGCGGTGCACCCTGGAAACAGAAATACAGCAGCTCGAGCTGATTCTGGGCCAATCATTTGGGGATCGTGTCCGAGAATGTGGAGGTAGCAGATGGAAAGAGATTTGACTGCACAAGAGACAGACAATATCTCTGACACCACCAGCATCACCACATATAGCGACACTGTGGACATACAGTGAAGCTAGTCAGTCCAGTCCGAACATTGGAGGGGTGGCCAATGTAAAATGCACGTAAAGGTAGATGCATGGCGAGAGACAAATAGATTTCATACCGAGTACAATGAAACAATGAAGGGGCAGAAAAGCGCTAGAGGGCAGAGCGAACTGCAAATAGAAAGTAAAAAGTCCCTAGAAAAGGAGAACTACAAGCATCGTCAGCTCGAGATGAGCTTCTAGTTACCTGTGTTCCTTACAGGCAGAGACTTAGACCCATCCATTGGCATTTGGTAAAGCAAGAAGACCTAACCCAACTCTTATGTCGAGCCTTCCTAAACCGGAAATATGCTCGCGAAGAGAAAGGGTTCTGTACCCGATGGGCTTAGGCAAGAAAGGGACAACGATGGTAGTCCTGGCCCAACTCTAATGTCAAGGTTTCCTATAACGGAAGTACACTTGCAGAGAGAAAGGGTTCCGTACCCGATGGGCTCAGGCACGAAAGGGACAACGATTTAGCCCTGGCCCAGCTCTACTGTCAAGGTTTCCTACACCGGAAATACACTTGAAGAGAGAAAGGGTTCAGTACCTGATGGGCTCAGGCGCTATTGGGACAAGGACGCTCAGCTCGAGAACGCCTTGCTCCCAAACGCATGGTATGAGACTCGAACTTGGACAAGGGGTATACGATGTCGGTGAACGACACCTCGGCTAAGAGGGCGAAAGAGCCAGGGTCCAACTCCTCTGTTGAGTTCTTCCCCTTACGGAACCAGGCTCACGGATGAGAAACGGTTCAGTACCCAATGGGCACAGGCACAGCACGTCCAATTACACGAGGCAAGTTCATAGACAGTGGAACACCTCGTGCGAGTCAGACGAGAGCAAAAATCGTCTGGGCGAAGAGTCGCCACTACGCGTGCCTGGAGACAGATATAGAGGCTGTCACAGGCTAAGGGTAGCCCACCCAAATTGTCAAGGCATGCCGAAATCGGATGTGCTAGGCCTACAAGGCGCATAACGGTGGCACAACGTAATCATGCTCCCGGCGGAAATCGCACGGATATCCGTGATGGTTACAATGGAGCGAACGCAAAACAAACAAGGATATCCGTGATGGTTACAATGGAGCGAACGCAAAACAAAAAACACTGTATCAGTGTGGCTATAATATATGTATCTTTCGACATGTCAACCGACTTCAGCATAACTTTTGGAACTAACCCATGGAATGGAACACTCAACCCAATCCAAACCTTCTTACTGGTAGTCACTTTATACAACATGTACGGTAGGTCACAGTGTTGCTACTTTGCTTCCAATTTGGTCCTAACAAAACAAGAGCAAGGAGGGTTTCCATTTGCACATTTTTTTAGCATTTGTTCTCAAACTTCCATGTGATTATCTTGTAGCAGGACAGTGACCATACTAGATTTCTAGTATGATGGAGCCCAAAGAATGAAAATGCATTGGATGAGTGCAGAAAAATCATGCTTGGATGATGACCAATAGATGAACAATAAGAAATCAATTACACAAAATGTGAATTTCTCATTTATGTAACAAGTTTTCTTATCATTGCTTTATAATAAATACAAGATGAGAAATATGCAAATACATACTTTCATAAATTTTTCCACCAATAGAGGTGACTTTTCAACTCTGGTATGCATCTCTTTTATTTCTCTTTCGTACGCTTCTTGTCTCTCCATGTCATCTTTTCTATAGTTGTTAAAATTTTCAAAATTGCAAGATCATTTGTATGTAAAACAGATTCCAAACTTCTACACTATCTTTGCAAATGATATTTAACTTCACTATTAAGACTGCATGTTTCCCAGTAGGGAGTTGCAGGAAGATGGTGTTTATGGCTGTGTGATAAAGGCCACATGCTCATGATGTCACCAATGATGTCCCAATATTGATGTCCCGATATGGGTAGATGTCATTACAATATGACGGTGCTTAGAGTACACATTGAATTTGGAAAAGGCAACACGCACTAGAGGGTAGCGTTGTTTATGTAAATTGACAGATAGGCAACAAAGTTATAATTGTCCAGCATGAGACTGGTCAGCAGAAGTGCTGTTCATGCTTGAGAACACACAGATGCCCACATGTCCCACCACAATTGATCCCATTTAAAGTAGGAGTCATGACTCAATTATTTGGATATGCCAACTTGAACATGTGCTCCTGGGTATGGAAAAAAGCTGTGAATACAGCTCCTCATTGCAAAAAGAAAAAGCATCGAACAATGTCGGGGAGGACATACTGTTCAAATTTCTGACTAAAACAGTGTTGAAACTCGGAATCTGGACGCTGTGGAAAATGTAGATGGGTAGCAAGTCCTTGTCTTTGAGAACATAGAAAACCTAGTCTAACTTGACTGTCGCCATTGCCCAATATGGCTCTTACATAGAGAATTGGGTTCAGTGCCCAAGGACACAGAGGGGAATGATGTCTTTCTTACACAAGATTTGTTAGCTGACTGCAAATCTCCTCATAAGAGATATGCACAATCTACCTAATTTTTTGGGTGATGAATGCAATGGTAAAGAGTCAACACTGACCATGTCTAGTGATGGATTGGAAGGCCATCACAAATGAATGAGGCGAGTTCATGAGGAATGCACAGGTCAAATCCTAGACCCCTGATGTATTTGGCAAAGCAGCACCTCACCTAGGAATGTATATCAACCCGAAGCCTAATTTGACTGTTGCCATTGCCCAACACGACTAATACAGAAGAAATTAGGTCTAGGACCTAGGGATATAGAGGGTGTCAATGAAATGGTCTTCTTACATGAGGAATAGTTCGCAGGCTGAGAAGCACCTCATCAGGGAAAGACGCACAATGTAAGACCTAAGCAAACTATCAGCTCATCTTGTGACATATACCCCCTTTGAGAAGGCTTCTTCAATAAGCATTGCATTAAGCTGAAAGCTGAAGTCACCTGGGTATGAAAGAAAGCTCAGAGAAACAACTGTATATAGGAAGAAAGAGCAAGTTGCTTACAATTCATGGAAATAGGAAACAAACAAACAAATGGAGCCAACATACTTCCTCTTATAGCATAGTTTTTCTACGTCATATGTGTTTTGTATGTTTCTTACCATTAATGAACAAAAATAACAAAGATAGGCACACATTTTCAGTCTCAAAATTTCAATAAATTGTTCTTGTTGATAATTTTACATAATTTCAATTTGACTTTATGGACAACAGATATTGGGTAAATTTGCTATAGAAAAAGTACTACCATCATCATCATCATCGTGTGACATTATTTCAAGAATGTAGACTTCTTTATGGACCTTCTGAACACCTCATGATCCTGGGCGAGTTGACCTGCCTCCTCCAGGGATATGTTTAAACAGTCAGATATATCATTTGTCCATCATCATCTTGGTCGGCCTCATCCTCTACTGCCGTTTACTCTGCCTTCTGCTATTAGTCTTTCCATGTTGTTGTCTCTTTAGATGACCAAAAAAGTTTAGCTTTCTTGTTATGATGTTATTTAGGACCCAGCCCTCTTTGATGTTTAATGATTGTAATACTTCTTTGTTTGTCTTTTTTTGCTTTTCATGGTATATGCAAAAATTTTTCTGTAGCATCTCAATTCGAAGGCGGCAATTTTCTTTGCCACTGTTTTATTTAGAATCCAAGCCTCACAGATGTATATTGCCACAGGAAATTTGCATGTTCTTATCATTCACAGATTTACTTTACTACGGATACATTGCCAAGTAGCAAAACATTCTATACTCTGCTTATATGTATATCAGCATGTGTGCACAGGATATATGGAGATTTACCTAGCTTAGTGGTTAAGCTGTTTGTCTTGTGTTCAAGATTTCATGGTTCGAATCCAGCTCATGTCATCTTGTTTTACAATGTGTATTTTTTCAGAGATGTCTGTGGATTATTATTTGAAGCTATGGAGTTATGTGCTATGAGTGGAAATCTTAACAGACAGCGTGCCGCTTCGCTGAGAGTAACGGAGTACATATAAGATACAGAATACAGTGAAGTCAATCCTCTATGACATTTGAACTTTTAAAAACACAGTAACATATTGTACATACCGGTAAACTTAATTTATTAATGTTTACCTCATTCTTTTAAGTCTTTCTGCCACTGAGTCTCGAGGTTTCAGAATGTCAGTACTATTGGTCGTCTCAGACAGATAACTACGCAGTTTTTCTTCTCTTGCCTTCCTCCTTTTTTCTGCTTCCTCTTCCTCCTTCTGACGATTAAATAATCGTTCCTTTTCTTTTCTAATTGAATAAATAATCCATGCATTAAGAATTAAAAACAATGCCTTAAACATAAATTACAGTATGTAAGATTTTTACTAATTCTATATAGGTCTATATGTAGTTATAAAGGTGATAAAAGTTCTAGTGTCAGGTAACAACCTGAAATTTAAATTGGGTGGCTGGGGTAACACACAGCAAATATCAAAATGAACAAATAAGCATGCATGTTACCTAAATAAGTCAATATAGCAACCTAACAATGAGACAGAGTGACAGACAATATTTTGACTATGAAGTTTTCATGAGGACACAAACAAGCAACAGGCAATGAATATTGCAAACAAAAAATCACAATCTGACATTATAAAGGTGACACTACAATTTTTATTTGTATCTGAAATAAATAGCAAATATCAAGCTAAAGTTGGATGGGTAATGGTGAAAGTAGACAAATTGCAGCTAAGCAGTAAACTCATTCTATTCTCTGAACTGCATCCTTGTAATCTGCAGGTGTTTGAGAATGAATGCAGAAGAAGAAAAGACCATATAATGTATTAAGCATAAATAACAATATTAAAATTATGTATTCAATAAACAATATTAAATTACATATTAAGAAAAACAATAAATATTCATATTAGTTACGGATTTAGTAAAATAATAAATATTCATATTGAGTTATCTTTCAGTAAAAAATAATAGATTGCATTATGTGTTCAGTAAAACAATATATAGGATTATTTATACAGACCTGTATTCAGTGTAACACTCTATTGGCTATTCAATGACGTATTCAGTGCAACAATACAATTTGAATAGTGTATTAAGTTTGTTTGTTTGTTTTTCGTTCGCTCCATTGTAACCATCATGGATATCCGTGCGATTTCCGCCGGGAGCGTGATTACGTTGTGCCACCGTTATGCGCCTTGTAGGCCTAGCACATCCGATTTCGGCATGCCTTGACAATTCGGGTGGGCTACCCTTAGCCTGTGACAGCCTCTATATCTGTCTCCAGGCACGCGTAGTGAAGACTCTTCGCCCAGACGATTTTCTTGCTCTCGTCTCACTCGAACGAGGTGTTTCACTGTCTATGAACTTGCCTCGTGTAATTGGACGTGCTGTGCCTGTGCCCATTGGGTACTGAACCGTTTCTCATCCGTGAGCCTGGTTCCTTAAGGGGAAGAACTCAACAGAGGAGTTGGACCCTGGCCCTTTCGCCCTCTTAGCCGAGGTGTCATTCACTGACATCGTGTACCCCTTGTCCAAGTTCGAGTCTCACACCACGCGTTTGAGAGCAAGGCGTTCTTGAGCTGAGCGTCCTTGTCCCAATAGCGCCTGAGCCCATCAGGTACTGAACCCTTTCTCTCTTCAAGTGTATTTCCGGTGTAGGATAACCTGACAGTAGAGTTGGGCCAGGGCTAAATCGTTGTCCCTTTTGTGCCTGAGCGCATCGATTACGGAACCCTTTCTCTTCGTGAGCATATTTCCGGTTTAGGAAGGCTCGACATTAGAGTTGGATTAGGTCTTCTTGCTTTACCAAACGCCAATGAATGGGTCTGGGTCTCTGCCTGTAAGGAACACAGGTAACTAGAAACTCGTCTCGAGCTGACGGAGCTTGTAGTTCCCCTTTCCTAGGGACTTTTCACTTTCTATTTGCAGTTCGCGCTGCCCTCTAGCGCTGTTCTGCCCTTTCATTGTTTCATTGTACTCGGTATGAAATCTATGTCTCTCGCCATGCATCTACCTTTACGTGCATTTTACATTGGCCGCCCCTCCAATGTTCGAACTGGACTGACTAGCTTCACTGTATGTCGACAGTGTCGCTATATGTGGTGATGCTGGTGGTGTCGGAGATATGTCTGTCTCTTGTGCAGGCAAATCTCTTTCCATCTGCTACCTCCACATTCTCGGACACGATCCCCAAATGATTTGGCCAGAATCAGCTCGAGCTGCTGTATTTCTGTTTCCAGGGTGCACCGCGTGGAGGTACATTTGGGATCTTGGTTATCTGCTAACCCTGGGTCCGCCTAGAGCAATGCGTTCCCTTTGCACCCCAGTGTATTAAGTAAAATAATACATATTGAGTTATGTTTTCAGTTACCTAAATAATACATCTATCTATCTATAAACCCATAACCCATCAGGGTTGTAGGGGTACCACATTTGATACTTCAACACACAGAGTCTTTAATACAGAAAAAGCCAGAAAACACACGCCAATAAACAATCCCACCTTTAAATAGTACACTAACCAAAATACCTGCTAGAATTGATATTTGTGGCTTAACACCAACAATCATGCACACATATCTACGAAACTACTTAAATCAGTGTACTATGTAAGACACAAATTAAAAGATGCCTGTGCACTACAGAAAACTCTATTTACATTTTATTCTAAAACCTATATTATGTGACTTTTTCAAATATGAGATCATATTGTTTACTTATGTGGTAACCAGTACTAGAAGGACAGAATAATGTTATTGTTGCACCAAGGGAATATGATGAAATAATTCCTTTAGCTGTGAGCTGGAAATTTTAGTTTGACAGCTGATAGCCTTTCAAACAAGAGCAGATTCTTCTCTGGTAACTGAGGCAATACTTGGACCCATAGCATGGTTGTATTGAGGGGGGGAGGGGAATGCATGTTTAGTCTGTGAGAGAGGCATTCCAGTGTGACAGTATCCCAGACTACCACATTCTGCCAGAGTCACAGTGCACACATTTTGGCTAACTAACTCATCATTCTCCTGCCAGATTTGTTTACCCATCATCAGTGATGGTACATCTAGCATTCCCAGTCACCTAGGAGTTTGCCACAAGAGGACAGATGAGCAATGTTCACTGGCCTGTATAGCTTCATCATTCATAGGGATTATTTGATAGAAGACAAAAGTTAGAAATTGAGACCAGATGTGACAATTATAATATTTTCACAGGTGACAGGTTGTCTGCATATTGCCAACTTTCCATTAATCGCATCCTATGACATGCCTGGAAAGAACACAGTGACACTATTCTTTGCACCCTGAACTAAAGTCCAGGCATTTACACTGGTTTGCACCCAGGAAAAAAATACAAGTTGTTTATTTCTAAGTGAACATACTTGATCATTGTAGATCTAAGTTCTGCAGATCTTGTAGTCTGTGCAGGTATATAGTCCAGAGAACTTGACAAAGCCCCTGCAGAAGAATTTTGAGATTAATAACATCCTATATTGAGGCAAAATATTATTTCCAAAAGTTAGTCTTCATTATAGATGACCTGAACTTCTCATGATTTTGGAAAAATTAATCTCCCATAGGTGTCAACTAGTACATATTTTCCATATTGATACGGATTTACCTCGATGTTTATCTCACATGCACGTATTGACGGGCTCAACATTTTTTTTAAAAAGGTAGTTTAGTTTTAAATTTCAATAATTATTACTCATACTGACGTTTTTATTAAAATACGCATATAAATATTACAAAATACGAAATTTATGAAAAAATAAGTTGACACCTATGACCTTCTGAAACCAATGACATATTTACCGGTAAAAACTCTTATGACATGATTATTTTAGCACACAGGCCTATTTATTCAAAAATTTTTATTTAATTTTTAACATAATAAAATATTATAGAATCTTATTTTCCATTGCAGCTACCCTGTAAAATTATTTCAATTAAATAAAGTATGACCGGGACTGAAAGGCAACCCAAAAGATACACACAAAAACTGCAGACCTTTATCAATAGAGGTTTCCATTGTCTACTTAGAAGTGCATGACTGGAGGAGATTCTTCTCAGATCAATTATTATACATCCAATGTCATATTGGTAATGTATAGAATTGTTTGTTTTAGATAGCTACAGGTTCCCTACAGTTTGTTTTGCAGAGAAGCTGCTGTTGCAGAGAAGCTCCTGTGGGCAAGACTTGACTGGAGGTTCTTCTTCTTCTATGTTGAGTATCTGCAGTCATGTTATATTGTCAGGTCTGTCATCAGGGTGAAGTCCATTGTCTTCTCCAGGTAAGAGCAGCTGCCCCATAGCTTTTGCCTCAAGTCTTAAATTTTGATTGCTGTGTTCTTGGTCATGAACAACACTTAGGACGGTTTTGTGCTGGACATTTGAGATGTTGCCAGTGTAGGATATTTCTTACACAACACTGCCCTCTAGCATGTGTTGCCTTCTCTGGTGGTATTCAATGTGTACTCTAGGCACTACTATAACATAGCAGAGTCTACTCATATCAGCACAACAACATTGGCCACCCCTCCAATACCTTGTTGACTGAGCGGTTCCAGATATATTGCTTGTCTCATTGCAACCAATTGTTATTCCATCTATAGCCTCCACAGCCATGGACAAGATCTCTAAAAGTGTCAGCCAGAACCATCACGCTTTGCGACCCAAAGTTTTTTAATTGCCCGTACGTGATTCCTATGGTTAGTAGATAACTAAATTCTAAAAACACCTCCAGGTTCCAGGTGGTGCATCCCAGTAATCTATCTATTAACTCATAACCCGTCAGGGCCATAGGTGTACCACATTGGATGCTTCAGAACACAGAGTTATTTCCAGTGATTTTTATCTTCAACGATGCGGATGAGAGAGCAAAAACTTGTTCTGTCCATTCCTTGATGTTGTCTGTCCATGTCTTTATTTATCTTCCTTATAATAGAAAGTTTTCAAGTTTATGTCAGAACCTGACTGATGCTTTATGGATTGACCCAGGGCTATGTAGACAAAGAGAAAATGGGAATTTATTGCATCAAGAAAAGACAAGCAATATCTCATATTGGTACCTTTGATTCTCACAGCTTACAAAACTGTTTGAGCTGCATCCCAAAACTGAAATGGAATGCCCACTGTCGTAGTTCATTGCACGAAAAAATTAACAAAAGTTACATTAAGCAGAAACTGAAAATGTTTATGGAGTAGGCAGTACAGCACTAGATTGTACTACAGTATTGCCATGCACTGTACCTGATTTTCTCCCAGTTGTCTTGACTTTGTCTTGCCACTGGACCAAGATAAAACTCAGGAGAGAGAGTGTGGTTGATGATTAGCGCAACTCTTCCACACTGTAAACCAATTTCAGTGCTAGTCATTTCTTAACCCAATTCTTTATTTGAGTTTTTGGTCATCATCGATTACGACGGACGAACATCACAGCACTAGATGGCAGAGCTTAGTAAAAGTGGGAGTATATTCTGGACAATGTACCATGGAAGCCACGACTATGATCATATCTGAAAACATGATTTTTATCATCTTCCAATAGGCTCATGGTGAAGAAAAGATCTTATACGATTAATTATTATACATCTAATCTGATATTGGTCATGTATAGAGCTGTTTGTTTTAGATAATATTTGTTTCCTACAATTTGTTTTGCAGAGACACTCCTGTGAGCCAGCCTGTTCTGCGAAACAGCAAAGCAGGGGTAGTCCTGTAGTATGTGTTCTGGTGTTTGTGTTGTTGTTTCATAGATGCAGGCCACAGAGTTGGTGATGCCGATTAGGTGTGAATGTGCTTTTAGATAAAAATGTTTCATTCTCAGCTGAAATATCATGGTTTGTTAATTTCTGTTCAATTTGTTGATGTTTTGCTTATTGTTTAGTTTCCATTTAGTTCTCTCCACTAGTCTCATAGATTGTTTTAGCAGAGGTTTTACTTCCCTGAAACTTTGAGGTACGTGGTACAGAGGGAGTGCAATTAAAGTCATAGCATCTGCAGAGATGCAACAGTGTACATTTTTTTTGGTGGCACAGGCAGTGGTACTATGGTCTAGGATTACACATACTGTCATAAAAAACAGGTGTATAGGCTGGAAAGCGTTCAATGAAGGGAGTTCTATGATGTAACAGAGATACAAGGGGCTTATCAGATGTCTTTACCTTGACTATGAAGGAGTAAGAGGAGAAAAAAAATTCATGAGCAATCATGCTCAATATTTAGGAGCTAGAAGAAAAAAAACAAGAAAAAATGCAGCAGTCTACCTTAAAGAAATTTTAATACATAACTTCAGAAGTTGAATTTAATAAATAATTTTAATTATTGATGTATGATTCATATAGTCTATTAATTGAATATAATTTATAAGTAAGTGTACTTACTCCATATAGTTTTTAGTTTTTTGTATTATTTATTTTAACTTGTAGGTCTTTTGTACAGTTTTGTATCTCACTTGGTTGATAGTATATGCGGTCTTCTTCTTCTTCTGCGTTTGTTCTCAAACTCCTGCAGATTAGCAGGATGTAGTCCGGAGAACGGAATGCACTGTGTCATGGTTTACAGCATTGCTGCGATATTTGCGCCTTTCGGCCTGACACATCCGACTTCAGCATGTATATGCAGTTGTTTTCATTCCTTATCCATTTTTCTAATACATGTTTTCTCTATTTTTTTGTTTCTTGATCTTCCTCTTTGCCACTGTCTCTCATGAATCTTTTATTGGAGATCCAGTTAGTCACATACTTGACTAACCTGTTTACTCGAGTTGCAAGGTGATTCGTTGCCATTAGAACATACCTGGTTCAATTTCATGTGTCTCAATAATTTTTAATTTATCCTCTTGCTTCCTACTTGAATTTACTCATGATTCTAGAACATTGCATGTATTATGCTCTTTATCACTGCCGAAGGTGGATGTGTCAGGTCATTGATGCAAATTATATGGTGACACATTTTCATTCTCTGGACTACATCCTGCTTGAAATGTAGTAGGACCATTGTCCTGCTACAAGAGAGGACCAGTGGACGTATGAGAGTGAACGCTGAAGAAGAAAATACTACATTATGCAGATCTGCTTATTTTATGTTCAATGCATTTCCAGAGCTGCTTCCTAAGCTCTTTCCTTATGCTTACAAGTGTCTGTTCAATACTTTTCCATGAGTTTTCAATGATGGTCCTGTCAAACCCCCAATTCTGTGTAGGCATGCATTTATAAAAATATGTAATGAAAGTGTCCTCCTTTTGACTTTCAAAAGTTCCAGTTATAGGAGTTAATAACTCTGGTAGTTTCTCATGTCAATAATTTATGCCTGTGTTGCTGTTTCTGTAATATACATTTTTCTTTACATGATAAGATTGTTAGTACCTAGACAAACTTAAAACCTGAAGAACAGGAAGTATATATATATATATATATATATATATATATATATATATATATATATATATATATATATATATATATATTTACAATCCCCCACCCCACCATTACCCTGTTAGACCAAAATGGTCATTCTAGATTCCAATGCTCTAGTTCATTGGAAAATCAGAATTTACAAGTCTCTACTTGTTCAATTTCTACAAGGTAACGACTTCATAGGGAAGATGAATAAAGATACCATATTGAAAAAAAATGATGTACTGCTACTACTATGCACTACTACTTATTTACTGCTTACTCCACCTACTGTATAATTAGAAGTAATTTAGACATACCCAAATATTTGATGGAACTGTGTGGAGCAACATTCGAACTCTGAAGATGCTTTTGATTTTCTTGCAATCGTGTTTCATCATCTTTGATAATTTTATTCTTACTGGAATTATTTCGTGCAGTTGCTTTGTGAAATGGTTCAACAACCATTCCTGTTTGCATAAATCTACGTCTTTCAAACTCTTTCTTGAATTCATTATATAAAGCATGATAATCTAGAATACCATGAACATTTTCTTTATGTCGTTTCTTTGCTGCCAGTTTTGCTACTTTTAGTTTTTCTTTTCTTTCTTGGTCTCGAAGTTTTTCTCTTGCAGCCATATTGGGAGGTAGAGTTGATGCTTTGAGAAGCTCTTTAGACCTCATTTTAACTTTTATTTTACGTAGCTGTTCTTCCTCTAACAGTTTTTGATCAATATCCGGACTAAAAACATGTCTTGGAACTGGTCTGGCTTTGAAGGTACTGCTAGTTATTTCTGGTTTTCTAATCGGTGCTGAATGGGCTCGCTGCAACTTCTTCTCTTTCTCTCTAGCATCAAATTTAAATGGTTTTACTTGAGACTGAAGAAGCTCCTGGCATATATGTTTGACATATTTTCGTCTAGTTTCATTTTTGTCCATTATGTCTGCATACTTTGGAAGGTATACATGGGCAGGAACTGGGTTAGCTTTGAATTTTTTTTCACATTCTGCTTCTTCTTGTTTCTGTTTTGCCAAGCGCCTCTGTTCTAATTCTTCTTGTGCTGATGTTTTTTTTGTTTCTTTCAAAGCTTCTCTGATGCTCATTCTGAATGGGTGAGGTATTGTAAGCCTGTGCCTCCATTCTGTTTTTGCATTATCTGATTGTCGTTTGTTCTTGTTTCCAGATGAAGAAAATGAATGCCTTCGCTGCGAATGTTCTGAAATTTTAAAATCTTCCCACAGTTTATCTACTTTTGCAAGTGCTTTTTCATATTTCTTAGAATTATCTTCTTGTGGAATAATAAAGTTTTCATTTGAATCTTTCGATCTAAAATATGCTTGGTGCCAGAACTCACTGTCAAGGCTTTGTGATCTTTCCATTGGAGCAGAAGTTGGACGATCTAATTTTGACCTGTGAGTTGATATTTGGGGAATTTTTTCACTTGGGATTGGCATGTATAAAATAGATTCTCTTGTTTTCCCCGAGGGTGGCTTGCTTACGATAGTATCTTCTGGTTTACTTACTGTAGTTACAGTGTATGTATCCTCTTTCTTTAAACTAATTCCTGTAGAGTTATCTTCAACCTTTATATCAGGATCAAATTCAAATGATTCGCTTTTTCTCACACTTTCAGTTAACATCTTATCGCGATACAGGCTTTCGAAAGCCTTTAATGTCTTCATGTTTTCTTCCTTCAGTTGTTTTAGTTTTACATAAAATTGATCTCCCTTTGACATAAGCATTTCGTCAAGTAGTATGTCTCCATTAGTCGTATCAGGCCCTAACAAATTTGTTGTATTAGATAAGCCTACATCTGAAGTACCTTCATTACCACTAAATACATCATCACATCTTATATGTGTCATTTTATCGTGTAAAGTAGCACTTAGTCCTGTTTTAGGATTAACAGGGCATTTCACACATGTATTTGCCCAAACTGATAATCCATGGCTTGTTGACGCCATGGTTTCCATATACATAATAGGCACGACGTCAATAATATTCATTATTTATTATTGTTATCATATTACAAAAATTATATACATATTTTTTATGTTTTCTCTTAGATTTAACTTTCAGCATTTTTTTCTCAATAATATTCAAATATTCCGTCACTAAAATAGAATTTGCGCGGTATTAAACTCACAAAGTGAAGATATGCTAATTGCCGCATTGACATTTATATTTTCTTTCTGTTGTCTATTCACAGGTGAATGATGGTGAATTGAATAGACGAAGTAAAAAGAGCAACAAATAATTCAAATTGAAAATGCAGCCTTCTATAATAGATGAATATCAAACTTGCGAAGACATTACATAATATAAGAGAGGCTTGTATATAGTTTGCATGAATGTGAGTTTATAACCACCCCCCCCCCCCCCAATCCCCATTTTTCAATGAATCAGTTTGAAGCCATGAAGATAACGAATCATTGGTAAAATATTTAATATGCATCTATTAATTTTATATTTTTATAGTTGTGGAACAGTTGTTAGATTTGTTAAAATCTGTTATTTGACATTTTCCAGAGGATTTTGTTTTCTTCAAGATCTAAATCTGGCAAC
Organism: Meghimatium bilineatum; assembly: GCA_034231615.1. NCBI lineage: Eukaryota > Metazoa > Mollusca > Gastropoda > Stylommatophora > Philomycidae > Meghimatium > Meghimatium bilineatum. The sequence continues at coordinate 60,762,371 of CM067322.1, read as the reverse complement.
CTGGTAGAAAGGGGAAACTACTACTATATGTTTACAGACAGTTATAGACTGTTATTAATTTTAACACTTAATAATACAGTTTATGGTGTGTAGAATGTCGTTCAGGGTTACAGCAAAGATTGTTGAGAAGCGTTTAAGTCGCCTTTGTCATACAACTGCATATAATAGAGTGGCATATAGTACTAACACTGCTTCAAGTACCAATGATATAACCTACTCAGATGTTGTAGTTTCTGGTGGTGGAATGGTTGGCGCAGCTATGGCATGCGCACTGGGTATGCCATTGAATTGATTGAAATTAAAATTGATTTGTCTATCTAATCATGTTTCATATTATAACAGTTATGATAACTGTTGCTGTCAGTTTTGTCTATGATATTTGTATTTACATGATTTATTTCAATTAGTGTCTTTAAAGTTTAGTTCCTTTGACTTTGTGAATGTGTCTCAACAAGACTTACATTACAATGTAAACCTACAAGTCAAGTCATTAGTCTACTAGTAAAGGCAAGCTGTTGTATCCTTTTGTGGTAATGGAAAACTTCTCCAGAGCTTCCATTCATTTTCACATCTATTCACTGGTGCCAGGTAATCTGGTAAAACCCATGGGGCGGCCGCCCAAAAGTATCCAAAATCCGCCTCTAAAAGTAGCCAAAATAGTTTACATGAGTTATTGTTTACTAATTTAGTACATCTAAATTTACATCTCTTTGTTGATGCAATCTAGGTAAATACTACTGATAATGTATAGGCATATGCACTGCTTACACAGGCATATGTAAACTATTGTAGGTAAAAAAATGTAACAGGAAAAAATACCACCCAAAAAAAAGTCCCAAGAAAAAATATCTGTCCTTTCTTTGCATTATTATTCAGTTTCTGGGGTCAAAAGGGAAGCAAATAATAGCCATACTGTAACCTTCCCTGCTTGTGGTAAGTCGCGACTAAGAAGAGTTTTGAGAATGAAATTGGCTGTCCTGTCTCAATGGTCGAAGTGTCTCATAAGACATGCTGAAGAGTGTCTCATAAGGCATGTTAGGCCGAAAGAACCTGTAAACCCAAACATAACACATTCCGGACTATATCCTGCTAATCTACAGAAGTTTTAAAACAAACACAGAAGAAGATATGACATTTTAGACCTAATTAGCAAAATCCCCCCTGTAATTGATACATGCCACTGAACATTTAGTATCAGACATGGTCAATTTCAGAATCCTCCCTCATTTTTATTAGACTCCCTAAAAGAAAAACATACAGTTATGAATTTGAAAGTCTTTTGTATCCCCTAAAAACAAATGCCATCCAATGTATCCATCTGGTGCCCATGTTAGATTGTTTCTTTGAGCGCCTAGTTTCCCGCTTAAACTTTTGTCTGCTGTAATGTTGTCTTAACCTTGGTAACAACTTCCTGCAGGTGAATTCTGAATTTTCACATAAAAAACTCTGGACACAAACATTTTCTGATGGTTTCGAACTCCTGATCCCAGATGATTTCATAACACTTGGATATTAAACCTCACTGGAAACCACCCACTTTAAGGTTGCCTGTGGGGAAGAAAATACTGGTTTCATCAAGCTCAAATGAACAAGTAATTAACCAGATTCCAATTAGAGTCGCCGCGAGTTGCTTCAACTGGCTGACTCCTACAGTCGCTTTTTCTACTTGTTTCGTTGCAATCAGTATTACATTTTTAGTTTGCGCTGGGCTTATTAAAAACCGTGGCCATTGCACAGATGCGTGGTTTAGCTTCCTGTTTTCTGTTTCAATCATAACAATTGGATGTGAGACCGATTTATTACAAATTTTTTTAATTAGCAAAGTTTTAGACCTAGTTATGGAAATGGAAGATATTCTTCTTCTTCTCCTGCGTTCGTTCTCAAACTCCTGTAGATTAGCAGGATGTAGTCTGGAGAACGGAATGCATTGTGTCATGGTTTACAGCATTGCTGCAATATCTGCGCCTTTCGGCCTGGCACATCAGACTTCAGCATGGCTTTGGGTCACTGACCCTATATGGAATGGGACAGCCAACTCCACCCCATAACCTCCTTAGTCGCCTCTTACGACATGCATGGAAGGTAAACAGTGTTGCTATTCTTTGCTCCCCTTTCGGGCCCTGGCAACACACGGGCAATGGAAGATATTATTTGTATGTATACTGATGATGACAGTCGTAGTTACGATGGAAATATGCACTATGTAGATCATTTGTGTATCAAATATAACGTGGAAAGTGACGTTCCTTGTTAGATAGACCTTATGTTTCTGACAAAGAGATGGAAATTTGTGATACTAATTGTAACATCGCGAATTTCGCCGGAGTGATGTAGTTTTTCGAGTAGAAATTGAGAATTTTGTTCAAAACGTTGGGTCTGTACATAATTTTGCCACACATTATGAATACTCAAGCATCATTGTCAATGATGAGTTTATCAATTTGCAATCGATCTGACAAATTTGTATGTAACATAATGCAAAGAACAAACAAGGAAAGAAGACATGTGCTGGAGATCTGTAACTGCCATTGAAATAAAACATAATTTTTATATTTATATTATGATGGACTGTGTATTTTGCTTGAGTATGGCATGTACTGGCATTTGCTTGAGTTCAATGTTTTGGGCATATCACCTTGTTTATTTTTGTCTCAATATGACTCCTCTACTCAGTACCCCCAAGGTAAAAAAAGAATTCCCCCCACATTATGTTGAGTTTGACAGTTTATTATTTAAAACATATATGTATTAAATTGTCTTTGATATAGGTTTATGCAAGACTATTCATTTTTCTTTTGATCTGCCAAGTCTGAGTGTGATATGATGAATAGTTTGAAAGAAAATGCATTTTTAACATCATTATATCCATAATTTGGAGGAATTGTGACCCTTGCCCTAGTGATGGGGGATTGACAATAGAGAAATCTCATAGTGATGAAAGGGTTAAAACAGAGACAATTTCTAGCCAGTATTCTCTCCGTATTCTGAACATGTGTTTTAATAGCCCAAAAACAAGCATAGTTTAAAAAGACCAGCCCAAGAAAATGTTGGAAACAAAAATGTTCTGCAGCTAGGGTCTAAAACTAACACAGTTGGGTGGGAAAACCATGGAACTGGTAACACTGCATCTAGTAAACTCAAACCAGTGTTACCAATGACGTACAGAAATAACTCCAAATCGCTTTGAAAAAACATGGACTGTATAATTTAATGTTAATAAGGCCAGGGCTCTGTTGAATATAGGCCTACCTTAAAGAAAAGTCATTCAACCAGCTTCGTGCACAATTTCGTTTCTATGAGATTTTTGGTGCCTTTTTTTGGAAATCACTAAGGGAGGGGGGGGGGGGGAAGAAAATGTGTTTGTGTGTTTACCAGTCTTTTGGTTAATAGTTCTTTTTTCATATGCTGTGTTGTCAGAAGTTCTCTCTATTCTTCTGTGTACAGTGGAATCCCTGTATAGTGCATCCTTTTATAACAATTTTCCCTGTTTAACACTTTTCAAAATACTCATTTATATTTATTCTTTATTGTTTGTACTGTATATAGTGAATTTCTGTTATTACAAAAATATTTTATCTGTCTGGATCAAGTTGTAATAATGGGATTTTACTGTATCCACAAAATGCATATATTTTGTCTCTTGTTGTTTGTTATACCGCAACCAAGATAAGAACCATGACACAACACATTCTTTTCTGCAGAATACATCCTGTTAACCAGCATGAGTTTGATATTCTAATTCAAACCCTTTATTTTACATAAGTATCCATTTATGATTATGAAGTGGACTCTTCATAGTTTGTTCAAATTCTCATGGCTTTAACTTTCTATGGCAGGGGTTCTCAACCTTTTGTAATGGTGAACACCACCCCCATGTAAGCATTAGTGCTCATAAACACTTTTTAACTCGAGTACATGTTCTTATGAGAGTACCAAGGTGCTCACAAGCACTAGGTTGAGAACTCCTGTTCTGTAGGATGCGATAACTAATATGCATGCCCAATCTTCCTTAACTGCCTTTTACAGCATAAATGATAAGTTACTGTTACTTTTCTGTGCTCATTATTGGGTCCAGGTAACACAACGATGAGTCTGAAATGCACAGGGAAAGTTGAAAAGAGGAAAAACAAGAAATATCAAGAGAAATGAATTACTGTATATTTCAGACTATAAGCAGATCCTGTATGCTTTTTCCTGTGCTGTATGTTTGTTTATAAGCCAAGGATATAACTTTAATTTCCAAAATGTGATCTAAGTTGAAAACCCCTTGTATAGGCTGAGGTAGGAAAAAAAAAGGTAATACTGTGGAATCCTGTTATTATAAGAATGAAGGGACAAGTGAAATAATGCAAAAAAGGAAATTATCAGTAACACAAACTTTAGCAAGTCGTAAGGTCATTTCTTCCATTTGCGTCATACCTTTATTCACATAAAATACAACGAGGATAATACACGTGACCTTTACCTGGAGGCGTTTCGAGCCTAATAAAACCCACACCAGGTACAGTAGTGTCCCCGGATATTAGATTCATTCATTCAGTGTCGTTTTAGTAACATAGGTTGGTTAGTGATAGCATCAGTCATTATGCTAAATTTATGCCCTGAATTAACTGGTCCACTTTTACATGGCTTCTATATTTGTCTTTAAATCGCATTTTGGAATGAAAATATGTAAAACAGTTTTTGTAAAAGCGACTGGACAGAGAAGAGAACTTTCACTATTGATTGACTTGCTCCCCCACATAGGTTTAAAAAGACATCAAGATTTTCTATGCGGGTGAAATTCCATAAATGGCGTGTTTGTTCAACACAGCAGTAGAAGGACCTCTGTAAATAATTACTTAGGATTTCATCCGTTACGTTTTGATTATTAATATGATTTTTGCTAGTCACTATTTATATACTTGGAGTCGCATGCCCTCCAGGCCGACCAATGAAACGCACAGAAATAATCAAAATCTGCTTTTGAGGTCATGTTCACATTTTCTGTACACGTCTTATAGTACTGTAGATGGTTTAGGTTTGTGCATGATCTGGCGTACGATGATCAGGGTTTGTGCAGACCCACACCTAATTCCTGGAATCTTTATCTACTTCATGCAGCCACTAGAATCATTTGACAGACTTGGAGCAAAATATAATGAATACCTGTACTGTCATCTGATGTAGCTGCGATGCAAGGTGACAACGTAAAAATAAAGCTGACATCATTACAATTGCTAAGTGGGTCAAAAATGTTTGGTCAGATTTTCAGTCCAAAATGATTGTATGATCTATAAAAAATCACTTCATCTGTAATGCAATGGTTGGAAGTGAGGGGACGATGCTATCTTTGAGGATGATGTCAACAATATACCAGTAGACAGAGATTCCCAGACTAATGATATACAGGATAGAGAATTAAATTTGTGAACAGTTTCAGAATTCAGTGTTTCCGACTTCAAAGGATGTAAATGACTTGTTGTAACAGTAACTATTTTTTCTGCTACCTGTAGGCCTACTTGACTGTATTTTTCATTACCATTTTTGTGATTTTACTGGTAATACCCTTTAAAAAAAAATGTGTGCACGTATATAAAGTCTGTCCGGGGTTAATGTAAAACTGTGACCTTTGCGTAGTTCAGAGTTTATACTTCCTATTTGTGTTTACCGGTTCATCGCGACATGGAAAGTGACATTGACGATACTTTGTTTGTTAGTTGTAGTTAATGTTTGGAAATAATGAGGAAATTCATGGTAGATCTACTAATTGTGGTATCATGAATTTTGACTAACTGATGTCACTTTTCATGTAGAATTCAGACTTCGAAGGATTTGAATGACTGTTTGTGCTGGTACCGGTAATTTCTTTCCCTCTGTTACTGGTATTTGACATTATTCTATGATCTCGTTTTTGTGTTTCTACAGCAATTTAAAAACAAAAATTTGGGTTGTACTTGTATATAAGCTGATCCCCTTACATCATTAGCAGAAATAAATACATTAATTCTTGGCCTATACACTGAAATATACAGTAAACTCAAAGACACAAAGACTTTGTAGAACATGGAAAGAGCTGGAAGCACTAGCTAAAGATGAAGGTTTTTGAGGACTTACTAAAAGGTATATATAAAAACTGATGACACTTGGTCCATAAAAAATGAATTTACAAGACTTTCTGATTTTTTAGTCATATATACATTTTTATCTCTTCACACATGTTTTTGTTCACTCTTAGTGCTCATCATGATTTACAAAAATAATTATCGGGCTGAATAGTGAATATACAATAAATGTGATGTATTTCTTATTTTAGCAAACAACAAATTTCTAAAAGAAAAGAAAATTGTTCTACTAGAGGCGGGACAAAATACTGGAGATTTTGTTTTGCCTGAAAAATTCAGCAACAGAACATGTGCACTGAATCCGGCCACTGTGCGTTTACTTAGCAGTAAGTTTTACTTTGTCAAATTTGAAATTTAGAGTGCCGTATTTAAATGTTCTTGTGCCATCTATTGTCACAGTATTCTTGTCTGTCTTTAAATAAAATTGTGTTTTCATTTTCTCGTAGCTCCACTCTCTTAAAATATCATCATCAAGTGCCGTACCGAATGCCGTTGGTGATCATATCTCTCTATGTACATCGATCTCCCATATATGTCATCATCTCTGTTGGTTTCTACAATCAAAGCCATTTATTTAAACTCCAATATCTTTTCTCTAGCTTTTCCCCTTGATCTTTTCCCTTCTATCTTTCCTGTTGTCACTATATTCTCAATGCCTCCGCTTCTCATTATGTGCCAATAAATGTTTTTTTTCTTTCTTATATTATCAATAATGCATCTTTTCACATCGATCCTTCTAAGACATTCTTCATTAGTAATCTTTGCTGTCCAAGGAATGTGTAACATTCTTTGAATAAACCACATTTCTGCTGCGGCCAATGATTTTTGTGATTTCTTATTTATTGTCCATGCTTCAATTCCATGAGTGATTCAATGTAACATTTGAGGTTACGTTTTCTAGTATCCGTCGACATGGGCTTGTTGTGTAGGATATTTTTCATTTTATAAAATGCTGCTTTTGCTTTTCCTATTCTGCTTATAATTTTTGTCTTGCATTTACCTTCTGAAGTTATTAATGTTCCTAAACATTTGAAACTATTCACCTGTTCTAAGTTTTTCTTATTTAATACTATTTTGCTATTTGGTGGGATACTATTTCCTGATATTATCATTGTCTCTGTCTTTTTTTATGTTTAATCCAAGATCTTTTTTTCACTTTCTATCACCATCCTGTTTAGATCTTGGAGATGTTCTTGGTTTTCTGCTATCAATAGAGTATCATCTGCATATCGTAGATTATTGATATTCATCACACTTTCCAAATCATCATAAAATAATTGTATATCTTCTTCAGAGCTGTCTTATGTAGGAGCATATACTTGTATAATATTTATATCTATTTGTTTTCCTTTTATTTTTACTATTAGTATTCTATCTGATATGCCTAAATAACCTGTGATTGTTTTTTCTGTTTCCTCGTCAAGCATTAATCCTACTCCTTTTTCATGTTTATCTCCTCCTGCATATATGAATGTGTGTTTATCTTATTTTATCTTCCCTTCATCTGACTTCACTCATTACTAGTATATTATTTTTCATCCTCTCCATCTCGTTTTTGGCATTCTCTAATTTTCCTGTCTGGAATAGGGTTCTTACATTCCATGTTGCTATCTTTATGTTGTTACTTTTTATTCTGGGTTATACATGTAGAACTATACATGCAGAAATATGACTTTTCTTAGGGAGTATGACAGGGGTTTTCCGCTGCCTTCTGTCAGATTGTGTACAGACTCTCCAATAGCCTTTGGACTTACAGGTCCTAACTGCAAGGCAGCAGCGGGTTTATGAAGTGATGAAACCCAACATGCTTACATTATCGAAAACAGGGTTCTTGATGACTCTTCGATGAATCGTAAAGAATGATCCATATCATTGAAAAGTACATAGAAAACAATATCACAGTTGATATCACATCATAAGTCATAATCTAGTAGATGAAATGAACAAATTTTCTACCATTCTGTAAATAACTGTTGGTTAGTCGATATCCTTCGACTGTAAAAACTAAATCACTTCTCCTTGGTCAAATTTGGACTGATTTGTTATCACACCTACCATGTTGTCAACAGCCAGTACAGAACACTAAGTACCGGTATGTGAAGAGAATGATCATATGACCATTTGTTGATCAATGTGCATTTATTTCATAAATGATACATAATACTCCTCATGTTCTGGCATAAGTGATGAAGAACGGGTGGGTTTCATTTGAACACACCTTGTATATACACACACTCACACTTGAAATATTTATTTTAGGCTTTGGAGCATGGCAGGAAATTGAAACTATGAGACATCACCATGTCCTGAGAATGCAGGTAATTGTTAACACTTTTAAATGAATTCACATATAACAATTTATTTTTATACTATTTTATCTTGAATGCTGCAGTTTAAAAAATGTTCTATGGATTCCAAAGACTTTCTGGCTCTAGTTTGTCTGCCTTTTCTTGAATAAGCCCTAAATTAAAAATATTTACTTTTGTGTTTAATGGAAACTTACTACAAGTCTGTTTGTCAGCTGTTATTTTATTAATATTATTCTGTTTAATTCAGATTTAAGTATATAAAAAAAGATTTGATTAGCCTTGGTGCAAAAGTTGTTTGATAACTGCATCAGTACCTGCTGCACAACAAAACAAAAAAATCTTATTTATTGATGCAGCAATAGGATTCATCATAGATAAAGTCTGTCTGTTGCCGCTACTCGAAAGGAGAGTAAATAGCGACACTTTTACATGCCAGGAGACAACTAAGAGACATGCAAGGGATGACTAAGGAGGTTTTAGGGGTAGAGTTGGCTGTCTTATCCCATAGTGCAGGCATTCTCAACCATATTCTCGTGGTGCGTGCATTAGTGATGAGTTCCCTTTACAATTAAAACTTTGTTGTACAAACTGAAACAAATACTGTTGCCATCCACGATTATGGGAGAATAGGGAAGAGGTGTGTACGTTGCTATGAAGAAGGTCATATAGCCTTTTTTAACTTTCAATTTTCATTTCATCCTATTACATATGGTGCTTGCACACTCACTATTATATATGTGTAGTGCGTGATATCTGAAAAGGTTGAGAACTATGCCATAGAATCGAAGTGACCCATAGGTTCATGCTAAAGTCGGATGTGGCAAGTTGAAAAACGCAGATGTTACAGCTTAACCTTTAGCAAGCCAGATTATAATTACGTAAATTCAAGTAGGAAGCATGAGGATAAATTAAAATAATTCTTACAACTGACGAGAATTGAACCAGGTCTGTTCTAGCATCACTGAATCGCTTTGCAACACAAGTAAACATGTTTTCCGTACTTGACCAGCCACATTAGAACAGACCTGGTTCAATTTTCATCTGTTATAATTACCTAATCTTTCCTGTGACACCAAATTCTTTTTTGAAAACTTTTGTTACTTTTGATGGGTGTTTTGAAAACACAATAACTTTTTTGTTTTTATAGATTTTGCAATAAGTGTTGCACATGCAAATAAAGACTGTTTTACGTGTGGCATGAGAGATGTAAGAAAGTGGTAAAGATGTTTCTTCACAAAATAAAAAAAAACATACACAAACGAACATGGGTGTTACTGTTTGGCATGCATGCACTGTTTGGTTTTTAGAGATTTTAAAATAATATTTGTACATTTAAATAAAGAATTGAATACAGCATATATTGGTGTATAAGACTTAATGATTCATAACAAGATTTGTAAAATAATTGTATATTGTTTGCAGGTTTGGGAAGCATGTTCAGACGCTATAATCACATTCAATAACCAAGACATGACTGAAAGTTTGGCATATATTGTAGAAAATGATGTTATTCTTGGAGGTATAATGAAAGCCCTGAAAGCTGTTGAAGACAGAGTTGAAATTCGTTACCAGACAAAAGCTGTGTCATTTAACATTCCTGGAAGACTAGATCCTCCTGAAAAGAAGCTGCCATTTGTTGAGATGACCCTGAATGATGGAACAGTAATAAGAACAAAATTATTGGTATGTTACTGTATTATTATATTGTCATGCCTCTTTTCTTTGACCTGTGATGCATTTGGTCTCACTATCAGCACAGTGAAGACATTAGTAATGTATCAACCAGCACCAGGTGTCTCTTACACAGAAACAGTAATCATTGTAAAGGGACAAAAACTCAATACTGCCAATAAGTTTGTATATCTCAGCAGCACCCTATCGCAAGCTGCGACAATTGATGAGGATGTTGCCTTGTGTATTGCTTGCAGTATTCAGGAGTCTTCGTGCCAACATCTGGATCAGACATGGTCTCAGTTCAACAACTAAGTTAGACGTGTACTGCACAGTGGTTCTACCACCACTGCTTTATGCTGCGTTATCCTGGACTGTCTATGTGAGACACGCTCGACAGCTTACAACCTTCCACCTTCAGTGCCCAAGAAACCTCATGAGAGTATGTTGGTAGGGTTGAGTACCAGACACAGACATCATTTAAAAGTTCCATATGCAAAGCATCCATGCCCTGATGACTAGGTCCCAACTCCACTGGACTGGCCACATTGTCCATATGCCAGACAAGCACCTTCCAAAGAGATTATTCTATGGGGAGCTGTGCGATGGTAAACGTTCAGGTGGGGGGGGGGGGGGGCGCAGAAAAAGCACTTCAAGGATCACCTAAAAAACTCTCAAAGCACCATAACATCGATCCTAGCTCTTGGGAGACTACAGCCCATGATCGCTCAGCTTGGCACATCCAGATCACTGCTGGCATCACTAAATTTGACAAAGAAAGAACACTGTGGGCAATTTACAAGCGACGGAAGCTGGATAAAACAGATAACACTCCTACACCAGACCCTCTGCACTCCTGCATGCACTGCAATAGAACTTTTCTGGCATGAATAGGACTCATTGGGTAGCTATGAACTCACAAACCAAATTAGACAATCACAAATGTTTTTTTTCTTTTCTGCTTGTTCATCACATTTATTGTTTTTCATGCCATACTGATCTTTGCTTGAGAGGGAGGAACATCATCATCATTTGTCATGTAAAGTTGAAGATAAGATTTTTTGTTCTTTAATTTTATGTCAATCTCTCATATATTTAATTTTGTGAGGGAAATTACCAGATGCATAACTTGTTTAGATTATAAAAGATAGCAAGTCTTAAAAATATTTCAACCTCCTAAAATTATAATATCTGCACAATGTGACTTTTATTCATCTGCATCTATTTATAAACTATAAATTAGCAGGGTCCTGTCAACGATGTGAATATTTGTACTTTTTACTGGTTGATTGTTTTATGGGGTATGCTTATTTATTTCCTTTCACTGGCCCTGGCAACACATGGGTGAAAAGACAAAGTAATGACCTGGTGCCTGGTGGTGTCTTGTAAGGCATCAATAAAAATCCCTCTCAACCCTTACATGTCTCTGTTTCTCTACATTTTAAGTTTTATAATGAAATGTTCTTTCTATGTTATTTTTAGATTGGAGCTGATGGCATGAACTCTGATGTTCGTAAAGCAGCAAAGTTTCACACAGTAAAAAGAGATTATGGCCAAAGTGCTGTTGTCGCAACCATGGTGTTGGGAGATGTAAGTAAATTTGTGTTGAAAGTAGAATAAAATTGGATATTTAAAAAAGCTCAATACCTTAGATTTCTAAATACAAGCTGAGAATTTATGTATATTTGTCAGAAATTAATTTAGGGGTCTCAGCCTATAAATGAGTACAGCAACACAATTTAAAAAAAATAATTGCACATACAGGTAACAGAGGGAAAAAATTTACCAGTAAACTCTCCCCCCAAAAACCAGTGACTCGCATGGTTTTATTCTTTCTGATATATCAAGCTAGGATAAAATGCTTAGGGCTATAATATACCAGTATCTGATGTTATTTATTAACCGAACTACAGTAATGTGTAGATACATATAATATCATCTATTGAAACAAATGAAATATGCCGATCTACCGTTAACTCATGTTATCGTCTAGGCCTATCAGGTAGTGTTTCAGTAGAAACATTGATAGTAAAAGAAAAAATGCGATTGGGTTTGGCTTGCGTACAACATAATGTTTACCAGTAAACAAAATTAACTGTAGAAACATAAAAAATGATAACACAGAACTTCAATAACTGGTAACAGAGAATAAAAATCTTCCTTCGGTATCAGTAGGCTTACAGTCATTTAAATCCTTCTAAGTTGGAATTCTGCTGGAAAAATGACATTAGTAAGGTGAAATCCATGAAGTCACAATTAGTAGGCCTATTACAAATTTCCTCCTCGTTTTCTGAAACACTACCTATGGTAGGCTAAACAAAGCAGTGTCACTTTCCACATCTCAATGTAACAGTATAAATGAATAGGATGCGTGACTTTTTACAAAGGTCAGTTATATATTAATCCTAGGCAGATTTTATATACGCTCACAACAAAATGTTAAAAATATTATTACTGGTAGAATCATACAAACAGTAACACAGAATACAGTCAAATAATCTTACATGCACAAACCATGACTGTCTACTATATTATAAGATCTGTGTGCAGAAAATGTAAACAAGACCTCAAAGGTTGATTTTGATTATTTCTGTGTATTTCATTGGTAGGACTTGGCTATTTTTGGCAAACCACTACAAGTATACAAATAGTGACCAATGACAATAATACAAAATGTAAAGAATTAAGTCCTAATTAATTCTGTACAGAGGTCTTCTGCAAATGGTGGTCTCGCACGAACATGCCAGTTCGGGAATTTTGCCCTCGTAGGCAGATTTACGGTTTATAAAAGACCTGTGTTGGAGGTAGGGGGAGTAACAGAAATCAATAGTGAAAGGCGTTTTCTCTATCCCGTTGCTTTTGAAAAGTGGTTCCAAATTCCACCTTAATTGATACCCATAGGTTAATTTCAAAGTCCTCTCATCACATTTATTACCATAGACTTCCTAAAAGAAAAATATACCCGGTATTGTAACGAAGCTCAACTTCTGTATCCTATATAAACAAATGACATCCGACGCCATTTGTCTCATTGTTATTTCATCCTATCATTTCCAGCTTAAACTTTAATGTCTACTAAAGTCTGCTGTAATTTTATCTGAACCCTACAGCAAGATAATTAGTAACTACTATTCACTACTTGGGATGTGAATTGCGCAGTTCCACATCAGAACGTCTGGACACCGAACACAAACAATTCATCCGGGAAAGTACCTAGACGTTGTTCATGAGTGCTGAGTATTAAGAAACATCAGAGTTTGCACATTCTATTTTACGCTGTAGTGGCCAACCGTCCTGACTGAATGAATGAATAGGATAGCTACTGGGTAGTAACATTGCTTGTACCTGGTGGTTAAGTAATAATGATCGCTGGGAAGGACGAGCTGTGTTTTCTTTTATGTATTGTTCCCAGCTATTCATTCAGGTAATGTTAGTGGGGCAAATGAAAGAAATGACCTTGCATCTTACGGTTGCTAAAGTTTGTATGAATTTCCATTTAGCATTATTACAGTTGTCCCTTCATTCTTATATTAACGGAATTTCACAGTATCATTATTATGTTTTTTGTACCTCAGTCTATAATTGTATTTAGACTTTGGGCACTTTCCGGATGTTAAAATCACCTCCTCTGCTTATTAGTGAATCAGTTTATATTTTGAAATGTACAGTTATGACAGTTTTACTGTGAAAAGAGATAATGTCATATTAATATAACAGAGATATTTGTATTTAGTTTTATATAAGTATGTAATATTAGCTTGTGTTTATTTCAGATGATAATTAATAACACAGCCTGGCAAAGATTTCTGCCTACTGGACCAATTGCTCTCCTGCCTGTAAGTAATGCAATTCTTGTTTCTGGCTTGTAGACCTTCTGGCCATTAGACCTTCTGAAGACTTATTTTGTTGGAACCCAGCTATATGCTCTTCATATGTGCCAGTTTCTATGATTGAGGGTCTAGCTTCTGACTTTTCCATAGCAATCAACTTTACTGCTGATAAGAGAATCAATGTAATACAATATATGTACTTGTTTTAGTTCTCTGTTATTGAATGAGATTTAGAACTTGGGTATTTGTACTTTTGCCCAAAAGCAGAGCAAAGAATATAGGATAGTGGCACATTTGTAATAGATCAAGCCGATAATTCAAGCAAAGAATATGGACTAGATATAAACATCCAAAAAACAAAAACCATGATAATCAGCAAAGTCACTGAAGAACAGGTGCTAAACATAAAAATACATGGAGAGAAACTACAAGTACAACATTATCAGTATCTAACACATAATCACAAATGATGGCAGATGTGAGTCAGAAGTTAAAAGGAGAATAGGAATGTCTAAAAGTACTTTCAATGACATGATGAAAATATTAACATCTAAACAAAATATAAACGTAAAATGAGAATTATAAAATGCTGCATCTATTCTATGTTAATTTATGGCTCAGAAACATAGACAAGTATAAAAAAATTTAGAAGACAAGAATTGATGCATTTGAAATGTGGATATATAGAAGAATAGGGAGAATATCATGGAAAGAGAAGAAAACAAATAAAGAAGTTCTAGTAACACTTAGAATAAAGAAAGAATTATTAAAGGAAATAAAGATAAAGCAAATAAAATATTTTGGACATATTAAAAGACATAACATCTTGTTGAAGACCTTACTATATAGATAACCAAAATATCAGATGATGTCCGACAAAATGGAGAGTGCTGCAGTAACCAAATGAAAAAGTGGTAAACACTAAATAAAGTATAAAGGTTAGTATAAAATCCAAACTATTAATGTAAAAAAAAATTAACTAACAATAGAACAAGGACAATTTTCCATGTTATGGTCCAACAGGGACCTTTCTCAAGAAACACAACAATTAAAAAAATGCGAACCATAAAAATATTCAAAACTAAGAAGATTTTGACATGTTTTTCTCAAAATGTGAAGACCTTACTTGAGGATAAAGTAGAGGGCAGGCAAGCAAGAAGTAGGCAGAGATACAAGTGGGAGAGTAACATACAAGTGGGAGGTTACAGTCTAGCAGAGTGTTGGAAGTCTGTTGCAGCCAATATTTGTTACGGAGATGGCACTTGATGATGATGATTAGTACTTTTAACTATGGTATTATTTTCATTCAGAAATAATCATTGTTTTTGGTGGAATTGGTGAGTTGTTTATTGCTGTGTATATATTGCAGCCTCCATAATTGAGTGGGTTGAAGTTATAGTGTCTTGTGGTCATTTCTTACATTCCTCATGATGTTCTCTGCATAAATATTGAAGAGATATTGCAAAGATAAGAACTGAAGCTGTGTACTGCATTTAAATTTCTAGTTGATAGCAAATCCAGGCATTGAGTTTATTCTTTATTCATGATGTGAAATAAAAATTACTCCTGTGGTTTGTTTACCTCATCAAAGGAAAGCAGGGTACCAGGGTTCATGTTCTAGGAAGGTTGAGGAATGGTGCCATCACTACTAAGGAAGTGCAAATGGCTACTCTAGTCTGGTGGTTTCAAGTCAGCCACTTATTCATCTGAGAACTTATGAAAAAACCTTGTGCTATGGCACTGGTTCATAATTCTGCTTACCTTTATTCCACTGAAATTAGTAAATATCTGTACAAAGTATTAGATACTTACAGGTCGACAATTATGACAAGCAAATTGAAGAAGCAACATTGTGTAATTTGTAACTTATTTGTAACTAAAAATGTATGTAAATGTAAGCTTGAATTAATGCTTACACTTGCAATATGTTTCAAAATAGATGTAACATAACATACCAGATCTTAGGGCAGATGCCTCAATTTTCAAAAACAAATAAGTGAACATGAACACCAAAACTGCACCATAGAAAACAATCATCAAACCACTATGCTACCAATGTCAAACATGGACACTAACAACAAATGCTATAAGAAAATTGTTACATCAGAAAATACTTGTTCATGTAGAATTCAAGGAATAACAATAAGAGACAGAATCAGAAATGAAAACATCAGAACACTAATAAACACAATGCCAATCCTGGATTACATCAGAAGACAATAGATTAAGTGGTTGTCCCATGCTTCCAACTACCATCTGATTGTGCCCCTCAAATAAGCATTGCTGTACAGGCACAATGGGTACAATGCCAGGGGCAGATCATGCAAAAGATAGATTACTGGAATACAAGAGTCCATGAAATCACACATATATGAGGCAAAAAAAAAACAGTCTCCAGAGAACTCTTCTATTCCTGACGATTCAAGACATAAAGGGATATAAAGTCAAAACAGACCTGCACTGTGTGAAAATGAAAAACAGCCTTCTATGTGACTAACTAATATAAAGTATGTGTGAAGTATCTTTTCATGCTGATTTATATATGTGAGGTATATAGAGAAATGAGTGTTAGGCCTCTATTTTTCATAAAACAATGGCATACTTAATAGTGGTCAGAATTAAGCCTGCCTCCTTTGCTTTTCCAGAAGATTGTGTAATAATTTCCTAATACTGAGCTGACATTGGAGAGATTAGTGGTTTAAAAATAATCTAGTTTAACTGGAAAATCAAACTCGGAACATAGTTAGTTAGTTAGTTAGTCGTCGGATCATCATCACTGCAAACTGGACACATCCATAGTTGCTCCGATCTCTCCTTGAGTGTATCCGCCATCACACTTCTGCTGACAGTACCGGTCCTATGCTGGTTGACCATCATTCTTCTGCGCCCTCCAAAATGTTCACCTCTAGCAACACCGCATCTCAATCCCTGATCTTTAATCCTAGCCATTGAAAAGGAATCATCATCCACATTCGTCTCACTCTCGCGTGTTATATCTCTTAAGGAGTTCAAAACATCAGCGCGATCCATTGCCCCATCGCCCTTTGCCACAATCGCACACGATGCCAGTTGATCCGCTCTTTCATTGCCTCGAACGCCCACATGTCCCGGCACGAAAATAAATGTAACCGCCTTCAAGCTCGCATTTCTCAAGGCCTCAATCCACTGTTCGCGAACGAGACCCACTTGTACCTTCTTAATCATACTCATAGAGTCACTCAAGATGCAGACCTGCGTTACTTTCTGTGTGCGTAGCCACTCAAATGCCTTGGTCACCGCCATAGTCTCCATGGTCATACTACTCGTAGTGACCGCAAAGGCACCACTTTCCTCCTTGATCGTTTTACCTGCGCACTGAGCTGTAAAGGCCCAAGCACTGCGAACATGCCTAATTACAGATCCATCAGTGTATATAATCACATCCCCCTCTTTGGTATTCTCACTGATTAAAGCCTGCACTTCTTCTCCACAGCTGTGGGACACCATTCTCTGCATTCCCTGCTAAGTGATATTACTACTCTCAAACAAGTTTCGAAATCTGTGGGTAGACCTATCCATTCCGCACCAACTGCCACATCCTGTAATCGGCACACGCTTTGTATTACATCTTCAGCACGTCCCATCCACGACCTTCCTCTCTTGAGTCTGCTGCCTTTAACTTTCTGTATTTCGGAATGCAACGGGTGTTCCTTATCTGCATGTATTTGAAGGTACGCCCGTGCACGGCAATACTGTAATCTATGCTCAGCTGTTGGGCAGTCAAGTAGGTATCGCATAGCTCTTGTCGATGTGTCTCTTGTGCATCCAAGAATGATACGCATTGCTGCATTCTGGACTCTATCCAGTCTTTCAATCTGAGTTTGGCTAAGAGTCAGAATTGCCAGTGCATATTCCACCACAGCCACTACCAAACCCTGGTACAAAAGAAATAACAATCTTTGCTCACATTGCGCAGCAGCCATAACCTTCATTGCTGCTAAGCCTTTGCCTGCCCTTATGATAATGTGGTCAACATATTCCCTGAAACTCAGGCTTCTGTAAAAAAACACACCCAGATATCTCATTGTGCTAGGACTGACAAATTGGTGTCGAGATACGGGAGCAGTGGTTAATCCGTCTAAGGCATTCGTGACGTGGTTTTCCTTGAACAATCACATGGTAAAGACACCCATGCCACAAGTTTCGTTGTCCGGGAAAAGTTTAGAAAGAACTAGCACAAACTCGGAACATTATAATGGGAAGCCATATATTAACGTCAGAGATATCTCGTGGCTCCCAAGTATGTGCTCAAAGAAAGCATACATCCATGATTAAAATATTCCTCTGACTGGAGCTTTTGTAGCCTGTACACAATTTCATTTTGTAGATAGTTTGTTTCATGAAAACTTGTTCTAAGTTAAAGTTTTATAACAGGTGGCAAAGCTTGCAATCAGTGATATCATATGAGGATGTCTGACTCTTGTATTTCTTCTTTCTCCATTAAATTAATGCCACCTACAGATAAGTGAGAAGCTGTCTTCTCTTATATGGACAACCACTCCAGAGAAGGCCAAGCATTTGTTGCAGTTACCAAATGAGAGTTTTGTGGATGCTGTAAATGATGCATTGGTATGTAAAAGTTACGGTTATTGTTTTTTGTGCTAGATGAATGGGGGAGGAATGATTCTCATGACCTGTTAGATAACCATGTGTTGCTGGTGCCCAAAAAGAGGAACGAAGAATAAAAAACAGTGGCACTGTTTTACCTGCCAAGTAAGAAGCCACTAGGAAGATTTTTTTGAGGTTGGCTGTCACATCTGATAGAGTGTCAAAGTGATCAGAAGCCGTGCTGAAGTTAGATGTGCTAAGCCAATAGGCATTTCTGCATATTGCATCAAATCTGTAAATATAATGACATTATACATTTCTTATGAGATGTCTGAGAAAAGCCACAGGAGTGACCAGAAGACACAGAATTAGAAATGATGTCATAAGAGAAAGAGTGGGTGTCATATCAATTCTACAATACATACAAAACCAACAGATACAATGGTTTGGTCATCTGGATAGAATGCCATGTGATTCATTAGTTTATAAAGCATATATGAAGAGAGGAGAACCAGAAAGAAGAGCCAAGGGTAGACCTAGAGTACGCTGGATCGACAACATCAAAGAGACATTACACAAACACCAAATAACATTATCTGAAGTTGCCAGAAAAGTGAGAACAAGAACATTGTATCTCCCTCGACACCCGTAAAGGGTAAAAGAGGAAGGAAAGAAGAAGAAGATTTTCTCTGGACTACATCCTGTGCAGGAGTTTGAAAACGATCACAGAAGAGGAAGAAGTTAGTAGAAGAAAGAGCTGGAATAAAATTCATTTGATGATTTTTGTTATCTATATTTGCAGTGTTTTCTCCTGTATGAACAGAATAGTTTTTTTTTCAACTTCTTGTTGTGTTGAAATAAATCAGATTGGCAAACTGGTCAGACCACTACTAAACTAAATGAATAATAAGTATCTGCTATCAGTCAATGATAATAAAATTGATGTAAAACTAATTTGTTTTAATGCTTCAGAGAACATATTTAACATACCACTAACATCCAGGCATATCTTCACATCATATTCAATATTGGTGAATTTTTAGTACCTCATCCACAAAGTTATGTTGTTGAAAGATGTCTGTTCTGATTGATCATAAAGGACCATCAAGGCCACTGATTTATGTTGTACATTCAATATAGAAAGAAAGCAAAATATAAATATAATTGTATAGATAAAGTGCTATGAATCTTCCACAGTAAGAAAGTCTGAATATATATGCATGTCATCTATTAAAGGCTTGCTGTTGTATCATAGCTGGTCTGATGGGCCTGCAGACTGTCCGCATGTGATACATATTTCATAAACTTCTGATGATTAAATTTACTACTGTCTTACCAATTTTTGATGTTTATCCAACAGACACTGAACTTTATATGTAATATGTTAGTCTAATTTACATAACATTATGCGATCTGAGACGTTCCTTTTAGTCTGAGTCAGGAAGCACACTTACCTCACGTAGCTTTCATGTTTTACATTCTGGTACAGCCTAGTTTTGCAAATGTAGAGAATTAAATCATCTGAGGACCTATGTCAAGCAGCTTAATTGTTTGTTTTCAATCTCTGGGTTTTCAAGCAACTTGCTTTTACTTCCTATATGCAAAGGGTAGTTTCTCATAGCTATTTTTCATACTCTGGAGACGTCAGATTTCAGCAATTCAATGCCTATTGAAACCTTCTACTCAGAGAGGGAAAGGGGCTATTTCTTGTAATGAGTTCATATTTCCTGGGTCACCCACTGTGCATCTGTCTTCAGCAAGATACTTTACAGCTGGTGAACAATTTCCTACCTCTCCCAAGGATCAGGCAACCTACCTCTCCCAAGAGATTGAGGATGCCTTCCAAGAAAAGAAACTGGTACTAGCAGCATGGATAGACCTCAGGAAAGCATTTGATAAGGTCTGGAAAGAAGGGCTCCTAAAGAAATTGCGAAATTGCAGGGTTAGCTCAAGAATGTACAAATGGGTAAAAGCATACCTGCATAATAGAAGAGCCAGGGTACAATTAGATGGTCGCAAGAGCAAGAAAGTTCTACTGCGTCATGGAGTCCCCCAGGGAGGAGTCCTGTCACCCACACTTTTCTTGGTTTACATCAATGACCTAGTTGCTGAACTACCACATGGGATCAAAGTGGCAATGTATGCTGACGACCTGGTGATCTGGTGCACGGAAGAACATGCAACAGTGGCCACTAAACAAATACAAAGAGCTATCGATGCCCTAACCTTATGGGCTAATAGATGGTGCGTCAGCATTAACACAGATAAGTGCAGCACTACACTCTTTACCCTCTCACCAAAACAAAAAGCTGGTCATATCAAGATAGATGGAGAGCTCTTGAAAGAAGACAAACAACCCACATACCTCGGAGTTACTTTTGATGATAAGCTGACATGGAAGCAGCACATAAACAAAGCAACAACAAAAGCCAGGAGGAAGCTAGCTATCCTGAGAAAACTAAGTGGAACCACATGGGGAGCCAGTGGAAATATACTCAGTAAAGTTTACCAGCAAGGCATAAGACCACACCTGGAATACGGTTCAGCTGCGTGGTGTCCTGCATCAAACACCACATTACAAGATCTAGATAAAGTGCAAAACCAGGCACTTAGAATAATGTTGGGAGCAATGAAATCAACACCCATAGCAGAGATGCAGAAAATGGGAAGAATGCAAACACTTGGCGAACGCAGAGACACAAAAGTACTAATTCAAGCAGAAAAGTTTCAGTGTATGCCAAGTCATCCAATGAAGGAAAGATTCCAAAATCTAGCAATGGGACGACTGAAAAGGAGCAGCTTTATCCATCAAGCTAAACGACTCCGTAGACAACTTACAGACCTACCTGAAGTTGGCAGCCCCTTAAGGTCTGTACCAGAGCAAACCCCGTGGAGTGAAAGCCATGGAATGCCAATATACATTCAGACCCATGTGA
Source organism: Meghimatium bilineatum (assembly GCA_034231615.1). Taxonomy (NCBI): domain Eukaryota; kingdom Metazoa; phylum Mollusca; class Gastropoda; order Stylommatophora; family Philomycidae; genus Meghimatium; species Meghimatium bilineatum. The sequence continues at coordinate 60,740,934 of CM067322.1, read as the reverse complement.
AAGGAATACTAAGCGAGGACGAACAGAACAGTGTGCAGCGAATGACAATCACCCTCAGTTTCCTGGATGAGGAATATCCACAAGATATATGGGTCAGAGTGTACACAGATGGGTCAGCACAGAATGCTGTGAGGAATGGAGGTGCAGGTGTATATATAGAATATCCACACAAGCCTAGAGATACAATCAGAACACCGACAGGAAAATTCTGCAATAATTATGATGCAGAAATCCAGGCAATTAGTGTGGCAGCTAAAAAACTGCTGAACTCCAACTCTGACCTACAGCCTGTGGTATTCCTGACAGATGCAAGGTCAGTGCTTCAAGCTCTCCAGTCTGGAAAACTAACAGACTTAAAAAAACTACTTAGCGAATTGTCTTACCAGTATAGGGTAACCATGCAGTGGATACCCTCTCACTGTGGAATACCAGGAAATGAAAAAGCAGACCAACTGGCTAAGGAAGGTGCTGCCGAAGACCAACCAGATATACCAATCACCTACCATCAGAAAAAACAGATGATAAAGTCAATAAGAAAGCCACAAACACCAACACAAGATGACTATCACAATATGAACAGATCAGAACAAGTTATAATTCTACGTCTCAGAACAGGACACAACCGACTCCGCAGTCACATGTATACAAAGTTCAAGATTGGCAACACGGCCATGTGTACATGTGGGCAGGCAGCACAGAGTGCCAAACATATACTTCAAGAGTGTTCTGAGCATGAAACGCTGAGGCAGACATATTGGCCAGAGGAAACAACACTGGAATCAAAACTCTATGGGACACTGTATGAACTACAAAAGACAGTGAGTTTTATTAAGGAGACAGAATTACAGATATAGACATGTTTCAAGTGAACGAAAGAAGAAGAAGAAGTAGAAGAAAGAGCTGGAATAAAATTCATTTGATGATTTTTGTTATCTATATTTGCAGTGTTTTCTCCTGTATGAACAGAATAGTTTTTTTTTCAACTTCTTGTTGTGTTGAAATAAATCAGATTGGCAAACTGGTCAGACCACTACTAAACTAAATGAATAATAAGTATCTGCTATCAGTCAATGATAATAAAATTGATGTAAAACTGATTTGTTTTAATGCTTCAGAGAACATATTTAACATACCACTAACATCCAGGCATATCTTCACATCATATTCAATATTGGTGAATTTTTAGTACCTCATCCACAAAGTTATGTTGTTGAAAGATGTCTGTTCTGATTGATCATAAAGGACCATCAAGGCCACTGATTTATGTTGTACATTCAATATAGAAAGAAAGCAAAATATAAATATAATTGTATAGATAAAGTGCTATGAATCTTCCACAGTAAGAAAGTCTGAATATATATGCATGTCATCTATTAAAGGCTTGCTGTTGTATCATAGCTGGTCTGATGGGCCTGCAGACTGTCCGCATGTGATACATATTTCATAAACTTCTGATGATTAAATTTACTACTGTCTTACCAATTTTTGATGTTTATCCAACAGACACTGAACTTTATATGTAATATGTTAGTCTAATTTACATAACATTATGCGATCTGAGACGTTCCTTTTAGTCTGAGTCAGGAAGCACACTTACCTCACGTAGCTTTCATGTTTTACATTCTGGTACAGCCTAGTTTTGCAAATGTAGAGAATTAAATCATCTGAGGACCTATGTCAAGCAGCTTAATTGTTTGTTTTCAATCTCTGGGTTTTCAAGCAACTTGCTTTTACTTCCTATATGCAAAGGGTAGTTTCTCATAGCTATTTTTCATACTCTGGAGACGTCAGATTTCAGCAATTCAATGCCTATTGAAACCTTCTACTCAGAGAGGGAAAGGGGCTATTTCTTGTAATGAGTTCATATTTCCTGGGTCACCCACTGTGCATCTGTCTTCAGCAAGATACTTTACAGCTGGTGAACAATTTCCTGTGTGGAAAGATGTCTTCATTGCTAATTTTGTCCCCAGGTCCCAGGCCTAATTTCTTCTGTATGAGTCGTGTTATGTAGTGCAACTGTGGAATTAGACTTGGGTTGCTGTTTTTGTCTTCATAGATGAGATCCCTTTCAACTGCATAGTTGCCAAACATGTCTCGAGTCCTTGACCTGTGTATTTCCAATGCACTTGCTTGTGTCCTGTTATGGTCTTCCAATCCATTGCCTAACACTGTCTTTACTTTGACTCTTAAGCCATGCTGTTTTTCACCCAAAGAAATGGGTCGATTATGCCTATCTCTGATGAGTACCCGGTAGCTTCACAGCTGGTGAACAAGTTTCACGTAAGAACAATAATATCACTGACCCAATTCTCTTTGTATAAGCTATGTTAGGCAATGGTGACAGTCGAGTTAGACTTGGGTTGCTTTATTCTCAAAGATAAGGACTTGTTTCCCGTCTACGTTAACCACAATGTGCAAAGTCTATGTCTCAACATTGTTTCGGTCATTGAATTTGAACAGGATGTCAGCCGAAGACGGATGTGTCAGACCATTGACGCAAATAAAATGGTGGCACAGCACATTTCCATTCTCTGGACTGCATCCTGATAGAAATCTAGTAGGACCATTGTCCTGCTATATGAGAGATCCAGTGGAAGTTTGAGAATGAACATTGAAGGACAACATGATGTAACTAATTTGTCTTTAATGTTTCAGAGAATATATTCAACATGCATACTATGTACAATGGGGAGCTATATTCAAAACTTTCTTTCATGCCCAGGAATACCTGCTCTAGGTTGACATACTCATACTCAATACATGAAACATGGCTCCTACTTTGCAAGTCGATATAAAATTTTAATTTTCAGTACATCTTTGAGGTTACAAAGAAGTCATAAAATACAGTCTGGAATAAAAGATTATCAAATTCGTAACATTGCACGTAAAACAAAAATAACCAGTTATGTTGAGACGTTTTGCTATTGGACATTTCATTTTGACTGTTGTGTGATATCAATCATGAACAAAACATTAATCGCTTTCATGCTGGGTATTTGGGACAGTGTTGCCTTTTCCCTTACACATTGCTGCCCTCAAGAATGTGCCACCTTTTCCAGAGGCATCAATGTTTACTTTAGTTGATATTATACCATAGCTGCATCTACTCATAATGGGACATACCGGTATACATTGGCCATCACTCCAATGGCATTGTATTACAGCTGTCCAAGCCATCACTGTTTGATGACAGTGCCATTGGATGAAATGTGTCAAAGATATTGCTTGTCTCATTGCAATCAATTCTCATTCTATCTATAAATCTTACAAATCCACATCCTGTGACCCGATCCCTAGAATCAACCAGAAGCACCACATGAGCGTGGTATATCAGTTTCCAGAGTGCATGATGAGGAGGTAGTTTTATGATCTTGGTTATTTGCTAACCCTTGGAATCACACAAGAACAATGCGAAACCCTTTGTACCCCAAGCAGCTTGGAAGAAACCTTTTCTTCTTCTGTTTTGCACATGTCCTGAAACTCCTGTTTAGTATTAGTATGAAAAACAGAACACCCACTCCTGTGGCCACACAATTCAACGGCGATGGTCATCATGGGGCTTTGGATATTCAGGTCACCGCCATCAGATCTTGCACCACCGATGATAGATCTAGGTATGCTCTAAAAAATCGTCTCATTTTTGAATTGGGTACACGCAAGCCTTTTGGACTCAATTCCGACCACTCTTATGTCTAGTACTGGGTTGGTGTGGTCTTTGTCTTTATTCTTTTTGTTCCGTCATTTACTCATCTTTTTGTTTGTTTCGTTTCCACATATATTTACGTTTTTTATGTACTTTCTGACCTTCCGGCATATCTTTTCCAAATTTCCGTTGGATGTTGTGATAATTTTTCCATTTGTCGTCTTTTGATGTTGTGTTTGTGTCTTGATAAAGACCTTTTGGTTGAAACGATGAATGTGATTTGTGTAGTGTAATTTTTATGATTTCTTGTGTGCTCATCAGTGCCCATCATTACCTAATAGTTTTAGATATAGTCTGCCGTGTCCCATTGAAGCGAAATATAAACCTGTGTTTTACTTAAGTCTAATTGTTGTTAAAATGAAATATCTAATTGTACGTTTCATGCAGTTACCTTGTATTGATTGTAGTATTAGTATGATGTAGTCCGGAGAATGGAATTCATTGTGTGATGATTTACAGCTTGGCTGTGAATCTGCATCTTTTAGTCAGACACATCCAACTTCAGAATAGCTTTTTGGGTCTCTTTGAACTATGGGATTGGATAATCAACTCTACTCTAAACCTTCCTAGTCACTTCTAATGACATGCATGAAAGGTCACAGTGTTACCATTCTTTACTCCCCTTTTGGGCTATGTGAACACACAGGCAAGCCAAAATAAAATTTGCATTTTTGGTACATCTTTGAGGTTGCAAAGAAGTCATAAAATACAGTCTGGAATAAAAGATGATCAAATTCGTGACATTGCACATACCACAAAAATAACCAGTCCTCGTGAATTAAAATGAACTCAGGGAAACCTGCTCCGCCCAAAATTATTACCAGTAGTAATACCACACATATAATTTAAAGTTCGCCTGTGTGTTGCCTGAGGTCCGAAAGGGGAGCAAAGAATAGCAACACTGTTACTTGCCATACAACTAAGAGACAACACTAAGGAGATTTGGGGTGTGTTGTTGGCTATCCCAGTCCATAGAGTGTCAAAGTGATCCTTAGGCCATGCTGAAGTTGAATTTATCAGGCAAAAAGGTGCAGATATCACAGCTAAGCTGTAGATCATGTCATACATGCAATTGTCTGGACCACATTCTGCTAATCTACAGAAGTTTGAGAATGAACGCAAAAGAATTTAAAGTACAAACAACACTGCCTCACTCAAGTAAAGTGTACAAACTATTAATACCTTGTGTCAGAGATCAGAAAACATCCTATTTTGATATTTTAAATAAAAAAAAAGTTGTTAAGAACATTTAATGAGACTTTAATTTTATTTACTTTTCTTTTGACAGTGGAATGAGCGGGATAAAAATCCTTTAGCTGGCCAGGTTCTGAAGGTTTACAAAAATATTCTATTTAATATTTGGCCTGGTAAATATTTTAAGCAGTTATTTTAGTGTTGTTAGTTGTAGTATTTGGATCTCAGGTCTATCTTCTTAGATTTTCTTGCTTTGTAAGAACCTAAAATCCAGAAGTGAATATATTAGTGAAATAATTTTCCAGGTTGTTCCATTAGGTGAGTAGAGGGATAATAATCAGATCTTATTACTTGAGTGCAAAGGGTTCTGCATTGCCCTCATACCCATTGTTAGCAGATAACCAAGATCCTAAAAGCACTTCCTTGTGGTGCACCCTTGAAATAGATTGCTTAGAAGTTTGTGTGATGAAATTTAGCTCACACTTTATGAATCATGTCCTGGCAGTGTAGACCGAGATAAAATAAGAATTGTGGGAACAAGAAAAACAATATCTCAGAATATAATCTCTCAGTCCCCACAGCAAAAACACGGTTGCAGCACAGTTAAAGACAACAGCTGGCCTGTATTGCAGAGTTGTTATGTCCGAAAACTCATTAATGCAAAAATAGTGAGAAAGTTTCAAAGAAGTACAATTCATCTGTTGAATACACACAAAGGCAGCACTGTGCTAGAGGACATACCCATATGCAAGAATATTGTAACAATAATGAAAATGAATGTTTAATGCTCAGGAACACGTTTTCAACTCTCGTCCGGCAGCAGATTGTGTGGATAGAAAATGGCAGGATGCCATTCTGTCCCATTAGGAAGAAAATGTGGGTTAGAAGCTGAGACTTCAACGAGGTGTTCACGATATCTATGAACGAAACCACAACTAAGAGGTGATCCATCCCTAATTCAATTTTATTGTCTGAGCAATTACCTTTACTAGAAGAGGCTCACAGTTGAAATAAGGGCCAGTACCCAAGGACACAGGGTGCAATGGATCTAATTACACGAGACATGTTCAATAACAGAAACACAGTGTATGAGATAGATGTAGTCAATCCATGTCTAAATCCCTATTCACCATCTTGGAAACTGCAACCCAGGAACACATTTTGATTTGTAAAGGCCAAAGACACAGTGGATGATAAACTATCATGGTGTAGAGCAGATACTGACTCATTTTTTCCTAGCGATAGATAAGAAGGCTTTCACAGGCTCTGGAAGATGCTAACATGTCAAAAAATTGATGTGCTGGGCTGGAAGGTGCAAAATAAAACAACTTCGCTGTGAGACCAGCAACACTAAGTACTTCGCGATTCACAGTGGAAATAACATGAACTTTTGTGTTGGCTATCAAAGAGCAAATGAAGAAGACATTAAAACTCATGGCCATCATTGATAAATATTTTAAAATGGGTTGCTTGGTGTCGGCTAGTTTGTGTTTGAGAAATATAATTGAACGACTATATGATATATATAGGTAAATACAAAATTTTTTGGTGAAATATGATTGAAAGGTCACGGCTTCATGGTCATCTGATGGAATTTGCCTATCTAAGGCTGACCATTGAATTGTGTCCAGAGTGTCAAATGATTATGCCACTCTACTTGGCTTTTGGAGAATAATAAGCACCTGAAGAGCTCTATCAGTTACAGTTACTGGATGACGTGTACAACATGGTGACTTGATGGCTGCGAATTTCTCTTCTCTCGCCAAATTGTGTTTAAATACACTGAACTATGCCTTCCAACATGTGTTATACTGTGTGATGTATTTCCAAGTCATGGATATTACTTCTATTCGCTAAGGATTATTACTTCTATTCCAATAGAAGTAATAATATTAACTTAAGAAAAGTAAAAATAAGAAGGATTACAATATTAACTTGTGTTTTTATGTATTCTTAAGTGTGCGAAGTAAAAATTCTGCAACCTTGGATAGTGAAACTGTTCACACACCAGTCAACATGTATCTACACACCACTCATGTACACGATGTCACCCGGTCAAGCTAGGCTCGATAGCTATAATTATGTTTAGCACTGGCAAAATAGAGAGCAAACTTCGTCAAAAAAGTCCCGTTACGTTTATGGGTATTATATGTGCCTTATCACATGAGCACAGTGCTACAGGTCTTCAGTCGGAAAACCTTTAGCAGGGGCGGAGAAACATCAAGTCATGTTTAACGGCCATAGTGATACTTGAGTAGAACTGGGCGTCTTCAAGTGCTGTAGCCCCAAACTCTACCTCCTTCAACTATTCTTCTATCTAGCCTTCACGAGTGGATCATAATCGTTGTCAGCATGCAACAGCAACCACACCCCTGAAACCGCTTCGGCGTGTTTTTTGTTTTTTCTTTTTCTGTGATTTTCTCCCAATTCTTCTATATATCGACATCTCAAAGGCATCAATTCTGTTTTCTAATTGTTTGTCCGACTCTGTGACAGAGTGGTACAGAGCACATTTGTGATGGCCAAGGTACCAAGTTCAATCCCCACCACAGGCAAATGTGCATCTGGACCATTCAGAAAGCAATGGCAAACTACTGAAAATATTTATATTACCTAAATAATACCTGCAGCCAAAAATATCTGGATTGATGGCCAAGTCTTGAATAAGATACACTACCAAAACAATTGTTTGTTTATAGACAATAAACAAATAATTAGAAGAAAAATGTATACCTTTAAGATATGGATATATAGAAGAATATCATGGAAGGCGAAGAAAACAAAGAGGTTTCTTTTAATATGAAGAAATATTTAACAACACTTAATATGAAGAAATAATTATTAAAGGAAATAAAGATCAAGCAAATAAAATATTTTGGACACATTAAAAGACATGACACCTTGTTGAAGACCTTACTGGAGGGTAAAGTTGAAGGGAGGTTAACAAGAGGTAGGCAGAGATAAAGGTGGGAGAGTAATATAAGATGGATAGGTTACAGTCTAGCAGATAGCGCCACCAAAACAAGAGACGGGATGTTGGAGGTCTATTGCGGCCAACCTTCGTTGTGGAGGTGGCATTTGATGATGATGATGATCACAAAATGCAGAGAATATCTGGACAGTAAAATGATTAATGAGAAAATATTAAATGACATATGGAGCAACTGGACATGTACTGAAGAGATGTGAAAACAAGGTAGATGACTGGTGTGGGACATGGAGGTAAAAAAGAAGTGGGCAAGAAACTACATTATGCAGTTGTGCAGGCAGGAACATTGGGATTCAGACTTTGCTGAGCTGTGGCAATCTAAGAACAGGAGATAGTGGAGTGACATGATTAGATGAAAACATTGGTTATCAGAATAAGTCAATGTTTCATAATTTTATGCAGGTGAATCAAATACATCTCGTCAGCTACCACCAACTGTGGTTAACGTTGAGGAAGGTTCAAGAGCAGCTTTCCCTCTACAACTTATTCATTCTTCGCAGTATGTTGGACCCAGAGTCGCTCTTATTGGGTGAGTTCTCTCAAATTTCATCCAAGAAACATTTCGTTTTTACAAGTACTTGATCTAAATTTTCAGAAGCAATCTTGGTTGCAAAGAATGGTTTTAAAGAAAACATTAAGATAGGAATAAAGTCTAGCAACATATTATTTAGCCATAATAGGCATAGAAGCTATATTCATCACTCCATTTCTGTAGTTCAGGGGTGGGGAATGTCATACTAGGATTTAATGTTGTCTGGGCCGGTCTGCGATGTCATTTGATTCTTCTTCCCCTCCCCCCTCCCCAAGGCAACCATGGATGGGATTCAAAATTTGCGTTCTTATTAGCAACATGAATTGATTTTGAGGGAAAATTCAACACATCTGCGATCCATTGATGATGTGACATGATGGCTCGTGACAAGAAAACGAACATAACAAATACTGTCCAACTGGATGTTTTTGATCTTAGGAAAGCGGCAGAGTTTGACATTCTAGAGGAGCTCTTGCCAATGGAAGCAAAGCACGGCACTACAAAAAGTGAAAACTTATTTGATTTATTTTATCAATGAAAAAATTTGAGCTAACATTTTTAAAATTAAGTCACCTTACTACAGATGGAGCTCCAGTCATGGTTGGCTCATAAAAAGAAATAATTGCATTTCTCTAGAAAGTGACTTATCCCAGGCGTACAGATATAAACATGTTTCAAGTGAGCGAAAGAAGAATCTCAATCTTGATGCAAATGGTTTAATTATATAAAAATCTCTGGGCACAGTCGCTGCAGTACAACACTGTAATAATAACAGCTGTGTCATGCATAAATTTTATCTTAGTTCCCTGCTTTTGAACATGAAGTCATTAAAAGCTAAATTAATCCTCCCATAATCTTAGAGCACATATGCTTTATGCAACATTTGAATATGCTGATGAATGTTCAAAATCAATTGAGGGATCATTAAATGAAACATTAAACAGTGTAAAAAGTTAACATCTTTGCTACACTGTTCAATGTGGAAGTAGTTGAAAGGCCATGCAAAGCAGCTTCCAAAGATAGAGATTGTCATAATTTTAATCTTTGTAAAAATGTGGTTGAAGATGTGCATGAAGGATGCTGTCTACAGAGATATGTGCAAAGGGTCGACTGCAGGTCAGACTGTGCAATGGGACAGCTAACTCAACCCCATAACCTCCTTAGTCACCTCTTATGACATGCATATAGAATAGTCAATATTTTTTATTGGCATTCAGTTTTACTGACCTGAGTAACAGATATTGTTACAGAACAGATGATTCCTAATAGAATCTTCTTGATCAATGAAATTTAAAAGGGTAAATATGGTATTTTGCCTAAATTAATTGCATGCTTTGCTGTTCTTTTTTGGTTACAATTGAAAGGAAAGTTTAAACCTATTGTCTATTGCATTTCTTGAAACAGATGTTGATTCTGATGATTCACACTTTACGTTTAGTATTTTCAATTGTACTCAGTAAAAAGACAATGTGCTGCAATGGTTTTGTGGTCTGTAAGATCTAACAGTATGGCTTTCAAGTTAATTCGTTTCTAACACTGTGCTGCAACAGTTTTGTGGTCTGTGTTGATTGAGAAACAGCGAGTGAAAGTGTTGACCGTACACCAACATATACTGTTGCAATTTACACAACTCAAGATCAAAAGCCATTAGTAAAGCGTTTCACACAAATCTGGAACATACTTCTTTCATGGAGATGGAGGCACTATGTAAGGGAGCTGTTGTGATCTAATCCTGGGATTTGTCCATTTTTGCATCTTGGTTGTTTTTTTATGTCTTCTAACCATTGTTTTATTATTCTTGGTGGCTCTGTAACTTTATTTTCTATTGTTGTATTCTTTTATTAGTAGTTGGTTCGCCCGTGTGTTGTCGGGGCCCAAAAGGGAAGCAAAGAATAGCAACACTGTTTACCTTCCATGCATGTCCTAAAATGGCGACTAGGAGGTTATGGGATGGAGTTGGCTGTGCCATCTCATATAAGGTCAGTGACCCAAAGCTATACTGAAGTCGGATGTGTCAGGCCGAAAGGCGCAGATATCACAGCAATACTGTAAACCATGACACAACGCATTCCGATCTCCGGACTACATCCTGCTGATCTGCAGGAGTTTGAGAACGAATGCAGAAGAAGAAGAAGAAGTAGTTGGTTGTGGCACATTCTCATGTTTGTGAACCTTTGTATTTTTTGTCATTCTATGTATGGTGTAATACCTATTCTTCCAATCTTAACTCCTGTTCTGTCTAGTTTACTAACACTTGCAGTTTTTCTTAGATGATTCATTTTAAACGTTGTTTCCTGTTGTGCCAATGTTGGAGATCATAAAAATTTCCAAATAACCAGCATGGCTCAACTGTATGTTCATGTGTTGCCAGGACTTACAAGATAAGCAAAGAATAGCAACACTGTGACCTACTATGCATGAGGCAGCTAAAGATACGGCTATCTTGATCTGTAGAAAATAAAAGTGATACAAAATCGCAATGTCTAAATCTGATGTGTCATGTTAATATGCACAGAGCTGCAGCTAAGCAGTAAATCACAATGATACATTCTGGTATCTAGACCAAAGCCTACTATTTAACAGCAGTTTGTATTCATAAGAGGATTCTATTATTCATAATAAAGACGGTTTTCTTGTCACATTTTCAGTGATGCAGGGCACAGACTGCACCCACTAGCGGGTCAGGGGGTCAATCTAGGATTTGGTGATGTTCAATGTCTCACAGATGTTTTGAGTAAGGCAGTACACAATGGTGCAGATATTGGTAGGATTTTTTGTATTGGTGTGAAAAATATCTTTTTAATGTACATTACAATACCCTTAAAATGATTGCATAGAAAATAATATGGAATTTGAAATTTGTTGTTCATGGAAAAAGTTAATAAGGAAAGTTGATAGTCATAATGATTTCAGTTAATTCAACACAATCCCATAGATGATCATTTGCTTTCAGCATATATATAGATGATACAATCAAACTGTGGAATATCATCAAAACTAAATTATGAGAATATTAGAAAGAACCAAAACTGATACACACAAACTGTTTTCATAACTGATAAGAAAGTAACAGGCCTAATGGTTAATACCTATCAGTAAGAAAGAAAGAAGACTCATTTCAAGTTTGAAATATAGGTTTAAAACCCAGTTCATATCTCTTCTTAAAAAACCAAAGCTTTAGGACCCCATTAATTTGTATGTCAGTAAGTTCACCTTATAAATTAGAAGGAATAAAATCACCTAGCTCGATCTTTGCAGATAGCTGCAACAGACCTCCAACACTCTGTTTCTTGCCTTAGTGGTGCACTCTGATAGAAAGTAGCCTGACCATATCATGTTTCCCTACAATTGCATCTGTTCTATGAAGTTCTCCCTATTGTTCTTAATATCCACATCTCAAAAGTATCAATTCTGTCTTTTAGTTTGTTCATTATCCATGTTTCTGAGATATGCACTAATGTAGAGAAAATGTAGCATTTTATCATTCTCATCTTTAGTTTGTTTATGATTTATTTGGATGTTATTAGTTTCCTTATACAACAGAAGACAGATGTGTTAGGCCATTGGTGCAAATAAAATGGAGACAACACATTTCCATTCTCTGGACTGCATCCTGCTGGAAATCTAATAAGACTATTATCCTGCTACAAGAGAGATCCAGTGGGAGTGTGAGAATTAAAGAAGTTTCTTCATATCACCGAAAGTAATTTTAGCCATTCCTCATAATCATGTGACATATTCTTACCAGAACATGGTCTTCCTTATGGATTCTCTGAACACTGAGCATTCTGTTAGATATGCTCGGAAAATCAAGGAGAAATCTCATAGCCACAAAGGGTGTGTCCCTTGTGCAACCAGGATAATCCACATCGCTTAATTTTGAATTCTCTCCAATCTCTTTCATGACTAGTAACACACATTAATTATCTATAAAATGACATAACCACAGATGACAGAATTATGTAGTATTGAGGTATATTTTTAACTTTGTACTTGATTGAATCTTACTTGATCACAGGATCATTAAACTATCTGCTGAAGTATGAGACTGAGAGACAACGTCACAATGTACCAGTGATGCTAACAATTGATGGCTTGCAGCGGTTATACGGCAATGGGTTGACTCCTCTGGTGGTATTGCGCAATTTGGGACTTCACACAGTCCATTCTCTGCCATTTTTGAAAGTGAGTTATTCATTTTGTTATTGTAGCATTCATTCTCAGACACTCATTGGAAATCTCTTGTAGCAGGAAAATTATCTACTAGATTACAAGCAGGGTGTAGTCTAGAGAATGGAGATGAGTTGTGTTTTTTTTTTATTTACACAATAGACCTGACATATTTAACTTTGTCAGTAGCTTTCCATTAACATTTAGCACTACATTAAACGTGTATAATTTTTCCCTGCTACTGCATTCTTTTTTGACTGTACTCGTTATTTATAAAGGACATTTGGAAAACATATTAACTTTTATGTCTTTAAAGCTTTTTGTATAATTTAAAAAAATTGAAATAAAGTCATTGTTACTGAATGTATTGATGTAAGTTCTGTTGGTGTATATATGTGATATGCAAGAAAATGGTCAAGACGAAAGTGAAAAAAAAAATCAATGACTCACCTATTCTTGTTCAGTGTATTCAATCCAGGATAAAATACTATTAAATGACAAGGCCTACTCTATTTCTCATATTATTTCATAACCAAACTAATGTTTTCATATAACATCATCTGTGAAACAAATGAAACACATCAATCTAACACATTATCGGCTATGCACATAGAAATCAGAATTTAAAAAATACTTCTAAAAAATGGCTGCCATTTCAAACAATTTTGAAGGATTACATCAGTGACTGAAAACATAGTAACTACCTATCTATACATATATCCCACCTATCTCGTTATATTTAGTTGAACACTAGTGGAATGGAAGTTAATTATGTCTACTTTCATTTCCACTGTTATGTGGATGAATGACGTTAGTTCACTATTGCAATTTCCTTTTTGAAAGGTACATAGCAACAGGCACTTGTAATCACTGCCAGTTTCTGAAAAAACATTGCATCTTTCGAATATAGTTGCTGACAGCATAGTGAAGATTAAATGACTTCTTCAAATTAGTAATGAAGTTAATAGTTATTGTAGGTATCTGTCTGTGTGTAGCTGGGCCTAAAGGAGAAGCAAAAATGAACAATACTGTGACATGTCATGTATATCGTAGGATGTGACTAAAGAGATTTTGGAGTAGGGTTAGCTGTTCCCTCCCATAGAAGGTCCACTCTGCAACGGAAGGAGAAAAGTGATTCAGTGGCAATGCAGAAAATAGATGTATCATGCCTAAAGTCGCAGGTATCTCAACCAAGTTGTAAACCATGACACAAAGCATTCCATTGTCCAGACTACAACCAGCTAACCGCATGAGCTTGAGAATGAAAGCAGGAGAAGAAAAAAGTACCAGTATTATTCTTTCTCACTACTTTATATAAAGTTATCAGATGTAATTTAATTCACTGCTGACCAGACAGAAACTCTCAGTAGGTGAAATGCTTATATGGTGAGGTTTTCTTCTTGTGGAAGTTCTACAGAATTTCATATGTACAATTACATTTCTCTTTTTAACATTTAGAGAACAGCTTTGTTTATCACTGTGGGAAACAAATGAGCTCCAGCTATGATCTAGCTGCTAACGTTTACGTGTTGGCCTGGCTATGTACAAGTGGCACATTTGGTGTGGTGAAAAACAACTCTTATCTGCCCCACCCATCCCAGTGAACATGGTCCAGAACTGGATTGCTATGGACAGGATATCTCTGGCAGGAAAATGTACTGCGCTGGGGAGTTTAAATTCATGACTGCAACCCTGCATGTTGTGGAAAAAGGTAGAAAAGCCACAAAAACTAGAATTTACCTCCTCCGAGTAGGAGACTTCTCAAAGCATTGCACACTGCTGAGAGTTAGTCTTTTTGGTATAAAATACAGCTCCTGAGAAACCACCTCATTAAGGATAGGAAGGAAGGGATAATTGGTCATAATTCCTGGGAATCACAACAACTCACTGCTGGTGCCTTTCCATTTTCTTTTCGTTACTGCATGTTTTCCTATGAATTGGAAATCTATGGGTTGTGGAAATAAAGGCCCCTTTGCCATAGCAGACGCCGCGACATGTACAGGAAGGATTTTGATTGTACCTCTGAAAGAAAAAATTATGTCCCAACCGTGGATTGAACCCGGGGCCACAAGGGTCTGAGAATGGTGTTCTAACCACACAGCCATGCACTCCACCATTTTTATTTGTGTGAAATCATCACTGTTGCATTTCTTCTTTTGATTTCTGTGAGACAATTCCTATGTTCTTTATGTGTGTTCCTAAATATTCAACGTTTTTGACATCTTCCAATTCTTATTACTAGGATTTATTGTCCACAAATATAAAAAGTTGGTAGCATACATATTTCATCAGTACATAAAGATCAACCCAGCAATTTTTGGCTGTAGTGATTTTCTAGGCAAATATAAATGTGTCCAGTAGGTCATCATTGCTCTCTGAATAGTCAGGATACACAGTTGCTTACAGTGAGTTTGAACCTGGCACCTTGGCCTTCTGAGATACGTTCTGTACAATCTTGCCACAGAATTGTTATTTTACTCTAGTGTAAAAGAATGTAATGTAAATTTGTTAAATACAGGTGAGGAGCGAGGTAGCCTAGGTGATAGTGAACTTGCTTACTATCACAGAGTTACAGCGTCCCATGTTCGAAAGTACATCCAGACAAAAAAATGATCCAGGTCGTGATATCTTGCTTGATATGACTGCTCCTCCAGTTGACGCAGCTGTAAATGAGTACCTGATGCATGAGTTAGGGGGGAGGTAAAGACAGCAGCGAAGGGAACTGACCACACACCTAATAGCTTCTGTGGCTTAGTACATGAAGAGATTTATCTTCAACTCAGAAGGCACTTTACTGCCATGGGAACTACCTTTACCTTTAAAAGAATGTAAAAAGTTATTAGCAAAATGAAAAGACAATAGAACATAAATTATACATATAGTATAATTCAAATTATTATATTTATTAAATACAGGAGGATACATTAAAATATACAAAATCAGAACATTAGTGTAAACAGTTATAATAAAGAGAAAAGACAATAATAAATTGTAGATATGTCTTCTGAATTTGTTCTCAAACACCTGCAGATTAGCAGGATGTAGTCCAGAGAACAGAATTCTTTGTGCCATTGTTTAAAGCTTGGTTGTGATATCTGCATCTTTCAACTAGACACATCTGACTTCAGCATTTCCTTTGGATCATGTTGACTTTCAAAGGAAGGAAACAGGCAACCCCGACACCAAAATCTCCTTAGTGACCTCTTATGACATGCATGGCAGATCACAGTTGATATTCTTTGCTCCCCTTTTAAGTCTCTGCAACACTAAGGAAAATTATAGACATAATAGTAAATAATGACTCTCACCATATTTTTTTAGGATATAACACTATAGTGCATTCCAGAATGCTTGATCCTGTTTAAAAATCTATAATATTTCAACCATTTCGCAAGAATTCATAAAAATTTCAGTACTGCTTAATAGCTCTAGTGACCCTATGCAAGTTTTTTTTCAGTTAAAGTGAGAAACAAATTTGGAAAGGGTAAATGGAGAACAGGGTAATGAAGTTTTGTTAATCACTAGAAACACACAATAACACACAAATCAAGACCTATAACACCTTTATCAAGAGCACATTCACAACAAAAAACATCCAAAATGGAACTATTGACGTTCACATGATTTTCAAAATGTCTTGTGAGCTATAGATCATTAAGATAGAGACAACCTTCATAAATATTTTGAGTCCTACAATTCTTTGTATGATTTTAAATTTGAATGTAATCTGGAAAACCAAAACTACATGTAAATCTTGATAATTAAACATGAGGCACCAATTTAAGTACCATTTTAAACTAGTTCCTGAACATTTACCTAATTTTATACATTTATAAGGTCAATGTCACCCAATAGTTAAATTGCTGTAAATTTTGTTCTTCAGGAGAAAATAATTCTGAGATAAACATCAAAGAAATTTGCCACTTCATAGAATGGCAACACCTATATAATTTTCAATTACGCAATTATAGTCATCTGTCATCTAAAAAATAAAAGTTGCATTAAAAAATATGTTTTTTCTCTATTAATGGTTGAGATATTAAACAAAGTTTAGGACCAAGTATTTTGAAACACACTATGATAGCTATTTATATAAAGATTGAAGGTGTATGTATATGTCCAGATTTTTAAAACCATTGTCTGAATGAGCTAGACCGCTGAAAATTGATTCTTGTAACCAATCAATCAAATATATGAGGCCCCTAAGGTGTTTACCCATCCTCGTGTGCAGAGGCCACAGGCAAGGAGTTACCATTTGTCTCTATCCTTGGTAGTGTTTTCAGCCTCATTCCATGTAATTCCTATCTGTCTAGTCCTTCATGGTCTTTCTTCTCCTTTGTGTTTCTAGGTCTTGGTTTATCCTTGCAGGTTCCATTTAATTGATCTTTTAATAGTATTCTGAGCTTGTGTCCAATCCATGTCAATTTTCTCTCCTTATTCTGAGTGTCCACCAGATCATCTCTCATTCTTGTAGTAGATATATCCAAACATGTAGGTAAAAGGGATGGAATTTTGTATTAAAATGTGTTTTACATAACAAATAAAATAGCACCACATGTCAATACACATCACCAATAAGCCAAGATGGTGGACAAGTATTGCAAGTCACAGACAATTGACTATTTAAAATAATATAAGTTATACTGATTTTTGCAATTCTATTTTCTAATCGGATCATCATAAATTACATCAAAAATAAGCATTTAATAGCTGTGATGCATCAAAAAGAACAAAAAACAACAACAAAAGGATATTACAGAATATGATAACCTATAATTGCAAAATATAGAATGAACATTGCTGGTAAAAACAGCATTATATATATATATATATATATATATATATATATATATATAAAAAGCAGTTTAAATGTTTTTAAGAAACCTGAGATCAAACATTTTACATTGCAATGCTGAAAGTTTCAAAAGTGTGAGCAAAAAGTCAATATTAGAAAATTAATATATGAAGAAGGAGCTGGAAACGATTACTAGAGAGAGCATGTTAAGGACAGCACAAACAGAAAATAATGGCAGATGTATGTTCAGGACCTATGCTCTGGATATTATAACTTATAAGACTATATATGGCAAACATATAAGCCCTGCATAATTGGAGTCCCCATGAATAGCAGGGAATGCATAGCTAGCTACTCCAACTATCCCAGTAACCATGGCACAGAGCTGGGTTGCATATGTACATCTCTGACAGGTAAGAATGCTTGGCAGGGGAGTTGAAGCTCATGACTCAAACTCTGTATGTTGCAGAAAGCCACAAAACCCCTAGAATTTACCCCTCTGAACAGGAGACTTTTTTTCAAAGCATTGCACAATGCCAAGAGTTGGGAGTCTTCTGGGTATGAGATAAAGCTCTTGAGAAATCCCCCCCCCCCCCATTACATATAGAGAGTAAGAGCTATTTGGTCGTAATTCCTGGTGGTCGATATAACAGCTCCTCTGCTATGTAATAACAATGTAACATTTATTTCCCCAGAAAATAATCATGGATAGAGCCTCTGTGTGATGGGCAAAGATCAGATTTATACCATCATCTGTATTTATCTTCACTGCCAACAGGAAGCTTGCACTAGTTTAGCAAAATTTTACTAGGTTTACAGAAACTGTTTGGTGATATATTGTTGTAAAAACCAGATTACCACATCTTGATATGTATACTGGTATGCATGTATGATAGGCATATATAAGACAAACTCATGAGCATTGTACTGTATTAAAAATTGCAGGATAATTTTCTGTAGTTTATTTCACTTCGAGTTATAATTTGTTTCTATTGAAACTGGTTAATTCTCACAGCATTCTAATTTTATTGCAATTCCACATTGCGCTTTTAATTGGTTCAGCCATCCAATTCTTAAGTTAACTTTTAGCAAGCTGGATTAAAATTATACCATTTCCCTCCTGCGACCAGATTCTTTTGTGACGATTTGCATTATTTTTGGTGTGTGTTTTGAAAATGCAGTAACTGTTTTTTTTATTAGAGATGTTAAAATAATGTTTGCACATTTAAATAACGAATTGTATACTGCAAATATGTGTATAATTTGCTTTTGTTTATGTGTCATGAGAGAAAGGAATAAATAAAACATGCAATAACTTATCTGGTCCAAAAACTGTTCTAGAATTGTAACCTAATGTCGATAAATATTCAATACGTTTGTTCTATGACTGTTCAATGTGACATAATCTACTTGTTACTATATCTACTTGGTAATAACATTATTCCTAAGAATTTGTTACTGTTGAAATCACAATTAATAATGATTTCACATCAAGTATATATATTGACGACCATTGTAGCCTGCCTATGGATTCTAAACTGGATGTTTCTCGATTTTGACTTTTTTCGATGGTCTTACTTGAATGCAATTTCTATATGATGGAAGTGTTGTTTTTCCACCAGAGGTCGCACGCAGCACTGATCACAGGAAATATACCTTCTTATCGTGAAACATATGTTTAAAAGAGATACACCATGACTCGCAATTATGAGGGGGAAAAAACGCAAGTCTGCGAGACTCGCTTGGGTAAGGTTAAAATTAGTAAGGTAAAGGTTCTCAGCCATTGTTTTCAAATAAGATTAGGTCTTGAAATTGTTACATTCTTGCTTGCTGTGTAGACATTAAAAATTGTGAATGAGAAGAATAATACATTCTTGTTTCAAGCTTGAGCAATCAATATCTTCATAATTTTCTTTCTATTCAGATGAAAATCACCATTTGTAAAAAAAAAATTAATTTATCTCTGTCTTCAGAATTGTGTGTAATGTGCTTGATCATGTCCCATGCACATATGTCTTTTGAATTAAAAAAATGTGATCAGGGATTTAACTATGCAAGAATTTCTGTAAGCTTCTAGTTTAGTTTCTTGGTGTTAGAAAGCCTACTTATGTATTAGTATTACACTCAGACAGTATATAGGCACCCCATCAAACCAAAGAACATTCCCCTCCCATCCTTCTGTGTTTTGTGATGTGACAAACATTTTGTGATGTTTTCTATCATTGTTGTATGAAATATTTATAAAGTTTGTATCTTATCTCACTCACAATATTATACACGTTATATTGCTATTTTATTGAATGGGAGATGAATGATGACATGTGGTAAATTGTAATATTTGTTGTATACTTCGGTGGTTGGCAGTATTTACATGAAATAAAAATGGCAGTGAATGTGTGAACAGTTATGTCTGTAATACTACAGGAAACAAAAGAATATGACTAACAAACACATAGAGATCAATATATGAACTGATATCATCACCATCAACTTGTTGAACAAAAATGAACCCTGATAGAAGATTCCTGACATTGCAGCTTTTCACTAGACATACACATTGCAGTATTTATAAAATTACCAACTCCTGCTTACATTAAAATAGTTCAAATTAAAAATACAAAATGTCAAACAAAAATTCCAGATAATCCTAAAAGTACTTCCTTGTGGTGCACCCTGGATGTGGAGGCTGCAGATGGAATGAGAATTGACCGCAAAAAAAGACAAACAATATCTCTAACAACTCTGCACCACCACATACAGCAGCACTGTCGACACAGTGACACAAGTCATTACGGCACAGTCAGCATAAATGCAGATGCATTGGATTATGGCCAATTCCACGGTATGGATAGATGTCGTCATGAATATTGAGAGTAGTACTTAAGTTTCCGTAAGGATAACATTGAGTACAATGAGTGAGAGAGCTGCACAGTGCCAGAGGGCAGTGTCACATGCAAATAGAATGGAGAAAACTTCTTTCTTTTCACTTTTTACCCCTTTATGATTTGCAGTGTCAGGGGTAGAAGAGTGATGTGGAGATAGCTTTTTTGTATGCTTCATATATGTTTGTTTTTGTTGACTCATATTTCTGTAATCCATCGTTTGCAAGATCTACCCCTGGCTTTGTATCCATCTTGTCAGTATAGTAATACTATTTGAGGGGCAGTGTTTGATGGTAGTCTGGAAGCATATGAAAACCACTTAATCTGTTGTCTGCTGATGTAATCCAGGATTGGCATTGTGTTTGTTAGTCTTCTGATGTTTTTATTCCTGATTCCATCTTATTGTTACTCCAAGGATTCTACCTAGACAAGTAATTTCTTTTATAACAAGTTTCTTTTGGATTCTGTTGTTAATTTCCATGTTTGATATTGGAAGCATAGTGTTTGGTATGATCGTTTTATATAGTGCTGTTTTGGTGTTCATGCTCACATATTTGTTTTTGAAAATAGGAACCCACATCTGCCCCAAGATCCGGTCTGCTTTGTTGCATCTATGTTGTATTTCTTTAGTGTTTTCCCCATTCTATGATGGAGAAAACGTCACATGAAAATCATAACTAAAGTATTGTTCAGCTTGAAAACAAGCTTCTAGTCCCCGGTGCTCCTAAATATGTGTAGAGGCTCAGACTTGTATGTCAGTTCACAGTGTTTGTGAATGACACCTCGGGCAAAGGAACACGGACCCAATGTTATTGTCTAGCTGTTCCCTACACCAGAATCGTGTAAAAGGTTAAGTACTCTATGGACACAGGCACAATATGTGTAATTACACAAGGCAGGTTCACTGGCAGTGGAACACCTCGTATGATACAGATGTAGTTGATCCAAGCCTAAATCCCTGATTACCATCTCCTTGGATACTGCCATTCAGGAACATGTTTTGGCCTGTAAAGTTCAAGGGCACAGTGGGTGATAAACCAAATGGGCGTAAAGTCAATACACATTGATTGCCTAATGACAGGCTAGGGAGCACAAGCTAGGGAAGTTCACTCGAATGAAAGGTATGCTGAAATTGAAAGTGCTGTGCCGGATGGTGCAAAATAACCTAGTTCTGCTGTGAAACTGGCAGCACAACTTACTTCATGCTTCCCGGCAGAAATCACAAGAACTTTTATGTTACTTATCGGAGAGTGAACACAGAAGAAGAAGAAGGAGCAAAGAAAAAATGTAGATGGTTATACTAGAGCAAACTGCTTTTATGGTCATGTACGTAGAAGGGCACGTGAATAGCAACGCTGATCTAATGTCACAAGAAGTGATTGTCCCATATCATACGTTAGAGCATGACCAATCGCCAATAAGACCTACCAACTTAATGAAAACAAGTCATCATATGTGGCAATTATGATTATAGCCATGCTTTTCATTGGCCACTATTTATATATTTTGTCTCTCCTGCCAGCCCCGACCAATAGAAAGCAAAGAAATAATTGAAATCATGACTGTAAAAAGGCTTGTTTTGATTCTGCTGGTAGGTCTTATTTAGCGATTAGTCATGGTTAAAGTGACTCAAAAACCATACTTTAATATAAGTATGAAATTCAGTTAAAGTTATGTAATTGATTATAAGCTGTGAATAACTAATAAGTCCTATTCTGGCCGCAAATTACCTTCAGGCATGGGATGACCACTGTAGATGGTTATGATCAACCTATGATTTTCTAGCTACTGTCACTTGTATTTCTCCTCTTTTGCAAAGAAGCTGTACCTCTATTTTGTGCAGTGTCTTCCCATGTATCTTGGTTTATTTCAAAAGCTTTCAGTGAGGTCTTTATGTAAATATTGTACCTTACTAGTGCTCTTCAAATCAGACCATTCGTCTAACAGGTCTATTTGTGTTAGTCATTATCGAGAAGTGTGCGCACATTTTTCCAGAATGTGAAAATGACTTGACTGGGGATTTGGGTTTAAATGAGGAAGAGTTGATGTAGATATCACAGCCAAACTATAAACAGTGACAAAGCACATTTTGTTCTCCAGACTACCTCCTGCAGACAAGATAACCTGTACTGTAGCAAAAGAGAAAAATATGAACATCCATGTGGATATATTAAAAGTTATAATACCACAGCAGGAGAAGTATAATTATTTGAGATGTTCATTACGCCCGTGTGTTTCCGGGGCCCGAAAGGGGAGCAAATAGCAACACTGTTTACCTTTCACGCATGTCGTAAAAGGTGACTTAGGAGGTTATGGGATGGAGTTGGCTGTCCCATCCCATATAGGGTCAGTGACCCAAAGCCATGCTGACGTCAGATGTGTCAGGCCAAAAGGCGCAGATATCGCAGCAATGCTGCAAACCATGACACAACGCATTCCGTTCTCCGGACTACATCCTGCTAATCTGCAGGAGTTTGAGAATGAACGCAGAATAAGAAGATGTTCATTAGAAAAACCAATTACAATAAAATATTAAAAATACCAATGGAAGATAATATCTTGAAATGGAAGAATCAAGCAAGTGATGGTTACTGATCCAGCTGTCAGCCCTTTGACCCAAAGCAAGTGATAAAACACATGTAAGTAAAAAAAATCATTGGACAGAAATCATAAATATTCAATAAACTAATCAAGTGCCATGCCAAGTGGTGCAGGCGATAATGTTTCTCCACAAGTTTCTCAGACATCGCCCTGAGAAGTGGCACACAGGCAATTGGATTGTGCATCATGAAAATTTTCATGCACACAGATCTGTCACTGAATGAATTTTTAACAAAACATATTTCATTGCTCCCACAACCTCCATATTAACCAAATCTTGCTCTGTGTGACCTTTAGGTCACAGATTTGATGACATTGTGGAGGTTTATGCAAACATGATGAGAAAATTGAGGGCCATTCTGAATAGTGGCTACCAGAGATGCTTCCTTCAGTAACAGGAATGCTGGTAATATTAAGTGTATCCAGCAGAACTTTGAAGGAGATAAAATCAACTAGTCTGTAAGTGTAATGGCTTTCTGGAAAAAATCAGTCCTTGAGTTTAAATGAAAAACATTTGTATGAAGCATACACCAACATTTTTTTTCTTAATGTAACAATGACAAAACATGATCAAAGAAAAGAAGAACATGTAGGGTCTCCATTGTCATCAATAGTATTAACCTTTGCCTATTAGCATCAGATTACCTTGGTCTTCTCTTCTGCAGTTCTTTGTCAGTTATCTTTAGTTCCAACAACTGAGTGTAAAATATGAGATATATAGAATATATAGATATTATATGTGGATATATAGAAAAATAAGGAGAACTTCATGGAAAGAGAAGAAGATACAAAAATATTCTGACACTTCATATAAAAAAAGGGCTATGAAAGGAAATAAAAAGTTGAGTATTGTTTTTGGACATATTAGAAGACATGACACCTTGTTGAAGATCTTACTTGAGGGTACTCTGGTAGAGTTGATGGGAGACGAGCAAGAGGTAGGCAGAGATACGTGTGGGAGGGAAACATCACAAGATTGACAGGTTATAGTCTAGCAGAGTGCACCATCAAAACGAGATAGAGGATATTGCAGGTCAGTTTTATCCAACCTTCGTTGCAGAGACAGTACTTGATGATAATGATTGTTGCTGCTGACTTCTGTGGTAGAGGAGTTAGTAAGACAATCTCAAAATCTCAACTTCAATTATTTTCCGAAGTTGTGGAAATCATACAGTTCAAAATGTATTGGTAATGCAACATATGAGTGGTACCTACAAATTCAACAACCATTCAAAAGCAATGCCCTACACAGTATAAGGTTCAATTGTTATATTGTTGCCATGTTCTATTCCACAAGCCCATGTTTATTTCTTGTTTTGGTTGCTAGATACGAGGTATGGGAAGTAGACAATTTTTTGTTAAGGTCATTTTAAAAACAGATTAACTAGTTAAGAGCAAATCTGACTTAGTCAATCTTGGCATTGCCTTGATTACAAATAAATACCAGGCAGTTAATCCTAGCATTGCCTTGATTGCAAATATATACCAGACAGTTAATCCTAGCGTTGCCTTGATTGCAAATATACACCAGGCAGTTAATCCTAACAGTGACATGATTACAACTATACATTTGACTTTGTTAATCATAGCATTACCTTTATTACAAATATACACCAGGCAGTTAATTCTAACAGTGTACAAATATACATTACAAATATACACCTGACATCAATCCAAAAATGGACATGATTACAACTATACATCTGCCTTGCTAATCCTAGCAATGACATGATTACAGATATACATCTGACTTTGTTAATCATAGCATAGTAAAATCCAGTTATAGCGTATTTCATTACAACAAATATAACAACACTTTTCAACATCCCCAAATTAGTGATTACCTGTATATAACTGTAAGTATCAACATACATATATCATTGGTTCTGACCAATTCATTATAATTAGATTCCACTGTAATAACATGATTACAGGTTTATACCTGACTGTTAATCCTAGCATTGACATGATTACAGATATACAGGCCCGTGTGTCGCTGGGGCCCGAAAGGGGAGCAAAGAATAGCAACACTATTTACCTTCCATGCATGTAGTAAGAGGCGACTAAGGAGGTTATGGGATGGAGTTCGCTGTCCCATCTCATATACGGTCAGTGACCCAGCCATGCTGAAGTCGGATGTGTCAGGCCAAAAGGTGCAGATATTGCATCGGTGCTGTAAACCATGACACAATGCATTCCGCTCTCCAGACTACATCCTGCTAATCTGCAGGAGTTTGAGAACGAACGCTGAAGAAGAAGAAGATATACACAATCTCCAAAAAATTGCATACACAATTATTTGGTACTGGTGACAAGTATTTTAATAGTTGTGACTTTAATATCAAACTGTGTTTCTGTCTCTATGTGAGCTATTGGTTCACACTATGAAGAACAGTGGGAAGATTCACCTATAGCAATTGTATGCACTTACTGTGTAGAAATGTTAAACTGTGAATGAGAAGAGGAAGCAATTGTATGCTTTATGCATTGTCTTCTTCAGTCTTGTCCTCTCGCTTATCCAATTGATCAGACGCTCTATTCAGTGTATTTAATTCTTCCTTGAGATTCACTAGAGCAGTTTTTGCCTAAAGTAAATATTAAGAATTATTTTTTTCAATTACCGAGCAAACTTTAAACAAAATAATTGAAACATATCCTATATTGGGCACTGCTATTCAACTATTGTTGAACTTTTAGGCACCACTAATACATCAAATTTAATGCCAATATAGTCAAATCCCATTATAATAACTTTGTCTGGACCAATTAAATATGTATGTAATAAAAGAAAGGAAAGGCCACTTGTACCTTCCTAATCATACTCATAGAGTCACTCATGATGCTTACCTGCATTACCTTCTGCGTGCCTACCTACTTAAATGCCCTGGTCACCACCATAATCTCCATGGTTGATTGTTTTACCTGCGCAATGAGCTGTGAAGGCCCAAGCACTGCGAACATGTCTAATCACAGATCCATTAGTGTATATAATCACATCCCCCTCTTTGGCATTTTCACTAACCAAAGCTTGCACTTCTTTCTCAACAGCTGTGGGAGACCATTCCCTGCTAAGTGATATTAGTACTCTCAAAAAAGTTTTGAAATCTATGGGTAGATCTATCCAATCTGCACATGCTTTGTATGACAACCTCAGCACATCCCATCCACGACTTCTCTCTCTGAAGTCTGCTACCTTTAACATTCTGTATTTCGGATGCAATGGGTGCTTATCTGCATGTATTTGAAGGTGCGACCGTGCACAGCAATACTGTAATCTGTGCTCTGCTGTTGGACAATCAAGTAGGTACCACATAGTTCTTGTCGATGTGTCTCTTGTTCACCCAAGAATGATACGCATTGCTGCATTTATCTATCCAGTCTTTCAATCTGAGTTTGGCTAAGAGTCAGAATTGCCAGTGCATATTCCACCACAAAACACTGGTACAAAAGAAATAACAACCTCTGCTCAGACTGTGCAGCAGCCATAACCTTCATTACTGCTAAGCCTTTGTCTGCCCGTAAGATAACATGGTCAACATGTTCCCTGAAACTCAGACTTCTGTCAAAAAACACACCCAGATATCTCGTTGTGCTGGTTCTTTCTTAACTTTTCCTGGCCAACGAAACATGTAGCATTAATGGGTGTCCTGATTGGCCGGGACTGAAAGTGTTAACTTTGAAGTGTTCACTGGATAAAATATTTTTAAAATTAACTTTGGGGTGTTCTCTGGATGAAATATTTTTAAGATTAACCTCCTTGGGATATCAGAGCAGATTATCAGCCGGCCCATGCTTACTTAGGGAGAAAGACGAATGGGCCTATCCATCGGCCCAGAGAAAGAATGTTTCTGTATAACTAACTATGAATAACATTAACCAATCAAATGATTGCTTTCATTCGCTGCGCATTCTAGCATATAAACAGATGTTACCTGGACAGTTTACATGCGTATTTGGTCTTTGTATTGAATATTCATGTGCTCTCAAGTAAGTGTGTACTTTGCAGAAATATCTGTAAAGTGGTTTTGAAAGTGAGATGGTGCCCAGTGAATCAGATGTGATCGAGATTTATGTGTCAGATGCTACTGATAATGACCTAGATATCAGTGAAGATTGTAATACTATGGAAGAATTAGGGGGAAATAACAATCATGTTTTCGAGTTACTTGGAACTGAACTGGATAGAGAACTGAACTCTATTCACACATGAAAATAACGACCTAAGAACATGCCCACAGACAACAATCCTCCTGTGGCATATAACATTTAGAGTTTTTTTTTTTACAGTAGCTTTAATTGAACTGTCTGTCAAAGAAATCAAGTCAGATAGTTGATGCATATGCAGGTGTAAGACATCACAAACAATAAAGAGAAAAATTGCTGTATTTTTGCAGCAACAGGAAAATTGTAGAGGAAGAAAATGAAACCTCAAGATGCATGGCAAATGTCAGAAGGGAGAACATTGGCCATATCCCCAAAACATAAATGTAGATATTATTTGTTTGTATTGTTTAAACAAAATAATTACTTTATTTCATGAGTATGATGTGTTTTTGTTAAATATGTGTCATAGGTTGGACATGTAAAAAATTAATTACCATATGCAAATTAGATTACCTAATTTATATGTTGTTTTCAACCTTCAGCAGCTTATATAAAGATACCTCAATATGTTCCTTCCAAGAATATTATACTTTTACTATGTTTAAACCTAGTTTTGATGTTTTAAAAGGACTTTCAAAAATGAACCTATGTCCTATTTTTTCCCCCTGGAAATGACTCTGTCTTTTTTGGCAGTAGAAGCATTTTTTTTAAGCTCTGTCCTGAAAGGGTTAACTTTGAAATATTCTCTGGATGAAATATTTTTAAGATTAACTTTGGACTGTTCACTGGATAAAATAAATATTTTGCTAGTCTATTGTCAGGGCCTAAAAGTAGAGTAAAGAATAGCAACACTTTACTCTGTGATGTATGTCATAAGAAGCGACTAAAGAGATTTGGCTTTCCCATCCCATGTTAATGTTATCCTATTCCAAGCTGAAGTTGGATGTCTCAGTTTGAAAACGTAGATATTAAGTCCAAGCTGTAAACCATGACACAAAACATTATTATTCAGACTACATCTTATTGACTAGCAAGAGTTTGAGAATGAACGCAAAAAAAAAATAATTATATTTAAAAATCAATTTCTTGCAACAAAATGAAGTTCACCGCCTATGTGGAATGGCTATTTTCAATATTCTAGTTAGAATGTACAGAATGTTGATTTTATTTCATTTATATTTTGTGTGTAAGTTTATTTACCCAGTAAATAACTCATTTATTGTTGATGTTATGTTATTTACTGTTAGAGAAACTGTACCATTGTAAAACTCTGGTCAATTTGAAACTCAGTACTAGGCATACTACATCTTACAACTGTAAATGAAATCAAATTAGCACTGTTCTGAATTTAAGAGCTTTATCATTTGACCTAAATAATTTAGCTTACCATTTGTGCCAGATTTTCATCAGGCATTTTGGCAACCTTTTCCCATAACTCCAGACATAGATCAACATCATCACAATTTAGGGCTATATGCCCTCCAATTAGTATTATAGCCTGATTTTCTGGTTCATGATCCAAAACTCCCTTCAGAAGAGAATATGCTTCTTTGTAACGGCTAAGCTTGCGATAGCAATCAAATAGTCTGGATTTTAGCTCCTGTTTAAATTTAAAGAATATGAGAACAGAAAAAAAACATGAACATTGAAAGTAGATTGCCATTTTGAAAAGATTCCTACTTTTGAATTAAATTATCAGAATAGACAATACTGAGATAGAGTGTGTGTGGATAAATTTGAATACTTAGGAGCAAATATCAATGGTGCAGGAGACTGCATGTTAGAGATAAGGAAGAGATTGGCAATGGCATATTGCAAAATAACACGTTTGAAAAACATATGAAAAAATAACAAAATAGAAATGAAACTGCTAATCCTAAGAAGTTTTATTTTCCGATTGAAACATACGGTCGTGAAACATGGATCAGAAGTAAAACATCAGCAAAAACGATCATCGCATTTGAGATGATTTGCTACAGAAAGATACTTAGAATATCATGGGAGGAAAAAAAACTCAGATATCATAAAAACATTGAAGAAGCAAGAGTGTTGGTTACTAAACACAATAGTAAAAAAAACTACACTTGTTTGGTCTTCTAAAGAGACACAACTGTTTAGAAAGACAAATATAGCAGAAAAACATGTAATTTAATGAAAGCCACCAACACAAGGTGAGACTTACCAAATTTTGAACAAATCAGAAAAAGTTGGAATTCTATGTCTCGGAACAAGACACAACCAACTCTGTACCTAGGTTACCACTAGAGGGATATTTTTTTCTTACTCTGTTCACTCTGCTAAAAAATGAGGATTATAAAATGCTACATTTGTTCTATATTAATATACAGCTCAGAAACATGGACAATAAACAAATAATTAGAAGACTGAATTGATGCCTTTGAGATGTGGATATATAAAATAGAGAGAACATCGTGGAAAGAGATAAAACAAAACAAAGAGGATCTAACAACAAACAACACCTAATATGAAGAAAGAATTATTAAAGGAAATAAATATCAAGCAAATAAAATACTTTGGATACATTATATGATATGACACCTTGTTGAAGACCTTACTTGAAGATAAAGTAGAAGGGAGATGAGCAAGAGATAGAGATACAAGTGGGAGAGTTGTAACCTGTCCATCACAAGATGGACTAGCAGAGTTCACCATCAAAACAAGAGACAGGATGTTGGAGGTCTGTTGTATTCAACCTTCATTCCGGAGACGGCATTTGATGATGAGTGGGACCCACGTCTTAGGAAAGGACCTAAACTTTAATAAAATACAAAGTAAAAACACATTCCTATATATTTTGGTTACACAGTATTCTAATCTCATGACAGTTAAATATTATTTCCCAAAGCAAGCAAATAAATTAAGTAAAATTATTGTTTTACTAAAAATAATAATAATAAATAACTATGACCTCATCATAGTAGCAGGATTGCCCAATCTGGGTCCATTATTTTTATGCTCTGATATAACCAATCTCCCATCTATAGTTCATTCATCAGGTGATATATTCTTTCCAGAATGTAGTCTTCCCTATGGATCTCTTGAATCCTCTGTGGTCTTGAGCAAGTTGTCCTGCCTCTTTTAGTAACATGTGCCGGCATTCTTGAATGTCTTTTGTCCAACGGTCTTGGGAGGGTTTTGCCCTTGTTGCCTTCTATCATTCCCTCTAGTAGCACTCTCTCCATGCTGTCATGTCTCTTAATGTGACTGAAAAAAACTAGCTTTCTCTTTAATATGATGTTCAGAAGCCAGCCTTCCTGGATGTTAATTGTTCTTAACATCTTCTGGTTTGTTTTCCTTGCTGTCCATGATACTCGCAGAACTTTTCTATAGCATTTTAATTCAAATGATGTTATTCTCTTGGTCACTGTTTTATTTAGTGTCCATGCTTCACACCCATATTTCGCCAAAGGAAACACACATGTTCATAGTAAACATAACGAGGTTCTTATGTTAGTACCCTGCCATAGTTTCTTTAGCTGTTTTAATTTTGACAGCATCATACATTTATAGTTGATGTAGCATATCTTATCGTAAGAGGTACTTTGTTTAAAAAAAATATTTTTTAACATATAAGTATTTAAACATACTTTCCATGTCTCAACTTACTGGGGAGTCTGGGTATTTCTCAGTACCTTCTTTCAAGACAATCTCAGCAGCTTCTAGATTTTTTAGATTTTCACACCATATTGAGCCAACTTTGTATGAGGTCCACTTAAATTCTGGGTTTAGTTCATCCATCGTTCGCAACATCTTCATGAAAAGATCAATGTCATTGTTTGGCAGAACATAATTCTGTACCAAATAGTCTGTGAGTTCATTATTTCCTGGCCATCTGAAAGTTTTCACAGAAATTTACAAAAATGTTTACATGGCTTAGAATGAAAAGATTTCATTCAAAATGAGCAATCAAGTAAATGCTAGAAAACTCTACATATTAACTTATTTTAAACCCCCTCCTTCCGTAGATAAATAGAACTAGATTTAGCTCCTAGTGACATACAAGTAAGAAAACAGTTAAGCTTCCCCCCTTATGCCTTCTATAGGATAGTACAACTATATATACATACGGTTTGGGAGAAAAAAAAAGGAGTAAAGTGTTGACTAACACATTTTTTACAAGGAAAACCTTCTATTTGTAAAGTTTTATCTATCTATCGTTTTTTCCACAAGTGCTGTTAGGCATCGTGGGGAGTTGAAGTTTTCTTTATTTGACCATCTTTATTGCACTTGCCATTGTTAGGCCATGTTTTTTAACAAACTTTCTGATTGAATCTTCCCATCTTGTTCTTGGTCTTCCTCTTGCTTTGTAGCTGTTCTATCTGTTGTTATATGCCTTGATGGCTGGTTGTGATGGTTCCATTTGCATAAAGTGACAGAACCAGTTGATCTGTTGTATCTCTATACATTGTTTGCATGATATGATCTTTACTATCTTTCTGATGTCTTTATTTCTCATTCGGCCTCTTCTGGTGACATTTATAGCCTTTCTCAGGCATTTCATCTCATATATTGTAATCTTTCTCATGAGTGCTTTTGTCAGGGGCCATGCCTGGTACTGGTAACTGGTTGGAATAAAGATGGCATTCATTATATGTCATTTGGTCACCATGATGATAAGGGTTTTTAAGCAGTGGTTACAGTATGGGAGCCGCGTTAGCGCAGTGGTTAGCGCACTGGCTTCGCATATGAGTGGTCCTGGGTTCATTCCCCAGCTGAGGCGGAAATGTTTTCAGATCGCAATGGCTCCCAGGTCGACCCATTTTAAATGGGTACCGGATTAATCCGGGAAGTAAAGACTGCGAGGGAGAGGAGATGGCTACCGCCCTCATTTGCAGAGCCTGTGAAATGTGAGATCGCTAACATCTCACACCCCTACGGCATTAATAAATGCTAAGGGTTACTTTACTTTACTTTACTACAGTATGTTACAGCATTTGCTTTTTAGCATCTTATCTCAATTTCTCTATTAATTGTACTGTCTTCTGTAATGAATTTATGTGTCTTTGTAAAGTTCTATCTACGATACTGAATTTAATATGCATAGACACACTATACTTTGATGACAATTTTGTGTCCAATAGTCAGGCATTAGAGTCTTCTTCTGTGTTTGTTCTCAAACTCTTGCAGATTAGTCCAGAGAACAGAATGTGCTGTGTTATGGTTTATAGCGCTTGGCTGCAATATCTGTACCTTTTAGCCACACACATATGACCAGTTAATCTTTTGGCTTCTGGTTACTTTGACCTTTTAAGGGATGGGACAGCCAACTCCATCCCCAAAACCTCCTTAGGTGCCTCTTATGATGTGCATGGTAGGTCACAGCATCAGTATTCTTTGCTTCTCTTTCCGTCCTAGGCAACACACAAGCAGGTCTAAAAATATTCATCAGGGCTAGATCTTAACACTCCACCTATTCTACAGCAATATATAACTAAATTTCTTGTCAGTAACTAATGTACATTTTTATATCTTGAAAATGATAAACTTACAATTCTTCAAGTGCATAAGTCACTGTTAGCTCCCTTGGCCTGTGAGGTCTTGGCTGGCACCTTCTGTCACAGTAATCCAATAAGATGTAAACATTTGGCTGTTGAAATGCCTGTATTTTAAGGTGACACTGTGCAATATTGGCTGCTTCCTCATAAAACTCCTTGGAGATCAAGTACCTTATCATTTCCTTGTGCACTGATGCGGCTCCCTGCATCACCTTATTCTCTCTTTGGAGCATTGAGACTGAAAATATTTTTATATTGTAATTTTTTTTAATGCTTCTAATTTCTCACATACCGGGTATTTCATATTCAAACTAGTACATTCAAAGCATTTTTTTAAAAATAGCAAAACCTATTTCATACATCATAGAGAAACATCACAAGAAAAATCAGAAAATTTTAAAAGCTTGCAAAATACTTGAATTCAGTCTAACAAAGAAATAAGAGAAGACACAAAACAGCAATATGTTTCTACAACAATAAGAAATGAAACTGACCTTGTGGGTTATATTTTTAGAATGAGTAAAAATAAACTACCGGTACCACTACAGGCTTTAAAATGAGTACCAGATGGAAAATGACAGGAATGTCAACAGAAACTCCTTATGGAGAAACCATCACAGAGGGTATTGTGAGAAGTGAGCACTCAAAGAAGGGTAGTGCTACAATGGATACCACTTTACTGTGGTATTCCATGAAAAGAAAAGTCAGATGTTCTAGCAAAAGATGGAGCAATACGGGAACAAAAAGACTAAGAAATCACCTACCAGGAAAAGAAGACTTTCATCAGTTATTAGGAAAGTCGACCACCTAAAACACATCATTATCTCGACAGAGCTGAAGAAGTTATCATCCTTGAATATTTGAATATCTGTCTCTGTGGACCAGTGTTCCTCCCTTAATTGGTTTAGCGTAATGCTGTCTTGCAGAATATATTTCCCTGACTGCGCTGCCTGCCCATATGGACACAGATATTATGGAACTAGTCTTAGTTTTTTTAAGTGGCTGTTTAGTCTGTTGTGTCCTGTCCTGATGGGGAAGATGATAACCTGTTCCGCTCTGTCAAGATATTGATAATTGTCTTTAATTGGTTGGCTTTCCTAATAGCTTTGATGAGGGTCATCTTTTCTTGGTAGGTGATTTCTTGGTCTTTTTGTTCCAGTGTTGCTCCATCCTTTGCCATCATATTTGCCTCTTAATTTCCTGGTATGCCACAGTGGGATAGTGTCTACTGTAGTACTACTATTCTTTGGATGCTCATTTCTTGTATGCTACCTTTAAGTCTAGCAATTTATTGTGGTCAAGAGCTTGTAGGACAGACATTGCATCAGCAAGAATACCACCTGTTAACATTGGCTTGTTGACCTCATTGAGGCCAACTACTTGAAGTGGATATGAGATTTATCCTTTAACATGCCATTGTCATGTCCATACAAAAAAGATGGTTGAAATGTTCACCTTCATTGTCAGTTTATACAGCTTGTTGCCATGCCCTCTATTCAGCGAGGTGAAAATTACACTAATGTTAATGTCATATGACAGGAATCAGTGAATCAAAGCTAGCTGTTGCAGTTTTTTACTTCTAATGACAGTAATGGTGTATGAAATATAGGTGACTATCAGAGCCAAAAAAATGTAAATATCAAGAGACACAGAGAGGAATCCTTTCAGCAGGTTACAATGACTGTCAATATGTATAATTGATGTACAATCATTATGGATTGTGATTCTGATAGTAAAGATTTCTTGGGAATAATGTTTGTTTTCAAATTAGATATGGTAACATGTTGGTTTCATTATGAAATGACATGGAACAAGAGAGCCTAATCATGTATTGACGGATTACCGACCAAACTAGATCTAATTCTACAGAATGATTTTTTTGACCAGGTAAGTTACTTTAACATTTTAGTTATTTCCCCAGCAATATTATGTTAGTCTAGGGAGCCGCATAGTGCAGTGGTTAGCGTACTGGCCTCGCATATGAGTGGTCCTGGGTTCATTCGCTAGTTGAAGTGGAAATGTTTTTCAGATCGTAACAGCTCCCAGGTCAACCCAACTTTAAATGGGTACTGGATTAATCTAGGAAGCAAAGACTGCGAGGGAGAGGAGATGGCTACCGCCCTCATTTGCAGAGCCTCTGAAATGTGAGATCGCTAACATCTCACATCCCTACATCATTAATAAATGCTATGGGTTACTTTACTTTACTATTATGTTAGTTTGGTTATGAAACTACATAAATACTATAGACTTATGTATGTGTAAACGTATGTTATCAGGGTTGCCACAGCGGACAATATAGGTAAGTGATATTTTAATAATTTTTTTCCAATTTTTAATATTTGTTTTCCCCGTTTCTCATCTTTACAACATCTTCACGCCCCTTATATCACACATGCACAAACAAAACATACACCAATTATGCAGTATTTATTTCTGTATTTACATGTGAAAACATTTATGTACCACAGCCGATATCAGACCGAGAGGTGTACGATCAACCATGGTATCACAGAACACGCCTAGATAACATGTCTTCCCAACATAATAATATTATACTTGTGATTTTAAAGATATCTTAAATTTGTTTGTATTTATTTTAGGTTATCTTTACCATAATATTTTAGAGACATTCAATATGTGTTAAAATTGTCTTGAAGGCATGAGGAGAAAAAAAAGCTACATAACTGACAAATAAACCATTTATAATTGTATCCAATTTGATTCAGACAAAACTCAAATCAGTTCTTGATGATGAAATAATCCCCTTAGCCGTGAGCAGATAGTGCTTGACAACCCATAGCACTTTTGGCAAAAGTACAGGTTCTTCTAAGTTGTGTAACTGAGGCAACACCCAGCCTCATAGAAGGTATCAAAGGCATTGATGTGTAAGGGTGGTTCATGGATGCATTGTTAGTCCTTGAATGGAGGCATTTCAGTGCAGCAGTATTCCAGGATTACCAAGTTCTACCAGAAGCACAGCACTCAAATCTGGGCCAGAAAAGGAAAGTTTGCAGCATTCTTCTGTCAGATTAGTTGACCCATCCGGAGTGATGACACATTTAGAATTCCCATCACCACAAAAGGACAAAGGAGCAATTTCTGCAGATATGTAACCTGTAACTTTTCAAAGTCGCGCCTATGATATGCCTGGAAAGAAGATGGCGGTCCTATTCTTTCTCCTTGAACTAGAAATCCAGACCCTGTTTGTCACACAGGAAAATATATTCTTGATAGAAAAGTTAATAATGAAATAGTTACCACTTGAACAAAACAGAGTTCATCTCACAAATAAATATGAAAATAAACAAAATAAATCTCACAAATAAATATGAAAATAAACAAAATATGAAGTAAACTTACAAACATATCTGAAAGTTGGAAGAGCTTCCTCCCATTTATTCTGACATATGAGCATTAGGATCAGATTTTCCTGTGCCTGCCACATTTCATTTTGCTCCAGTTTCACTTCATTCAGCTGAAGAAATAATAAATGGATCAGACTGGATGTTAGACAAAGTGTGTGTCCAACAAAGAATTCTGATTGCTATTAATATTTATCATGTTTATTACATCATTGTTTATAAGTTTTCTTTACATTTTTTCCCACCTTTGTTTTTTTATGATTTTCATCCACACATGATGAAATATAAATAGCAAAAAATATCTACAATACAATTTTGATGGAAACTTTGCATTCATTCTCAAATTTGTGCAGATTAGCATATTGTTGTACAGAGTTGTGTCATGGTTTACAGTTTGGCAATATTTGCAACTTTCGGCCAGACACATCCAACTTCAGCATGGCTTCTGGGTCACATTGACTCTCTAAGGGATGGGACAGCCAACCCCACCATAAAAGTCTCCTTAATCACTTCTTATGACATGCTTGACTGGTCACAGTGTTGCTATTCATTGCTCCCTATTTGGGCCCCATCAAATTGGCAGATCTTGATCTAATGCTAGTTACTTGGTCTGTGCCATTAATGTGCATAGTCATAGATGTAGCTAACATAATTATAGTACAGCAACATCTACAAATACTAATCTGTATGCCAATGCCAGTGGGGCTAGTGAGACAATCAGTCAAAATATGTGAACTTGGTCTGTGTTTCAACATCCAGCATAGATTGAATCACTTCAGTTAGTTCTGATTAAGGCAAGCCTATATGGTACCTAGAAATTCACAAATATTTTAATAGCAATGTTATAAGCTGAATTTTATTCAATTATTTCACATCTATAAAATATATAATAATGAGGATAATAAAAAATGTTTGATTAAAAAAAAGAGAGTCCACCTCTAATATTTCAATAGCTTTTCTAGTGTATTCCTCCGCCTTCTTGTAGTTCTTGCGGGAATAAAACTCTAGAGAGCCTAGATTCATGTAACAAGATGCAATAACCTCATTTTGCCAGCCCACAGCATTTGCTTTTACTTCCATAGATCTACAAGAGAGATTAAATACAATCTCAGACATATATTTCTAACAATCATGGATGTGTAGTTAATGTATGAAAAATATTAGTGATACAATTGTAATAAATGTTGATGTTAAGATAATCAGTTAACAGCTGATGATAGTTAAGTACTACAGCAATGTGGATATGCTCTACATCATGCTAATATGGTGCTGTATTTTTTAATTTCCATTGGTTGTGGGCTACTGTGTTGTCAAAGTTTGTGTTAATATCATAGTCGTAGGATAACATCAAGTGTGATTTCTAGGACAGACTAGTTGAGACTGTTAAATGGATGTATTTGTTCGATTATAAAGAGTGATTTTATTTAGTATTTTGAAGTTTATGTGATGACCTAATTTTTGTTATCAAACAACACCGAACCGCTCACTATGTAGTTACAGCATTTTAACGCAACGTGTGAACACATCACTGGCGCAATGCCTGAGGCGTGTTCTGGCTCCACGCTCAAATGACAGTCTGTTATGCAGTCATAAAGTAAGTGGTGTCATGTCGAGTTAGTTAGTTTGTTCCTTTCATGCCACAGGTGACACATAGGCCAGAGGTTTTGATTCTCCATGTGTTGTGGCCCGGTGCCTGTACTTTTAGTTAATGTATGGACTTGCAACCTATTATTTCTCTTTCTTTAAGTACGGTGCTTTGTAGGGTAATTTTGAGTCTTTTTTTTCTTTTCCTCTCAGGTGTCCACATAAGGGCTTGCTGGTTCAGTCATTTTCATATAGTCTAAGAACATATCCCAGGTATTTCCATCTGTGTTTTCTTATAAGATTTGAAACATATTCTTGGTGTGTTTTATTTCTTAGGTCGCTATTTGTGACGAAATCGCTCCATTTTATGTTCAACAATTTTTGGAGACATTTGTTTTCAAAGCTGTTTAACTGTTGGTCTGCTGCCTGTGTTGATTTCCAGCTTTCACTACCATAAGTCAATGATAGAATAACACAGGAGTTGAATAGTTTTAACTTGGTGTTTCTTTCTATGTCTTTGGATTTTCAGATGCTCATTAGTTTAGTGAATGTACATGCTGCGACTGCTTTGCATGTATTTATTTATTTCATTGAGTCACCGTCTGCAGACATTCTGCTACCCAAGTAAGTAAAGGTGGATACTTTCTTCCAGTATGTGGCTGTTTGCTGAGATGTTATTTGATGAGTGTTATACTGAGATTGTCTCAAAAAAGCATAACTCTCTTATATTGAAGTCTGATTTTCTGTGACTATGTGTATGAGGTACAATAGTTTATTGGTTCACTGGGTAATGCAGGTGAATGTCAGCAATGCGGTGTGGATCCATCTGGCATGGTGAGACACGTATAAAACCATAGTCATCCACTGCAATGAACTTCACTTCCAGTCGTCCTGATTCATCTTGCCACTGGTTTCGAATGAGGTCTGACAAGAGAGTGAGGTCGATGTTTTGCACAAATCCTTCTCACTTAAATAAAATTCCCAGTGCAAAGTCATTTTCACATCCACGAAAATTCACCTAACTGAATTTTCAAAAGTAGATGTAACAAACAGTCATTATCACTTGTGATGGACGAACAACAACTTAGCAGCCTTGGCCAAAATTTTTAATGGAATAGAAAATTTATGGGAATGTCTCACATACCATGATGCTGGTTTCTAATCAAGTTAAATATTCATTCATTTTGAGGCCCCCATAAGACAGTTAAAAATATACTAAAAAGACTACATGGTGGTAATAAGTTGTCATATTATGTTCTTATATTATAAATACTACATTATTTAAAAAAAATAAATAAAAGTGTAGTATAATATTGTTTGAACACGAGAGCCCCAGTCTTTGTCATATGATGCATAGTATTCAGCACTGTATGAACATAGATAAAAATGTGAGCACTATCCAACAAAAATATATTGATATAATTACATAATATACAAAGATGACAGATGAGGGTTACAGAAGACTGATAGTAAAACTACTTTCAGATATGGAGTATCATTTGTAATATGAGCCAGTTTTGAACTGCTAAGAATCCAAAGCAAAGCTTTTCCAGCAGAATTGAAAGGAGAAACAGGTTGTTCTTGTGAAACATCCTATATGTTCAATAAGAACATCAGAGGGAAAAACTTTGAATATAGAAAAATATTCAACATATTACCTTGTAGTAGTCACAACTGGGAGATGTAATAAGCATGTAAAGCAATGGAGATAGAAGACCGGCAATAAATTACTGTACATCTAATCTGATGTTAGCAATGTAAAGAGTGCTTTATTTTTTGTCATTGTAGGTTTAGCACAATTTGATTTGCAGAAATGTTCCTATGAGCCAGATTGTCATTTTGTTAAAAATAACTGAAAGATAGAGTGTGTCAGTTATGACTGATAGCAAGGCACACAGTCACATACAAAATATGGAAATAAATCAATTTGGTCATCATCATGGATCACTTCTTTAAGAGAGAAACTGGTCCTTTTCTATGCTGCTGCATAGTCCTAGAAAAGACTGCAGACAACCATCTTGTAAAAAATCTTGATCATCAAGCATGATTAATGATTCATCATCATCAGGTGCCATGCCGGCTGGCATATGTGATCATGGCTCTCCACAGCTCTCTGTCCACAGTATTATGTATCAAAGTCATTGTTGTTTCCTTGCCGTGCCAGGTTGTCAAACTGTCTAATATTTTCTCACGTTGTCGCCCTCTGTCTCTGTTGCCTTCAATTTTGCCTGTTGTGACTATGTTCTCTAAACCTGCCTGTCTCATGAAGTGGCCAAAAAAAGAAGATTGCCTTTTTCTTATATTGTTGATTAAGGTCCGTTTCGCATTTGACTCTTTCAACATTAATGATTAAGAAAACCATTAAGTATTAAAAAATGAAGATCTATATCTATCATTAATAAAGATATACATTCTTCTTCTTCTTTCATTCACTTGAAATATGTCTATATCTGTAATTCTGTCACCCAAATAAAACTTATTGTTTTTTGCAATTCAAACACTGGCCTATAGAGTCCCAACTTCAGTGTTGTCTCCTCTGGCCAACATGTCTGCTTCAGCGTTTCATACTCAGAACACTCTTGAAGTATATGCTTGCTTGGCACTCTGTACCACATGTCTACACACACACATGGTAGTGTTGCCAATCTTGAATTTTGTGTACATATGACTGCAGAGTCAGTTGTGTCCCGTTCTGAGACGTAGAATTACAACCTGCCCCGTTCTGTTCACAATGTGATAGTCATCCCATGTCTGCATCCTTGGCCCTCCCATTGACTCGATCATCTGTTTTTTTTCTGATGGTAGGTGATGGTACATCTGGTTGGCCTTCGGCAGTACCTTCGCCAGAGAGCTGGTCCTCCACTTCACCTCCTGGCACTCCACAGCGAGAGGGCATCCACTGCACAGCCACTGGCAAGACATTTCTCCAAGTAGTTTCTGCAAGTCTGTTAGCCCTCGAGACTGGAGAGCCCAAAGAACCGACCCTGCATCTGTCAGGAATACCACGGGCTGTGGGCCAGGGTTGGAGTTAGCAATTTTTCAGTTGCCACCCCAATTGCTCAGACCCCTGCATCATAACTATTGCAGAATCTTCCAATGATACTCCGATCGCATCTTTAGGCCAGTGTGTACACTATATATATATATATATATATATAAACCTGCACCTCTATTCCTCACTGCATTCTGTGCTGACCCATCTGTGTACACTCTGATCCATATGTCTTGTGGATATTCATCATCCAGGAAACTTAGGGTGACTGCCCTTCGCTGCACACTGCTCCGCTTGTCCTTGCTTAGTATTCCTTTCACATGGGTCTGAACATATATTGGTATTCCATGCCCCCCATTCCAAGGAGTCCGTTACAGCATAGACTCCAAGGAGTTCTTTATCACCTGCAATTGAAGACTGTGCTGCCATCCTCACCTGACCTGAGGAATGGCATCATTATCACCTCCCTCCATGCCTGTGGAACATAACCTGTGGCCCAGCTTGTATTCAAGATCTGCATTAGCTTTGCTCTTGCTGAAGTTCCCAGGTTTTCAATCATCTCATTGGACACTCTCAGTTCCTGGGATCTTTTTCATTTTCAATTTAGATATTGCATGCTCTAGTTCTTTTAATTTGATTTGTGCCTCCATGACTTCAGGCATAGGTTGTCCTGTCCAATGCTCTGCTGGCCCTCTCGAATCTCATTCTGTTTGTCTGGGCTAACTTTGATGTTGTTGTCTTCTACAAAGGAGTCTGCAAAGTAACCCCTGGCCAGGTCTGCTGTCCAGACGCTTCCATCTCATTTTGCAGCTTCTCCAGTTCATCATTCCAATAGGGTTTATAGTTTTTGCATGTGCCCCCGGGTATGGTTTTACTAGCAGCATGTCATGTAGTATGCAGCTATAAAATACACTCACTACTCTGTTGATGTTCACGTCCATGTCCCTAGCCAGAACACTGGTTAAATGCTGGTGCATTCTCCAGTCTACCTCCCTGTAGTTCTACCTAGTGAGTGCGCTGCTGTCCTTGATAAATTAATTGTTGATTTCTAAAAACACTGGTCTGTGGTCACTACCTCCAAGCTGCCCTCCAATGACTCATGTGATGTTCAATTCAAGGCTTGATGAGTGGAATGCCAGGTCTGGTGTAGAGGTAGTGTGCTATGCTGTCGAGTAGAAGGTTGGTGGGTCTGCTGGCTAGTTAATAAGTATGAGCATATTTTCATCCTGCCAGCTCTCAAGTTCCTCACCTCTCTTGTCCATGTGATCGCAGCACCAACTCTGAGAGTGACTGCTGAAGTCACAACACACCCTAAGTCTCTCTTTTTCTGGGACTTATCTAGTGCCAATCATCCATCATCAGTGCAGCAGCAACCCAGAAGATGGAACTCCGCACTGTCTGTCTCCAGGTGGAGGACCCAGTACTCTGCCCACTCCACACACACCTTCAGCCGACAAGCGTCGACATTGCTTTCAATAAGTATCAGAACTCCACTCCCTCGCCCATCCCCCAGTCCGACCGGCAGCCTCTGATTTCAAAGGCTATATTGTTGCCGAGGTGCATCTCTTGAACACAGCACACATCAATCTGCTCCCCACTTAGGACATCCTCAAGCTCTAATTTCTTACTGCACCCATCTCCTTTGCTGTTGCCACCTCAGCATCCCAGTGCATTATTTCTATTGGTCGTTGGTTTGTCTGACAGTAGCTCTACTCCCCTACCTCCCGGCTCCTCGGGGCAACCAAGAAGGACCTCCAGCAACGGGAGTTGGGTTCTCTCAAGGCATAGGGCCTGGCACTGTCCCTGCCTGAATGTCCATCACAGTGCAGGTATCATAACTATTATTGGATACAGACATGTTCCCATTGTGTTTTTTACATGGCATCCTAATTAATAGTGTGCCCTTTGGCTGGTTGCCTCTGTTTTCAGCACCCTGCTTCCTTGGGCAGGACTGTGGTCCTGCTTGAGTGGGACTACCAGACCAATCTTAGTTTCCAGTCCCTGATGGCTGAACTAAGCCCCATCACCACTTTAAGATGTTGGCCTCAATGGGGCGAACTATATAACTATCATTCATCTTTCAACTACCTATGGAGTTCATCTTCAGCAAAACTCTTTCATACTATTCATGGTTTAGTGAAGACTTTAGCTTTTCACAGGGTGAGTAGCCAAATCGATGCATAATTCTCTCTAGGTGTCTCTTAAAACATGCATGACAAGATGTTACTTCTAGTTTTTCATCATTTTTCTTCACCAAGTAATGACATGTACCACATGAAAAGCTTCAATGATCTATGTAATTCACTTGATGCCATTCATGGAACTCCTTAGGTTCAAAAGTAGTATCTCAACCATATTTTCTTCCTCTTTTCTTTGTGATGATGCAGTCAAAAATGTTTTTCTTGGTTGAGTCAGCATATATTATCAGTGTTACTATTCTTTTCTCCCCTTTCAGATCTTAGTAAAATATCATCACAGATGGATTTACTGTAACAGTTTTTACAGCACTTTACTGTACTGCAGAATTTCAATGTTGTTCTCTTTTCAATATTAAAATTTTGTTTCTATCCTACCTGAGATACAAATTCTCAGCATTTTCTGCATCTCCCATTCTTCGATAACACAAAGCCATATTGGTAAGAAGGTTGCCCACAATAACTGGTAAATGACCAAAATAAATCATTTCAAATTCCTGCAAAAAAAATGGTATAAGAAACCTGATTTTTTTATAAAGATAT
The DNA here is from genome assembly GCA_034231615.1 of Meghimatium bilineatum. Classification (NCBI taxonomy): domain Eukaryota; kingdom Metazoa; phylum Mollusca; class Gastropoda; order Stylommatophora; family Philomycidae; genus Meghimatium; species Meghimatium bilineatum. The sequence continues at coordinate 60,697,769 of CM067322.1, read as the reverse complement.
ATCATACAAAAAATATGCACAAAAACACAAATATCACTGTTTAAAAAATGTAAATATTGCATAGTGAATTCTAGAGCTCTGTTAGTTGTTACAGTTAGTGTGACCAGCTTTACACCCCAGTTAATTTTATGACCCAGGTCAGGAGTTCAATTCACAGGAGATAAGAATTCAAAGGGAAACATGAACTGACTTAAATAGATTAGTACAGCATTTTTAATGACATTTACCTACATTCAAATACATTTACTCTGTAAATTTTTGTTCACTAGAAAAAAAATGAGGTACATGGTATATAAAACAAAATTGACAGTCAATATTTTTAGTGACATGGATTTACAAAATTATCACCTTCACTGAATGAATTAAAGCCTCAATACTGTTAGATGAAACTATATTTTTTTGCAAAAAGGGAAAGAAAATATATGAGAAGGTGTAGATTTCTGATTTCTGTGTTCTTCGTTTTTTTTCCATCATTTCCCTTGGCTATAATTACCCATCAGTGGGTGGAGTTGGGGATATTTATTTAGGAGTGTTATATGAGTGGGAAAAGACTTGGAAATGGGCAAGAGTTATTTCCAAATATCCACTGTTGAGTAAAATTCAATCCGCATTGGTCTTTTGCTTGGAGAATAGGCTCTTGTCCACTCCATGATCTTGTCCTCTTCTTGATTAGAAAACTGGCCTTACAGCACGTGGGGCATTTCCATAAGTGCTCCGCCCTCTGTTTTAGCAGCCATTCGACTCGATGGTGTTTCGAGTCCAATGCTGCATAAACAGACGTCGACATCAGGGCACAACTCTGGCCCTTGACTCAGGTTTCTCTGTTTATCCGCCCACCCATGCCGTGCCCGTAACTAGTTCAAGCACAACATCGGCTTGTCGGAACAACATGGTAACTGTTATCGAAGGTTACGACTACGGGATTGTATAGATGATGTGCCATGAAGCTTCTATAAGAAGATAACCTCAATATAAAGGCATGTCATCTACTAAGGTTTTCTGTTGCATGATTGGTTTGTCTAGTGAGTCATTGGTGAGACCCAGAGACACAACCGCATGCGGAAACCGCAACCGCATCTTGTCCTCTTCTCTGATGCACTGCATGCACATCTTTACATCTACGAGGCGTGTTCAAATGAAAACGGGACTTGTTACACCACGCGTGATAGAGCGCACTGATATTGATGACATTTTGCACTAGTAATGAGTATCCAATAATTTACATACGGTCACGTGTTCATCTTCCCAGCATGCATATGTGCTGCAGAAGACTGTTAACAATATGGCGGGTGTGATTCCGAACCCGTCCAAAGTGAATCAGCGTGCTGTGATCCAGTTTCTTTCATTTGAAGGATGTCAAGCAGTAGACATTCATCGGAGAATGAAGGCAGCATATGGTGACAAATGTTTGTCGAGGACCAGAGTGATGGAGTGGGTGCGTATGTTTAAAGACGGACGTGAGTTAACGGCAGATCTTGCACGGCCAGGTCAGGCGCATATTGTTGCAACAGAAGAAGCCATAGCCGTGCTTGATAAAGCAGTACTGACTGACCATCAAGGCTAAGCGGCCAGGCAGACTTTCTCAAGGTGTGATTCTTCTCCACGACAACGCTCGTCCGCACGTCGCAAAAATTGTGCAGGAAACATTGGCAAAGAAGAATTGGGAAGTTCTTCATCACCCAGCCTATAGTCCCGATTTATCCCCGTGTGATTTCCATTTGTTCGGACCGTTGAAGAAAGCACTAAAGGGACAGCGATTCAACAGCGACGCAGACGTGAAGACAGCGGTGACCACATGGTTCAGAGAACAGCCACGCAACTTTTTCTCGGATGGCATTCGACGTCTACCTAAACAGTGGGATGCTTGCCTAAATGCATACGGAGATTTTTTCTGATGAACCCAGGTGCATTCTTATTCACAAGTGGTTGCTTTGTTCAATTCCGTTGAAAATATTAAATTGCGTATGATACTTTTTAAATAAATCCACAAGTCCCGTTTTCATTTGAACACGCCTCGTAGCAGCAGCCTTCATTACTATCAGATGTTCTGCATCTTTATCGGTCGCAGGTAAATTCAACAAACTTACAATTACGTTTAGCCACTATGTATCAGCCAGCATTCATTTGATTTCACAAAACTTCTGATCAACGCATATTTTACTAAAAGTTACATTGGAGTCTCGTCTAATGGTACTAGACAATTAAATTTTGATCGCATATATATTGAAAACTACATCCTATTTATGATGTAGAAATCAACACAGCATTTTTTGACTAGTGATTTTCGAGGCAATATAAATATGTTCAGTAGTCTGCCATTGCATTCTAAATGGACTGGATGCAAAATTGGATGAATTATTTTGACTGCATGGTAGATCACAGATATTCTTTGTTCCTTTCAGATACCCAAAAAATCATGTAAGAATCAACGATCAACTTCTTAGATATTTCAACTCCTAATGAGCGCCAAGACAGCATTAAAATAAATTTCAATTCATCAACAGATCTCAAAAAGAGTTTAAAAGGCCCAGGGAATTTATTTTCATGTACTAAAATTTCACAATAAGTACACAGTCCCTCTCAGAAAGACTTGTTTTCAGAGTGTTTCACTAAGAGCACATAACTTTGTAGCTAAAGTGATAATCCTCATGAGACTCCCAAAATGCATATGTGAACAGACATTGCAGCTTGAGCTTGAACCACAAACACATGAACAAAGGCAATTAGCTTGATCCTTTTGACATGCGGTTTCAATAGAGTTACTGTTTCTTCTTCTTTGTTCTTTCTCAAACTCCCACTGGATCTCTCTTGTTACAGTATAATGGTCCTACTAGATATCTGCAGGATAGTCTAGAGAATGGAAATGTGTTGTTGTCTCTGTTTTAATTGTGCCAGTGGTCCGACACATCCATCTTTGACGTGCCTTTAATTCAGGTTGGCTTCCCTAGCCTTCCTATCTGTTGCCAGGCAGCGAATGTGTATCGACTCTATGCAGAGATGGTTTATCTTTCACGTCTATCTCGCACGAAGTATTCCGCAGTCAGTGAACTTGTCTCGTGTAATTTGACGTATTGTGCCTGTGCCCATTGGGTACTAACCTTTTCTCATCCATGATCCTGGTTCCGATATAGGAAAAGCTTGACAGTAGAGTTGGAGGTCTGGGCTCTGCCTTCTTATCTGAGAGTCCACGACTGATTTGCTAAACTGAATTACTGTTTAAGTACTCTATTGCTGACATTTTCATCTGACTAAAAGAAACCTGGCAACCAATGGGGTGAAGTGAATGCAGAACATTATTTCTAACTAGTTTGTCACGTCTTTCTCATACATGCATCAAACAGTCATTGTCTGTCCTACTGCATACAATCATTGAGTCAAATAACAACTGAGTAATTAATCAACTTCAATCTCTCATATCATTCTTACGAAAATAGTTTCACTTTCATATTACTATTTATCACTAAAATATATTTCTGTCACAAGTCTTATATTAGTAGCCTTAAAAGAAAAAAAATAGCAAAATCGAACCTTCATTGCTTCATTAAAATGCTCTAATGCCGTTGCTGGTTCCCCTCTGTCTAGTTTTATAACCCCGAGATTCATGATAGATTCTGCAACACACAAAGTGTTACCCAGTTCTTTGTGCAAACAAAGTGATTCCTGAAATAATGGCTCTGCCTGGTATTTGTAGGAAGATAATATAAAATTTATAAATTCAACTTGTTTATAGGCCTATCCAATACTTTTTTTTTGTAGGGAAATGGTGGGTATACACTTACTTTGTGAAAAATTGCCCATATTTTCAATGGTATCACCCAAACCCCCCACCCTGATATGATGATGATGTTCCTCCTTCGCAAGCGAAGATGAGTATGGCATGAACAACATTAAATGTGATGGGGAAAAAAAAATATATATATATATATAATAATTAAAATTTGCAATTAACTAATGTGGTTTGTGAGTTTGTAGAAGCCCGATGAGTCCAATTCGTACATGGAAAGTTCTATTGCAGTGCATGCAGGAGTGCTGAAAGTTCAGGGTAAAATTTACGGATTTGTCTTTCCGCTTCTTGATTGCCCACAGTGTTCTTTCTTTTTCAAATTTCGTGATGCCAGCAGTGATCTAGGTATGCCAGGCTGAGCGATCAAGTGCTGTAGTCTTCCAGGAGCTAGGATCGATGCTGCAGTGCTTGAGAGAGCTTTTTAGGTGATCCTTGAAGCGCTTTTTCTGCCCTCCACTTGAACGTTTACCTTCGCACAGCACCCCATAGAATAATCTCTTTGGAAGGCGCTTGTCTGGCATACGGACGATGTGGCCAGTCCAGCAGAGTTGAGACCTAGTCAGCATTACATGGATGCTTCGCATACGGGACTTCTGAAGAATTTCCGTATCTGGTACACGATCCTGCCATGGTACACGATCCTGCCAATGTACTCCCATGAGGTTTCGTAGGCACCAAAGATAAAAAGAGTTAAGCTGTCGAGCGTGTCTCGCATAGACAGTCCAGCAAGATGCAGCATAAACCACTGTGCGGTACACGTTCAACTTAGTTGTCAGACTGAGACCACGCCTGATCCAGACGTTGGCACGAAGGCTCCCGAACGTTGCACTGGCACGAGCAATACGCAGGGCAACATCCTCATCAATTATCACAGTTTGTGATAGTGTGCTGCCGAGATATACAAACTTATTGGCAGTATTAAGTTTTTGTCCCTTTACTGTGATCACTGTTTCTGTGTAGGGGACACCTGGCGCTGGTTGATACATTACTAAAGTCTTCGCTGTGCTGATGGTGAGACAGAACGCATCACAGGCCCTGATATAATACACACATAAACACAATTCATTACTTAAAAAATATTTATAAATTGATATATGTAACTTACCTTTATAAAGTCAATATTTAGCTAGAATGAATTCCTTTTTCCCCTAACTCATTTGAGTGGACACACAATTCTTAATTGTATTATCTGGAATATAGATTCTATGTATCCAAATAACTGCATTTCTACTTTTGCATTCAAAATACATTCATGTCTGGAAAAAGCAAGCCCTTCACAAAATTAATCCTGTACTCTGATCCACACAGCATCACTTACCTTGGGTGATGCCCTTGATCATTGGCCACTTTTGTGTATACTTTGATTCACCAGCCAATGAAAATCAAGGGAAAATCATATGCATCACTTGAAGGATGAATCGTGATTAACTAGCAAGACTGTAAAATGATGAAAGACAGGTGAAATTGTCTGTCAAAGGTGAAATCAGATATTTCTAAATGGGAGACCTTCTGTATTATCAATTTCACTAACTGGGAAAGTAGACAGATTGGCTATAAATCCAGGACTGATCCATCTTCAGTTTTGAGTTGTTTCCTGACACTAGCTTTATCTCTTAATCTATCACAGGGAGACAGGTCAGTGTCCTTGACAGTTTACCATTTGATCACAAATAAATGTGATGACCATTTGCATATTTCACTTGAATTTTTGTTTTGGACATGCATGAAAATTTCTTTAGGTTGAACTAAATAAAAAAGGTGAGTATATGGCGTATATATGGATATTTTGCCTATTACTGGTGCCTGTTGAACTGCTCCTCGTGCCATTATGCACATCTATCAATCCCATAATGTTCTACCTCCCTGCTCTTACCATGTCAACACTATACTTCAATCTATTGATTAATACATAAGTGATTTCTAAAATGCAACAACTATAGATATTATATTAGAAAAAAGAAATAATATTACCTTATTATAATTCTTCTGTTTTATGTGTAGAATTCCTAGTCCGTTGCACGAAAAAGCTAGCGTCTGTTTTACCCTGGCATCATCTGATTGTCTCAGAAAACTATAAATTTGTCAGAATGATCATAGAGAATTATAAATTTCAAAAATTAACATAGAAAATTGATTAAAAATGTAGGTAATTGGACAAAAATCTCAGATACCTCAAACAAGTTTGTACGTTGATCCTGAAAAAAGTAATGAATTTAAAAAAAAACTAATTTTGCATCAGAATAATTTCCATGAAACATAGGTCTATAGGAAAATATACACTGAACTTATGACCACAAAATATACTTTTAATAGAGCTGAGCAGATAATATTTTCTGAATTATCTTAGGTGTTTTCAATATAAAAACACACAAACTATAAATTTTTGGGTTTGCGTAGATAAGACACATCTGTTGATCACTTAATGAAATTTTCAGATGGACACAGAACTAATTGATATTCAAAATTTAGGCTAATTAGTATAATTATAATTAAAATAAATTATATATCTATTAAACGTAATAAAATACTGCAGAAACTATATATTTTTATATACACACAGACAAGACAAATATGGTGATCATATTGCTGTGATTCTCAGATGCATGTACAACTAATTAATATTAAAAATATGGCTAGTTGGCATAATTAAAACAAATGTTATTTTTAAAAATTAGCCGCTGTTTTCAGCTGTCTAGCACTCTTAAAAATTTAATATATAAAAAGAATAAATTGTTAAAGAACTTAATAAATCTAGTGACTAACCCATTTAATGAGTGCCCACTAAATTTAAATGTATTATAATAGGTTAAAGTTACCTTAAAGCACTAAATTATCCATTACATCAACATGAAATGAAATTTTTGTCAGAATTGATGACCACCATGTGTAGCAAAGATGTCAAGTCCCGAATCATACACCCTTAATATGGGCATAGATGCATTTATTCTCAAAATTTATAACATAAACTTAGCATGGCCAAGATAGGGTTTCCTGGTCACAGGATATTAGTAGCCTAAAGTAATATTTTCCACACATGTGTAGACCAAGTATCTATTAAAAGTATCAATATAAAGATTTGGTTTTTGGTTACTATAGATCATATCTTCCCAAATATGTTGTTATCTTTCAGTAATGAAGGACATGCATGTCTTAGTTTATATTTACTCTAGAATACTTCTATGTATGATTTAAACATAAGAGTGTATATTATATGCTAATTTTAACAGCACAGATGCAACAATTTGCTTCGTGCAAGCTAACACAATATCCCTTGTAGGGTAACCCAAACCAGCCAGATGCTTGCTGATAGGCCAAGCCAAAGATGGTATTCTGGTCTTCCAATTTTGGAGTTTGGCTTTTGACTAATAATTCCATAGTATAACTATTTTACAGCTGAGGTAAAGTGTGTCAGGACATTGTTGCAAATAAAATGATGTCACAGCACAATTCAGTTCTCTTTACTACATCTTGCTGGAAATATAGTGTGATCATCCTGCTACAGTGTCATTCATTATCAGCATCAAACCAATAACCCTTCTATAAATAAATAGTCGCAAGCGTGCTGTTCTTGAAATATTAACACAAAAATTCTGCCATGCCTCCCTGTTCTCAGTGCCTTGTTTAAGTGTGGTGAATCTTAATCCTGTCCAGTCTTTAATATTATCAGTCCATACTTTCTTTTATCCTCCTCTTCATCTTACACCCTCATCTATTCTCTGGGAAAGGAATCATGCCTATTCACATGGCCAAACTACACAAGCTTGCGATGTTTCACCATTACCATGAGATGTTCTTGTTGACCTGAAAGAATATTTATTTTGTTTCTCATGCATATGTTAGTTTTATCTTCTGTATAATGGATATGTTTAAATTAACAATAGACTGGCAAAAGCTAGTGCTGTATTTGGCAGATTACGCAACAATGTATGAGACAGAAGAGGTATAAGAACAACCACCAAACTACAAGTATATCATGCTGCTGTTATACCAACCTTACTATACGCCTGCGAAATGTGGACAGTGTATGCTAGACATGCAAGAAAGTTAAATCATTTCCATCTTACCTGCCTACGTAAATTACTAAACATCCATTGGTGGGACAAAGTACCAGACTATGAGGTCTTGGAAAAATCAACCTCAATAAGCATCCACACAATACTTATGAAGGCGCAGGCACGCTGGGCAGGCCATCTTGTGCGTATGGAGAACTCGCGTTTGCCAAAACAAATATATTATGGAGAACTCAAGGCAGGACTTCGAAAAGCTGGTGGACAGAAAAAGCATTTCAAAGACACGCTCAAGTCATCCTTGAAACATCTTAACATTGATGTAGGCGCTTGGGAGAGCCTCGCTCAGGATAAAACAGCATGGAGTTACAGCATTAGAAAGGGAGCACTAGCGGCGGAAGAATTCAGACAAGAAACTGCAAGACAGAAGCGGACACGTAGAAAAGAAAAAACATCTCAACCTCACACAGATACCTTCTATTGTTGTCAATTCTGTAAAAGAACATTTTGTGCGCGCATTGGACTTGCTAGTCATTTAAAAACGCACTATTAACTTTATTATTTATTATTATTATTATGGTTGAGTTTTTGGTCATCGTCGATCACGACGACGAACATCATCATAATGGATATATATTACTAGAGGAGATGTGAGAAAGTGCTCCCTCTCTGGAAAGATCAGAAGAACACGTAATCAGCACTGATTGGGACACTGAGTTTATACACTTTTAGATGGTTGATGGAACGGCAAGTAGAGCATATATGGGAATGCCCCAGTGCTGTGACACTTGTTCCTAATTAAGAATCAAGGATGTGCAATATTCCATCTGTAACATTTGTTTTCAAATGCCTAGCCTGTATTCCTCTCTCCATTTCCACTGTAATCATCCAACTCTCCAGTCCATTCAAATGAATACCAGTAGGTATTATTAGAGATTTATATAAGTTTATCTTCACTCCAGTACTTACTCTGCTCTTCCATATGATATTTAATCTGGCATTTGTTGCTGAGGCTATTTCAGGTCTAATCTTTGTTTCTTTGATTTAAAAAAAATATTTGCCCATTACATAAATAGCAATCAAAACACTATCTATTAATGGATATGAAGGCTACTAGAGTCAATAACTACTGAATAGAATTTGTTACAGCATATATTAACAAATAAATTTAAGTAGGAGGCCAGAGGACAATTTAAAAATATTAAATTCCCGTTAGTCTCAAGAATATATTCACAAATAGGGGATTAGCATGAGAGATATAATTCAATTATTTTTTTTAAAGATGGCCATTTGTATTAATTTTACTTGAAATAAGCCTATTGCTGCTTTAATTCTGAGTGATACTGTTTCCATTATTTTCTTTCAAACATACTTTTTTATCTTCTTCATATAAAGTTTTCTTAAACTCCTTCCAGTATGCAGGATGTTGTTCAGAGAACATAATGAATTGCATCATTACTTACATTATAACTGCAATAGCTACCGGGTATGTATTTTAACCTACACATCAGACTTCAGCATGGTATTTTTTAGTGACTGACTTCTCAATGGAGTGAAGAAAAAAACACCATACCCAAACTTCCTTAGTCAACTCTTATGAGATGGTAGTATTGTAGATGGTAGTATCACTATTTATTGATCCTCTTTCAGGTTCCAGGACTAGACAATGAGGACATATCTTAATGGTCTTTACGCATTCTAGAACAGAGATTACACGTAATCAGCTAGCTAAGGAAAGTGCATCCAATACCAACAAGATGTGCCCAATCACTTACCATCAAAAGAAGCAGATCAATTCAACCAACACCAAAACAAGATGATTATCAAATTATGAACAATACAAAGCAAATTGTCATGCTATGTCTTAGGAAAGGATATAACTGACTCCATAAGTTACAAGTATGTAAAATTTAAGGCTGGAATATAGTTATGGTTATATTTGGACCTCAGACTGCAAAGCACATCCTTCAAGAATGTTGCCTAGTGCTACATAAAATGCTGAGACAAACACCACAATGGCCAAGAGAAACAACACTAGAAGCAAAACTCTGTATAAGATACACAACCAGCATATGAGTGATCTGATGTTCTCCCAGTGGTCTATCAGTGACAGATCAACTAGTATACAATAATAAACTCTCAGTTAATGATAGTCCAATATACTTTTGTGTAAGTCCCACAGCACTTCATCTGTAGAAATATGTCTCTCTTTGTAGTACAACATTCAGAGAACCCAGCAATATACATTACACTTGGAGAACTAAATGTGCTTCTGCCTTGACCAAAGATTTGTATGAAAAGTAACTCTATTTAAGGCATGAAAATTTCTTTAACAATTATTGCTAAATTGAAAATGTAAAAGAACTGCATACTTTCTACATTCATGCATGATAGATTTGTGTAAAACTTCTGCTCTCTCATATTCAGAATTATTGACATATGCACAAGCCAGATAATAGCTGTTTTCTCTCAACAAAGTCATTCTAGTATCTTCATTTATCTTCCCTTGAATTCCTTCCTGAAAAGTCAAGTAAAAACAGAATAAGTATACCATATAGTCAACTTGCGTGTCAACTAGCACATATGTTCTGTATGTTATACCTAAAAAATTCAGGTTTCATTGAATCTGCCTTTATTGATCTTTAGATTTAACATTTAAAAAAATATTACAGTGACTCTTTATATTGTACAAAAAAATGGACATAATTGTTGGTCGTCTTCTTCAGTGTTCATTCTCCATTTCCCACTGGATCTCTCGTGTACCAGAACAATGGTCCTGCTAGATTTTCAGCAGGATGTAGTCCAGAGAATGGAAATGCATTATGTTGCCATTTTATTTGTGTCAATGGTCAGCAATTACTGTCTTTGGCTGGAATTCTGGGTCAAAATATTATGAATTTTAGGGGTCATTTTAGGCTGAAATACAGAATGATCTTTCTGAAAGTAAGAACATACTGTACATTACAAGCAGCAGTGGCAATTAAATTTTCACGTTATTTTACGAAACAAAATATTGATAAAGACACATTTCATGGTAGCTAAGACTACTGTTGGTCCAGCAATCTACACACTGAGAACACTATCTCCCTCGGATGACCCTTGGGGATGGGGGGGGGGGGGCGGTGGGGACTCTCAGTGCATAGACTGGGCAGATCAATACAGACCTATTTACTTTTTTAATCTGAGTTCAGCGAGGTCACAAAAACTGAATGAAACTACACATAATTACTCTACAAGCTATTTGAAAAAGAAGATTGTGAAGAGGAAGAAACTGTTGACATAAAGTAGTAGTATTTTTATAGAAGATTGTGTAAAACTTATTCTCTACAGTCATTATTTGCTGAGTTTATATCATCATAACATTACAGGCTAGTTCTTATTGGCTCAGACTTCCCCATGAAATGTTGAAGGGTATGAATGTTGATGGTTGTCATAGACTGCTGGTTAAACATTCTCTCTACTTTCATTTTGTCATGCTTATGATGATTCCTACTCATCTCAAGTTTAATACAGAATTCTCTAAATTGCATCATGGATGTGTCATACATCAAAATGTCCCTATCCAAAAGAGTAAGCAACTTAAATACTACCCCATGTCAATCATAACTGTCTGATTATAGACACCTTGGATAAAGTATATCTGCTCTTTCATTGCAGTGAATGCCAGAAAATCCAGGGCAATAGATCTGTTAGATTCAAGAGGTTAAAAGCAGCTGTATTCACTCATACTGACACTGACCATTTTTTATCTTTTTAAACCAGTTCACAATCTCGAGTTTAATTCCTATTTGCAACATGTTTTGTATAAAGTGCATTTTTTGGGGATTCCTAGAGATTATCGCTGGAAGCTACAAAGTTACATGATATGAGTGGTACTCTCGATAGTCAGCATGCAGCTCTGTTGAGAGGCACATAGTACATACGTTTACTGTCCATGCTTCACTTCCATAAAGAAGGATTGACTCAATATAATATCTGTTAAGCATAAAAAACCAGACTGGTACTCCTGGTGGGGACTACTTCAATGGCATGGACTATCAGGGTACCCATGATACTCAAGTGATGCCTATTAAGTTGTGCTTCTCAGATGACCGGAAATGTCACACGCTTGAGAACCACTACATATTTATATTTAGGTGACACCTAGTATGGATTTTCCATTTTGATATGGATTTACAGCGATGTGTATATCACATGCACGTATTGACAGGCTATTAACAATATTTTAAAAATAAATTGGTAGTGTATCCTATTCAAGATGTAGCCATCAACCCAGAATTTTTTGGCTGCTGATTTTCTAGGCAATAAAAATATGTTCAGTAGTTTGCCATTGAATTATAAATTGTCTAGATGCATAATTGTGTGTGGCGGGATTTGAACTCAGTACCTTGGCAATCATACTGACCGGCCATACATACATTTAATGCAGATTACAGTACCAAACTTGAAAAGACAAAAATTAAAGTCATGATACATGGTTTCAACATAGGCACTTCAACATGGGGTAGGTTTCTAACAAAGTGAATTCAACTTTACACAGGCATTGTTGAAGCATGTAAAGTTGGATTTATTCCATGCACGTTTGTTGTAAAATCTGCATCAGCGTTGCCAGATTAAAATTGTGATTTCAAGTTAACAATAGAAAAAAGCCAGAAAAAAAATGTCTCTAAAGTTGAACTACATGTTTCATACCAGCTTCACAAAACTCTGATCACTCTACTACATGCTTTGATTTTATAACATTTTGTACCTAAGAAACTTTATACCGCTGTGATAGATCAGAAATACGGCAATACCCATTGCTATACTGTTACTAAAAATAGCTCATCCAGGAAAGTTGTTCCAAAATGGCGGCATGTATGAAATACAGATATAAACGTTGTACATTGCCCGTGTGTTTCCAGGGCCCGAAAGGGGAGCAAAGAATAGCAACACTGTTTACCTTCCACGCATGTCGTAAAAGGCGACTAAGGAGGTTATGGGATGGAGTTGACTGTCCCATCCCATATAGGGTCAGTGACCCAAAGCCATGCTGAAGTCGAATGTGTCAGGCTGAAAGGCGCAGATATCGCAGCAATGATGTAAACCATGACACAACGCATTCCGTTCTCCGGACTACATCCTGCTAATCTGCAGGAGTTTGAGAACGAATGCAGAAGAAGAAGAGAACGTTATATATAAATATTTATCATGAAAATATAGGAGATGTCAAAGGTGACCATTCAGAAAGTAATGGCAAACTACTGAATCTATTTATATTGCCTAGAAAATTATTACAGCCTAAAAATGCTGGTTTGATAGCTACGTCCTGAATAGGATACACTACCAATTTTAAGAAAGTTATTAAACCATTATATGAATATGAACCTCTGAACAACTTTTAAATATAAACTTACCAAGATTTTTACAGTGCGCTGTAAGACTTTGACCTCAGCTCTGTGATAGCAGGCAATGGAAAACATATCTTGCATTGCTCTCAGAACTTTCAGTAACTGTATGTTGTGTGAAATTATTGAAATTTAAAAATATCTAAAAATCGTATATGTAAAATCTTAAAAATTCCAGATTTACATTTAATTAAGCCTGTAAAATTACTGGTAAAATTATATGAAAAATTTGAGTAAATAAAGTTAAACATGAAAATGCTTGACCTCATACTGCCCTTGCAACAACTTCCCATGGTCTCAAGTGATTTCCATCTGTTCGGCAGCACAAAGAGCCATTAGAAAGAAAGACTTTCAGGTCTGATAAAAAGGTACAGCAGACAATGCATGAGTTGTTAGATATATAACCAAGAGAATTCAATTCTACAGAAATCCACACTTTAAAGGCACTGGAGGACTTTTATCACATGCAATGGTAATTATGTCAAAAAATGATAGTTAAATTATATTTTTTCAGAATTTATTCACAAAAAAACTATATTTAAGGTTTTAATTTGAAGCACCCTTGTAGATACACATATATAGGGTAGCCGGGGGTAAAGATGCGCTGGGGGCAAAGATTCGCAGTCGTTTTTTTCTGGAACTATGGGTTTTTCCCGCAAACCACGTGGCCACGCCGGACGCTAATATCCGTTTCTGTCGCACAACGAATTTTCATCGGTCACGGGCAGGTCATTTTTGAGTTATGAGGTAAATTCATTTTTTAACGTTCTCGATCTAACTTTTTTTCCACTTCTCACTCTTTGTCCTCTGTTATCTTTACTGTCATGTTATTTTACATGTCTGTACTGAAAACTATATTGTATTGTTAAGTTATTAAGCATGTTACATTGTCAAGATAATTTTTGTTTTCATGATATTTTATAAAAATTGTGAACAGTGTGATTTTGGGGTAACGCCGCGCACACTGACGGGGCAAACATGCGCTGCTGACTGACTGCGCATGTTTGCCCCAGTCACTTCCCCCTCATGTTGCCAAATATTTAAACCAATACTTTATTGTCACGTTATGTTTCTTTTTAGGAATTACAAACGGAAAATTGAGAAAATGATGCCACTGACTGAAAATGAAGCAGTCGCTGCTATATATGCACAATCCCTTCAGATCACAGATGCACAATCTTCACGGGTCATAGTTGTACGACCTCCGCAGATAATAGATGCACGACCTCCGCTGATGCACGATCCCCGCTATACATAAATGCACGATCTCCGCCGGTCATAACTGCACTATCTCTGCCAGTCATAGATGCACGTTCTCCGCCAGTCATAGATGCACGTTCTCCGCCAGTCATAGATGCACGTTCTCCACCAGTCATAGATGCACGTTCTCCGCCAGTCATAGATGCACGTTCTCCGCCAGTCATAGATGCACAATCTCCGCCAGTCATAGATGCACGTTCTCCGCCAGTCATAGATGCACGTTCTCCGCCAGTCATAGATGCACAATCTCCGCCAGTGATAGATGCACAATCTCCGCCAGTCATAGATGCACAATCTCCGCCAGTCATAGATGCACAATCTTTGCCAGTCATAGATGCACAATCTTTGCCAGTCATAGATGCATAATTGCCGCCGGTCATAGTTGCACGATCTCTGCCTGTCATAGTTGTATGATCTCCGCTGATCATAGATGCACGACCTCCGCTATTCATAGATAGTTGAAATTATAGTCAAACGCTTTATAGAGCACTCCAACACGTTGTTATAGTTTTAAACGGATCTAAGCATCCATTTTCTGTATTAAATTTTGTTTTTCATATTTACGTTTTTTCATTTTTTTTCGTATTAAAGTTACATAAAGATACATAAGCCTAGTCTTTGTGCTCTATTATCTTCCCACATTGTGACTTACTATGTTTAGATAGGAAGTGACGTTGTTATTTTGCTGGTTTTGTCAATTTTCCCATGATTTTGTAATTGTTTTTGCCTGCGCGTGTTTGCCCCAGAAATTGGGGCAAAGGTGGGATTATACTCATGTTCATAAAATCTCATTCTACGGACTAAACGTGATTGCATGTTGTAAATACCCTGACGATTGTTAGATGGATGGATAAGCTACACACTGCTGCTAGTTTGGTCTCTCATAGTTAAGTCTATTTGTCAGAATACGGAAAAAAGTGAAAAACGCGCATCATTGCCCCCGGCTACCCTATATTACAAATACACACATATACTTCTATCATTTTTAATTGTAAAGAGAGCACAAATGGAACTTGATTACAAACTATGAGTATACTAATTCTCACAGCTTTAATTATTCATTTGATCCATCCTATCACCTGGATTATCTCAAAGTTTTTCCTTCATGTTCTCTAATTCTTGTAATTTTGTCAGAATTTTCTTAACTCTAAAGAAAATGTGATTTCTGGTTACTTAAAAAAAATATTATAGAACAACATCCAGCTTTATTATAGGCCTATTCCTTCTTTTTCATTTGTTATCAAACTCCTGATGGTTAGCAGGATGTAGTTTAGGGACCATAATATGTTGTAGTTAGAACTTGTCTGTGATATCTGTCACATCCCACTTCAGCATCACATTTTTGATTAACTTTGACCTATGGAATGGAGTGGCCAACCATATACCAAATCTCCATAGTTGCCACCTATCTTCACTTATAACATGTAAGTCACAGTGTTACTATTCTTTGTTCCCCTTTTGGGTTTCAACAGACAGATGAAAATTATATTTACAGGCTGTAACCTATCATTTTTTCTTTGAATAATTTTTTAATCTAATGAAATTTAGATTATATAAGTTATATAATATGTTCTCTCTAAGATGTGGGCTGTGAGGTTGTGCAGCTCGTCAGAAGGTTCTGTATAACATATTACAAATCTGCACATGAATCTTGATCAATGTCAAACAAATGTGAATTTGTGAACCTAGAAAAATAGTCCCCACATACCATTTAAAAAACAATTAGTACCCACAAGCAATGGAAACTGCCCATCATACTGTCTGATCCATGCAACAAGCAAAAATGTTTGAGAGAATGTTGGTAGTAACTACCATTTGCATACCTATAAACCTGAAGGAAACTCAAGGAAAACCTGTATGCTAGGAAAAAATGGTCTTTTGAGCATATCCATGCATGTATACTTACTTATATGTCACATTTGATGTCCACTGTCATTTTTATAAAATAAAGGTTGTGGGGGATGAGGGATTGGGGTACCAATCCTTTGGCAATATTTAATATACTACATCATGCTCTGATTGCTAAGGGTAGAGGATTACCCCCACCACACAACATTTGTGTTTGCAAATTTATGCTATTTGTAAGAGAAATCTGCCAAAGTTTTGTAGCCACGAACAGCTACAGAAAATATGTCTTATCTTTCAACTATATTCACGGACAGCATGGTGAAGGTTTTAAGTACTTGTACTATGGATTAGATCACATAGTATCGATACTGTTTCACAAGAAGAGAAGAAAACCGATACCAGTGGGAATGAAAAATATTGAGACGAGAAAGCTTAAATGGACTCCCAAAAGATTGTAAAATGGCTCTTACACATGTAAGAGATCTGAGATTGGCATTTATCTGTAAAAAATACAAGAAAATCAACAAGGTTGGCAGGACTGCATTTGTCACCAATTTCTATCAACAATCTACACTGCTTTAATTCAGTACCAACTCACAATATATCCTGGAGGATCAGAATTAGTTCTGCAATTTTCTTGTTGATAATTGTAGATATCTCCAACAGCCAAGTCAAAAGCATCCAACAGTGCTTTGCAAATTTCATCCTGTCCATAACCAGTAGCTGCCCATAGATCTATAAGCTCATACACGCTTTTTCTGTTTATAATTGAAAGAGCACAAAATTAGCAAAGGACAATGTGATCATTCATTAAGAATAGACAGACTTGCAAAACAAGGCACTAACATAGATAAAAATTAACACCATTACCAATATGCAGACTGTCAATGAAATATTTAAAAACAACTTTAAAGATGAACAGAGAAACAAATGGCACTAGCAGACACTTCATGTAGAAAGTAATTGCCACACAGGCAAAAAATGACATCAATATACTGTGATGCATGCAGGACTGTATGCTCTTCTAACTAAGAAAATAAGAGCATAACACATCAAAATCAACAAATATTAAAACAAATTTAATCACACACTGAAATCAAACTATTGCAACTGTATATAACTAAATAAGACAGTGAAAAATATAAAACTGGAATGCTAAAACTTTGCTCAGAGAGAAGAAGCTACTTTGTGCCACCCAATAATTACCCCCTCTGAGTAGCAGACTTATTCATTAGGCAGCATTGCATTTAGCTGATATTTGAAGTCTTTTGGATATGAAAGAAAGCTCTGGGAAACCATATCACTGCACTTAGGAAGCAAGGTCAAATCACTTGTAATTCCTGAGGATCTAAACAAACAAAACCACCCAATAATCACAAATATTCTTTCTAACATCACATTGCTTGAACTGGACAGCACTGACTTCTGCTCTATGCACACACCATATTTGGCGCTGAAGGAACATAGATAAGACAGACAGGCAGAGACAGATTAGACAGGATAGACATACAAGACAGACAGACAGGCAGGCAGACAGACAGATAGATAGATAGATTCTTTCTAAATTTAGAATAGACTGCTAAAGAGCGGTATGCTCAATCACTCTAGAAAATCAACAACAGAGGGATATTGAGGAACACATGGACTGCTAAAAATATTTTTGCATTAGTTCTCAAACCCTTGCTAGTTAGCAGGATGTAGTCCAGAGAGTGGAATGTATCATGGTTTACAGCTTCGCTATGATGTTTGTGCCTTTTGGCCTGACAGATCTGACTCCATCATGGTTATTGGGTCACTGATCTGTGGGATGGGACAACCAACTGCATTCTTGAAACACTTTGTGGCAATTAAAAAAATTGCAGTATCCAAACTGATAGCCAGTGCTTAAAATACACTTTTGTGGTAACTTGTTTCTGACTGGCATTCTTTATTTACCTCTGTAAAGTATAAAATATCCTTAGGTCACTGAGTGTTTGTATTAGGCCCCATTTGTCATTAATATATTTCTGTAGCCAAGGTAACTCACTTGCCACTCTCTTTATTTTTGTGTTTGAAAAGTCATCTAGATTTTTGTTTTCCTGTAAAGAAGAAAATACAGCACAAACAAATACAGATGGACAGCTTCATGTGTTGAACTGTATGGTAGTTGTTGAATACATTTATAAAGTGAAGTTTTGTTTGTAATTTTTTTTTATAGTACCATATTCTATGTATTTAACACTGAGTAAAGAGATAAGAATGTAGTTAGAATGAATGAAAACAGACTGTCACTACAATAGGTACCAGATGGTACAAGAAAAAGAGGAAGACAAAGAGAGACTTCGCAGAACAGCCATCAAAGGGAATATAATTATGGGTCTCAACAACATACAAGAATTACACACAGTAGCATCACATTGCTCGAACTGGAGAGCTCTGGTATCTGCCCTATGCACCGTGTTTGGTGCTGAAGGAACATAGGTAGATAGATGTTGATTACTTTTTGTAGATCTTACCTTTTGTAATCAGAAGTGTCATCTGCATATCTCAAGCTATTTGTGTTATGGAATTTATGTTACTACAAATGTTATGCAATTGGAATAAACATCTTAAAAATTGCAAAAATAGAGCCTTGTCACATAAAAACGGAGCTCAATCTGAAAATGTTCAGAAGTGACAAAACATCACTACACCCATTGTATATATGCAATCACTGATAACAATCTGCTGTACAGTATATAATTCTTTGGAATTACATTTGAATTTGGTTCCTTTGGCTCTGAATTATATTAACTTCCTCATGCTGTTAATTATAATTCTATACTTTTATTTTATATATTCTGTGTAGGCCCTACATTTTGAGAAGAGTTGTTGTAAGAGCTGCCAGATCAACAGAACTGTACTCTATCTGTTCTTCTATCAGAACTTCAGAGCACCAAAACTATATCAACTGCCAACTGGGGTTAACGGCCTTGTGTGCTCTGTGACACTATTTGATTTTAGTTTGCATTTCCTCACTCTAGGATAAAGCTTGTATCTTCCAACACATGTTTCTAATTTTGTATTAACTATACCACAGTAATGCAATTATTTACAGTTACAACACATTTCTTTTTGAATATGTCTATTGTGAAAATGTTTTCTTTTATCTGGTATATCAGACCTTACCTAGTTCCAAATTTAAACTTTTCCCTTTGGAGTATAGGCTGGTTTGAAAGAGGGCTTGTGGAAACTGGGCAAAGCATATCAACTGCACAGCTAAGCTTTATATAGATGTTATATATATGCTTAAAGTCTTTATTTTTTTAATTATACGGCTTAGAAACATGGACATCATACTCCAGACATGACAGAAGACTCAATATATTTCAACTTCATTGTCTTCACAACATAATGAACACCAAGTGGTAGGGCAAAATAACAAGCACAGAGGTACTGAAGCAGACAAAATTGCCATCAACTATAGGAGCACTCAGCAGTAGACGATTAAGTTGGTTGGGCCATATGATAAGAAATTGACAACAACCGTATCCCACAGCAAAAATTGTTTGGCAAACTTTCAGAATGGTAAATAATTAGAGGCAGACCACTTCTGAGATACAAATATGTATGCAAGGCCTCAATTAAGGACTTTTCTATGGTCCAAATTTGCTGGGAAATTGTGACAGATGGCTGTGGTACATAAAGTCAGCATTGAGCAAAAGTGCATAAACTTTTGAAAAACTTTATCTTAGGGACTGACTAGACCACAAGCAACATACACATAAAGCAAAGGTCACTGCAAATGTGCAGTGACTGGTCAATTCTACAATTAACTACCTAAACACACAAACCTGTCAAATAACCATCTAAAAGACCAAAAAAGTGATACATACAAATTTTTTATCTCTGTAAAGATGCAAATGGCTATTCCCATCCACTTTTCTTATTGCTGTTTAGTCAATCATTTGTCTTTCTATAATAATATATGGAATTTTTAATGAATCTTTCATGAATATGCTAATTAACTCTAAAATTATTAGCACTGCTAAGTTATACTCTTCATCTTCTGTGTTCATTCTCAAACTCCTGCTGATTAGCAGGATGTAGTCTAGAGCAGAGAATGTGTTATGGTTTACAACTTTTCTGTGATAATTGCACCTTTTGGCCTGACATATCCAATTTCAGCATGGCTTTGGGTCACTGACTTCATATGGGAAGGGACGACCAAATTCATCCCATAGACTCCTCAGTCACCTCTTACAACATGCATGAAAGATAAACAGTGTTGCTATTCTGTGTTTCCCTTTTGAACCTGGTGGCTCTATTCTTGTTGTAAGACATTCCAAAAATGTTTAGTTGATTTGAATCATCCTTCTACGTAATAACACATTTTCTGAGATGCATGTTTTAGATATGTGATATGACAACTAGTAACAAAGAGAGTATAGAATGATAAAATTCACTGACCATTCGTAACTTGTCAAAATACTGTATCAATTGATGTATGGCAGCTACTCTGAAATCACAAACATTAAAAAAATCAATTTAGTGTGCACTACAAGAATATAGGCCTAATATCAGTTAATTAATTTTTTATTTTCTCAATTTTCACAACATACAAGCAATGAGGCTTGTGTCTTCAATGGATAGGGAGAAGGGGAGGGAGAGTAAAGATGTCTCCAGAGCTTTCTTTAATATTCAGAAGAATTCAATTATTAGTGATATGCAATGTTCATTTTCTGCCCTTTGACCAAATATAATGTAGTGGTATTTGTAACAATCCAATTATCAGATCAAATCGCAATTGACTGGGCTATGAGAAAAAGCACATCAAACACAAATTTAGGAATCAAATGGATAAATAAAACAACATTAGAAGACCTGGATTTTGCTGATGATCTTGCACTATTGAGTGAAAACCATCAAGATGCACAAACAAAAACTGATAGATTAAAACTCATTGCAGGACAAATAGGTCTCCAAATCAATTCATCAAAAACAAAATTATGGACTTCACCAATTCACCTAACGAAATTACTTTAAATGGACAACAACTTGAGAAAGTACAGAAATTCTCCTATCTAGGAAGCAAATTAACACTCGAAAGTGATGTCATGCCAGAAATTACAACTCGCATTGCCCTAGCATCAAGTGCATTTAACAGACTGTGTAATATCTGGAAGTCAAAGTCAATCAGCACACGCATGAAAATGCGCTTATTTAATTCCTGCGTTATTACGGTGCTATAATATGGATGTGAGAGCTGGAAAAGCTCTTTATCTTCAGAAAAGAAATTACTGAGTTTCAACAACAAATGTCTTCGTAGGATAACTAACACCCATTGGAGTGAATTCAAATCGAATGATAAAATCAGAGAAGAGACACATCAAAATTTCATCACAGATGTTATCAGAAAATGCCGTTGGTCCTACATCGGGCATGTCCTATGCGCAGACACCAACAGAATACACCACCAATCTCTTGAATGGATACCTACAGGCAAAAGAGCAAGGGGTAGACCAAAAGAAACACTCAGAAGAACAATACTTAGAGAAAGTAAAACAACCAATATTCATACTATTCAAAAACTGCACAGAATAGCTTTGAACAGACAGAATTGGAGAGATCTGACCTCTGCCCAATGCGTTAACTTCAGCGCAAAAGGAAAATGAATGAATGAATTATCAGATATGGATTACCAAATTTGGCTAAAATAAAAGCAATTAAATTATATAAAATATAGTAAATTTCAGCATTGTAAAAATGACAAAGTTAATAAATTATTACAATAATTTTAAGATAATCCATTAACATCTGTGGATTAAAGAACACAACTGAAGATGTGATAGAGGAAATGGAAAAACGAAACATCAAACTACTAGGACTAGAAGACACAAGAATTAAATGGCCAAAGCAACAAAAAATAACACAAAGATTACACATTAATCTACTGTGGTGTAAACTCGAATACGAAAGCAAAACATGGTGTAGGTTTCATCCTTGACCTCACACTGTCTAAAAATATCATAAACACAAATTTTGTGAGTGAAAGGTTTATCACGATAACTAATACAATCAACAACTAAAACATATCATTCATTCAAACCTACGCACCCTGTAATGCACAAAACAACGAAACGGAAAGAATTTTTTGATAACATTAAGGATATGATAAACAACAACAACACAGAAGAAAACCTATTTCTATTAGGAGATTTCAATGCACACTTGGGACCAAGAATATATAGAATAGAAGAATACACTGGACCATTCGAAGATAAAATAAACAAGACAAATGACAACAGATTTATTGAAATGTGCATTCAGCACAACCTATTTATAACTAACACATTCTTCAAGCACAGAGAATTTGAAGTTCACACCTGGTACAAGTGAAATGATTTAGACTGCAAAAGCCAGATAAACTTTCTATTAACAAGAAGAACCAACAGAAGGAAAATAACACGCAAGAGTAATACCAAACATGTGTGTAGACACCAATAATAAAACAGTAATAGTAATAGTTGCAAAAACAAACAGAAAGAGAAAGAAGAATGACAACAACAAAGATTAAAAAAACCAACACAAATTAGAATACACAAACTTAAGGACGGCACGGTACAGGAGCAATACATACATAAATCACAGAAAAACTACCAGTGGATACTACATGGAAATTATTCAAAAATGCTATCACACAAGCAGCAGGCAAATCATGCAGATAGAAGAACAGTGTAAAGAAACCAAAAATAACAGCATGGTGGAATGAAGAAGTAAAAAAAGTCATAAGAGAACAAAAATAGAAATATAAGAAATGGGTCAAAAGTAAAAACCAAGTAGATTACATAGAATACAAGACAGCAAAAAAAAATGCCAAGAAAATTATTAAAATTGCCAAAATAAACTAATGGAAATAATATGGAGACATGCTCAACGCAGACTATAAAAATGCACAAAAGAGGTTCTACAAGAAAATTAAGAACATGAGAAACAAAGACGATAGCAAAAGAAATAATAAATGACGAAACAGCAATGTGCTAAAAGAACAAAATCAAATAATGGAAAGATGGCAACTATATTTCAAAGAACTACTGAACTTAAAGGAAGGAGAAGAAGCCACAACAATAAACACTACAACAGCAAACCTAGAACTAAATATACTACTATCGGAAATAGAATAAACAAAGTACCAATATGCAAAGCAGCAGGCTCTGTTAACATACAAACATAACTTATCAAAGCAGCAGCAGAGAGCAGGAAAAATTTGCTACGCAGACTCGTCACTGTAACATGGAAGAAACAAGAAACACCAGAAGATTGGAGAAATGTGACAATCATTTCCACATGGAAAAAAAAGGCAGTAAGAGAGATTGCACAAAATACAGGAGGATATCTTTACTAAGCCACACAGGGCAAATTTTTAACAAAATATTAGAACAACAATTACAATCATACATTGAACTACAACTTAAAACACTCAAATGGGCTTCTGTAAGAATAAAAGATGTACGGATGCTATCTTTACACTTGGACAACTAACAGAAAGAGCCACAGAAAACAACAAAGAATTATACATTGCATTCGTTAAACAAGAAAAGGCTTTCAACAGAGTAGACGGACAACAACTTTGGAAAACACTATCAATATATGGTGTACCAGAACATTTACCATAATCAATATATGCAAGAGAATTTATAATAGCCAATGTGAAGTAAAAACAAATACAGAAGTGTCCAATAAGTTCCAAATCCAATCAGGAGTTTGCCATGGGTGTGTAATGTCCCATCTACTTTTTATAACATATATCAACCACACCTGTGAACTAACAAGTACTAACGAAGAAGATAACATGAGTGACAAATTGAACAAAATACTCTTTGCAGATGACGACAAGTCATTATAGTGGCATTAGAAGATAAATTTCAATAACATATGAACAGACTCATACAATATGTCAAAATTCAACATGAAGATTAATATTGAAAAGACCGAAATAATGAAAATAGCAAAGAAAGAAAGAAATATCACTATTTCCATCGATAATAAACACCTTAAACATGTAAAGTAGTTCACTTACTTAGGAAGCAATATATAAAGTGAAGGGAAAAACAGTAAAGAGATACAAAATAGATGTGACAAAACATACCACATTCTAGGACAGATGACATATTTTTAAGAACAAAAATTTAAACACAGACACTAAAGTTGCATTATACAAGACTATTATTATTCCATCACTGTGCTACCAGTGCCAAACCTGGAGAATGACAGCACAAGATAAAATAAAAATAGTGATAATAGAAATTACATGTCTACAAAGAATACTCAGTGTCATTAAAAGATAGAATTATACATTTTAACATCACAGATAACTACAATAATGCCAGTATTGGAACACATCAAAAACAACAGATTAAGTGGTTTTCACATTTTTCCAGATTACCATCAGACAGATAACTACAACAATGCCAGTATTGGAACACATCAAAAACAACAGATCAAGTGGTTTTCACATGCTTCCAGACTACCATCAGACAGCATGCCACAGATGGCCATTACACATAGACATCATGGCTATAAAGCCTGAGGCAGACCATGTAAAAGATGGACTACAGAAATCAAAGAAGCTTACAAACAGCACACAAGAAGGCCATCTCCAGAGAACTCATCTACCCCTGTCGCCACAAGTCAAACAAGGGCCACAGAAAGATAGATAGAGATAGATGGAATGTATATTTAATACAATAGTGAAGTGGATATCAGAAAATGGCGGTAGGTAGTTGTTAATTTTGTGTATTTGTTATAGCCATTGGTGCAGCAGAGTTGATAGCGAGCTTGTCTCGCAAATCCAATTCATAGTACTAGGTGGTTCAAACGTCGGCCATCCACATTGTACTAGCAATATTATTGGATGTATTAGGGGCATCTTACAATTCAACAATAATTGAATAGCAATGTCCTGTAGAGTATACACTTCAGTCATTATTATTATTTTTATGATTTCTTTCTCCTCTATTATTGACCGGATGGCATTTTCATTGTCTTCCTTTCATTGTTTGAAAAAGATGGTGATACATACATTGGTACACTTTCTTTCCTTTAGTTAAACATTTAAGTATGAAGAAGATTATTACAATTATTATTTAAGTAACCGGGTATGATGAAGAAACTTGGGACTTAATGCATAGTCAGCACCAGCAAACCAGAACTTACTCCAGTCAAAAGTAGTTACCCTGTCAAACAGCTGTATAACTCTGGTTAAAAGGTTAAGAATTTAAGAGAAAAACAAACCTTGTTCCAGAAATAAACATTTGTTTCATTAGATTCCAGGAATTACAAGTGAATTTGTCTTACTCCCTATGTGCAGACCAAGAAGATGATGGACTTAAACATTAACCCCTTAGCTGTGAAGGTATCCTTAAGGATATGATGAGGCGTTGCCGCTATTTTGCTGAGATCTTCTTCTTATTAGTTTCCTAGGGAAACAATTTGTCTTGATACTTTATAATAAGCTTCCAGACTGTTTTTCCCCTGAGAAGCTAAGAAGAGGAGGATCTCTGAAAAATGAAGGTGTCTTTTCATCATATCTTTAAGAATATGTCTGCAGCTAAGGGATTAAAGATAATATGAATACATCGTTGGAAAATGAAAGCCACATCGCCCAAGACAGAGAAGAGTTCAGGGAGCTCATTGGGAAGACAACGTTTTGGAGAGAATATGTCACATGACACACTGTATGTGCAAAAGGTGGCTTGTTAGAGATTTATTTCACACCCAGGAGACTTCAGCTTAATGTAATGCTTCTTGAAGCAGTCTTCTACTTCTACAGGATATGAATTAAACTGTAATATAGTCCTTCAATAAACTCTGGTAGAACAAAATAAACACCAACAAAAAAAACACACAAAAAGAAAGTATTTAACACTCACAAACCTTTGATCACTTGAATGCAAATATCTTTCTTCAACAGCCTGTTCAAACTCAGAAATGGCAAATCTGTGATGAAATATTATTGATTATAGTGAATCTCATAAAAATGTAAAATGAAATTAAAACAATAATCACAATCAAGATCAATTAAAATAAATGTTGCAGGTGATATGAGTGAACAATGGAGTGACAGGAATGCCTGAAATGTGACTTTCATTATGTTTTATAGGCACGTGTTCTCATTTAGTCAAAATGTAGTATGCCACCATAATTGGCTTAATCTTCTTCAAAAAAGATGGTGATGTTTCTTAATTTCTTAAAAATTTCTCAGCTAAATTCTTAATACCCAGTAGTTTGAATATTGTTGAAATACATGTTTTAAAATTATTATTATTATTAATTTTTTAGGGAAGTCTTTTCAAATGCATAAAAGCCAGGTAACTGTTCTTGTGTTTCTTTTTCTCAAATCTATCAGATGTTTAACTTCATATATATTTTAATTTCTTCTTCTTCTTTTGTTCACTTGAAACATGTCTATATCTGTATACATTTTAATGAATGTTCAAGAACTTTATCTAATAACTTACATTTATCGCTATCTTAAATTAAACTTTCCTTATGGACTAATCTTAGGCTACCCACTTACCCTTCGGCTTACAACTTTTTCATAATAAATATACACCTGTGTGTATATATATATTTTTTCAATCTAGCAGCTGTGGGTTTTTAATCATTTTATCCATGTTTTGTATGTGATAAATCATCCATTGTGTGATTCATCATCATCATCATCATCAAGTGCCGTCTCCACAATGAAGGTTGGCTGTAACGTATCTCCAACATCTCCTGTTCTTGTCTTGGTGGTGTACTCTGCTAGACTGTAACCTGTCCATCGTGTAATGTTACTCTCCCACTTGTATCTCTGTCTACCTCTTGCTCGCTTCCCTTTGACTTTACCCTCAAGTAAGGTCTTCAATAAGGTGTCATGTCTTTTAATATGTCCAAAGTATTTTATTTGCCTGATCTTTATTTCTCTTAGTAGTTCTTTCTTCACATTAAGTGTCTTTAGCACCTCTTTATTTGTTTTCTTCTCTTTCCATGATGTTCTCCCTATTCTTCTGTATACCCACATCTCAAAGGCATCAATTTTGTCTTCTAATTGTTTATTTAGTGTCCATGTTTCTGAGCTATACATTAATATGGAATAGATGTAGCATTTTATAATTCTCATTTTTAACTTGTTTATAATTTGTTTAGATATTAATAATTTTCTCATGTCATTGAAGGTACTTTTAGCCATTCATGTGATTAAACACTATAAACAACCATTGTGTGATTAAACACTATAATTTTTCAATTTATATTGTAGGTCTATAATAAATTATACATAGGCTTATATCATTTAGCTGCACCTCACAATAACAACAATTACTCACATTGGGAATGTATTATTCTTAGATATGGACCAAATACATTTAACATTTTGAGTTTAAGTAATAGATGTTTCAGTTTCTTACAGGATAATGTGTCCATATACATTCCAACTTTTAATATTAAGCTTGATTTCATATAATTTCCGTGATGCGGAGATAAAAAACCGCAAAATCTGCAACTGATCATTCGTTCTGCGAGCAACGCACTGAAAGACCCCTCCCCAAGGGTCTTTCAGGGGAGGGGAAGGGGAGTTCTCAGTGTGTTGCATGCAGATCAATGGATGCTGCGTTGTATGCACCTTTAGTGAAAGTTTGTTTCGTTAAATAATATATGATTTGTTTCGTTAAAAGTGTGGACACATTATCCCATATAAAGTACTGATGTTTCTGTGTGACAATTTATCTGGTTTTGTATTCTGTTCTACTTGAAAAGTAACTTGCTTGCTTGTTTTCCTCCATTCAACTTATGAATGATCCATCTCTTAACCCTCACAAAATCTGAATTGTCCGAAATTTGACTGAAATGGTGCACCATTCTGAACATATCTTTGAACTTCAAGAACACACTGAACTTTTACCATAAAGTCATAGGTCTGAATTTTATGTCTTTAATTTGGAGGTAGACATGTATGTATAACTTTTGGGTTAAGAGTGTTTCCCTTTTTTCTTTCAGAATGATTTTTTGCTCCATTAACTCTAAAATATGAGGCACTACTTCCAGTGACTTTTAGTTGTCCCCGTGTTTTATTAAACATCATCTGAAGTGGTTTATTATTTAAATAATAGTCTATAAGAAGCAGCACATAAAAACATGGATTTAGCAGGCATATGCTAAGAGTTAACTTCTGATTGCTTTAAAGATTGTAGGGTTACCATAATTTATGGAACTGAAACCAGAACCATTATTAGCCTTACCAATTTGGAAACTGAGATGAACCAGGACAAATTATTGTTGCCACCATTGATGCTTTACGTCTAAATCTAGATGTTTTTATTACAATTTGGAGCTCATAAACTGCTATCCTATCAAGATGTTCAATGCAATCTAGATGGCTATTAAATATGTTTTTGCTAACCCTTCTATATATTTTTCAATGTCTTTTTTAATATATAAGTCTACTGCAAAAACCAAACTATAATATTTAGGCCGCAAACAAAACATGTACAACTTAACACACAACTACAAAGAATTATCGAAGACCATACACCATAGGCCTACAGCAACAGACAAGAGGAGAAAACAGTAAAACATTATTTTATTGAATGCCCTGCACCACCAAATCTCTCCATTACTAACACCCTCTAACCAGACATAGCACAGTTGAAGAAGACATGCACCAACCACTACCCAGCACAGGGAATAAAGAGTGAAAGCTCACAACCCTGGGTATTGGGTAAGTAACTAAGAATATATACTGAATATTGAGTTGACAATACTAGGATTAAAACAAGCCTACTTATCCTATCAGCTAGGGTTTGCTTTGCTAGCACAAACAAGTAAAATATTGTCAAGTATAAGAGACATTTTAGAAATATTGTAAAGTAAACAAGTTTTAATTGTAAATTGCTATTCTATTAAATTATGGGAGCTTTCACATTTTTCATCTTCAAAAAACTTATCTTTAAAAATCTTTTGTAGACAACCATAACATATAGTGAAATAAATGTCCCACTGAAATGTGATGTTTCCTCTGAACTATAAATAAAGAGATTGGACACTTATACTTCTATTAGCCCTGAAATAACAAAATCTTTAGGCTCTGGTTAAACAGGGCTTCAAAATACTTTGAAGTTCTTACTTCTATTGTTAGCATATATGTAGATTTATATCAGCATTGATTCAAACATAAACAAATAAATATGTGACAAATCTATGAGTAGTAAACTGATTAAAACCAGGACAACACTCAAACCAGCCAGGACAGCACTGTCAAACCAGGACACTTGACACTCAAACCACGACATATGATAAACCTATATATGTACACATTTTCTGACAGACCAATTAAAAATACACAGAATAGAAATGTACAAACCTAAGTAATCCTGCATCATTCAATATGAAGAGTTCCACTGCAAAATAGAATGGAGACCACACATGGCACTCAGTATGTAGTATGTCTAATAACTCTGTTTCTGACAGACCTTGATGGGATACAGCAATGGCACTCAGAACCTGAGTTTGAAAAGGATTATGATTGTTTATAAGAACATGTATGTAATCAAACAAATATTAGTTAAGTAATGTGCATGCTGTACATTACAGTCACTTTCACTCATGAGAAAATATATAAATAAATAACTGAGAATTACAAATCATTAGAGAAATTAATACAAAATGTCAGTGAGATGCCAGGACCTGAAAGGGAAGCAAAAAACAGCAGCTCTGTGACTTATGAAGCATTTCATAAAATCAGACTAAGGAAGTTGAGGTTTGGAGTTGATTGTCCCATCCCATAATTCACCATGCTTAAGACCCAAAAACCATGCTTAAGTCTGATGTGTCCAGAAAAAAGGTTAAGCTTAGCTATAAACCATGACATCCCATTCTTTAGAGACTTCTCCTGTTCATCTGCAAGAGTTTGAGAATAAACACACACAAAAATGAGAATAATAATAATTAGAACATAATCAAGATCAACATGCAAACAACTTTAGAAAAAACAAATCAACTTGTAACAAAAGAACTCATTCTTTCCTTCTCCTTTTTCATAATTGCATTTATCTTATTACGCCTAAGTGTAGTTTAGTTAGTTTGTCATCAGAGCATCATCATGACATTCTGGACATGTCCATAGGTATTCGCATTTCCTCTTCATTATAATTCTTCAGCATGTGGTAAGGTAACTGAAGTAGTTTAGTGGGCATATGTGGTCAAATAGACATAGACCCAGACAACTGCATAAAAGGTAAAAAGCCAAGTAAGAAGGACCATGGACTCACGCCACACATCTGGCCTTAGAACGCAAGCTCGAGCTCCAATCACCCCTATGCTTAACGGCAAGAGTGGATCACAAACCACCTGGGGAAAGACAATATACAATAGCAAAAGTTTACTACTCTGTTTTTAAGTTTCACTTGTCAGATATGTCAGGCGAATGCCACAAATAAAATGTGAAACAGCCCAAACTCACTCTCTGGACTATATCCTGCTGGAAATTTAATAGGGGGTGTTTTTCTATACCAGAGATGCAATGGAAGTTCAAGAATGAACACTTTAAAAAATGTAATTTGAATGTGAATAAATATTTAGCTTTTAATAAGTGCCTTTGATTTTCATTTTTCATTTGGATTTAAAAGTCATCCAGATAACAAATGCAAAAGCCACTCATGGATTTAATCCACAGGATAATGGACTAATCTTCAAACTACACTGGTCTACAATAATAATAGGATATTACCTGTTGTACTAAAGGATAAGGAAGATCCTGCACATTATAGTCTTCTTCAAGTCTTTGCAAGACTTTGCTCAGCAGGTCTTTGACACTATTGAAAATAACACAATTAAGAGGAATTTGTATTTTTTTTTACTTATAACTTCTTCAAGTAATTGTCTGCTGACAATTATAGTCATGAAATATTGTCTATTACTTAGCTCTACTAACTAGCATAGCTGTTGACTTTCTCTAACAGGTGAAGTTGCAGTAAGACATTCAATTGACATAAATAAGTTTTATTAATCACAGCATGTTTTACGAATTACAAACATAAAAAGATTTGACATTCCAACCAACAGGCCTTTATCAAAAACAGAAAATAAAGTACAACACTTGATGAAAGCACTACACAAGAACACGATACAGAATGATAAATTTCAAGAAATAAAATGATTATGAAGTAATTGCTTTAGCTGTGAGAAGGCCCTCATGACAGTGTATAGACTTTCTGACAAAAGCACAGGTCTTCTTCAGTTGAGTAACACCCAAGTTCATATAAAATTTGTTCTCTCAAAGGCATGGTTGTGTTAGGGGAGTTAATGGATACATGTGTGGTCCTCAAAGGGAGGCATTTCAGTGTAGGAGTATCCCTGCGGGTCATGTTCTACCAGATTGGCACATACTTCTGAGCCAACAAGCTCATGTGTAAACTTATCATTCTTCCTTCAATTTTGTTGAAAAATTATAATACAGTAAACATGATTTGAACCAGGTCCCCTCAGATCTCACAACTTGAGTCAACATGTTTTCCGTCTTCTACACACTAAGAAATCACTAAGAAATCAAAAAAAGCAAAAAATTGTAGTCAAAACTTTCATTGTGTATATTTCCAAGCGACTATGAATATGGATTAGAATGTCCAAAAATTATTTGTTTATACACAGTAATGTACTGTATTATACTTTTTCAGTCAGTATGTTTACTTTATGCATTAGCAATAAGATGTGTCTAAGTGATGTAGACACCTCTAGTGATGCACCATGCTGGATTTTTCTGTGAATAGATTTTCCAGGTGGGTATTCAATATTGTAACGTTTAGACAATTTGAATATGGCTATGGTTATGATCTGATATCATTACACCCTGGAAAACCTATTGGTGCTCAGTTTCATTCAGCACATGGCAAAAGTTATGCATACTGATGACTCCTGTCTCTTGCTGGTTAAACATTATTTTCCTTCTACCCTATAGGTGTCCAGTTTTACTTTTACTACATTTATACTGAATTCTCAAAATCTCATCCCAAATCTCATTAATAGCTGGGATACTGAATGATCTTTGAAGGAATTTCATCTACCAGCTATTCTCTTAACTTAAGTGAGCAATCAACATACCTAATGTTTAAGAATTAATTTATCCAATATGTGAACCATGCTCAGCACATCTTATTTAGGCCTTCTGTAGTAGCATGGTCTCTCTGGAATGTATTTGTTATAAGGACATTTAATCTTGTTACTTTATTCTGCTTGATTATCAGAGATGGTTGATTAATTTTTCTGGCATGTCTGCAATATCCTTTCTCAATGTTGTGTGATATGGAATGAATACTATTCTCAATATAGGCCCTATCTTTAGCTTTCCATCACAGTTCTCTTCTGATTCCAAAATTATCACATTACAGAAAAAAAAGATCCATATGACAAGGAGGAAAAAAAAAATTTGTTACACATGAATACATACATAATGCAATTACACAAACTGATACAGTATCTATAATAATAAAATGTATGCAAATTACCCATGAGAATAAATCAGATAATCTATTTTCTTGTCTAAAAGTCTGAAGTTGCCATAAATGGAAATTTCCTGTAAAGAAGAATAATGAAGGAAGTAATTCATTAGACTTATTTTGTTTGACATACTAATATAGTGCAGTAAGAAATGGGACTTAGTGCAATGTAAGTTTCATAACAATACATATAGCAATACTATTTGATGAAATTCATGAATAAAATATGAATTAAGTAAACATTCTTCAGACAGATTGATGCATCTGATCACTTACAGAAAGAACAATCTTCAAGCTTAGCACATTTAATGTATTTAAAAACTCTATAATCATTACAAAACATTATGTTTGTATTTTATGTCACACAAAAACATTTTTCAAACTCATGTTTCTGTGACTTACTGATAAAACAATCTTTAAAAACAGTGGATTTTGAGTTTGCTCTGCTTCAACCACCCGCTGCAGCTGATGAGGAGACAGTTCTTTGCCATTTATGAGAAGGGTTTCCTGTTAAATCAAGTCATCATTAAACAAAATGTCTTATGATGCAATGCAATAAACATTGTATAAATATAAATCGCATAATTTTCTTATTAATTGTTCAGCATAGTCAAATGTCATTTTCAATAGCATATACAGTCTTGCCTTTTTACAATGTTTTATCTATAGTTCTATTATTAACCCAATATTTTTACCATGCTTTTAAAATATCCAGCATCTTCTTCCACTTCCTCAACTGTTTAATTTACAAAATGTACTACGCATGTGGTTGCGTCTGTGGGTCTCACCAATGGCCCACTAGACATACCACCCATGTAACAGAAAACCTTAGTGGATGAGATACCGTTATATTGAAGTTATCTTCTTAGAGAAGCTTCATGGCACATCATCTATACAATTATGCTTTTATTTTGTTGTTGAAATGTGTTTCATGTTTACCTGAATACATATGTATGCACCCTCTGTGGTTGGTAGGGAGCCAGAGATGTACTGTGCAGCATTGGGGAGGAGGAAACTGACAGCACTGTTTTTTCCTATGAATGAAACCCATCATAGAGGCACAGTGACTCAGGACGTGACAATCCTTTTGACTTGAGCATTTGGTTGCATGCCTGGAGCAATAGAGAAGTTCGGAATAACCAGTAGTCAATAGGTGGTGGGGAATGAGCACAATGAACCCTATCTTGGATACAGTGGCTAGGAGCAGTGCATAGGTTGAAACCTACCTCCCTGGAGGTGTGATAGTTATTCTCAGCCTCTGTCCCCGGGTGTGCTGAAAATCCACAGACTTCCCAGCAATATAATGCCATTTGATGGCATTAGCTCAAAGGGCATGAGCCCATGGAACGTTGGATCAGCAACCAACCAACAAAATTTATTAGAGGTCCTATTCTACATATATATTGGTAGCGTATCATATTCAGGAAGTAGCCATCAACCCAGCATTTTTTGGCTGTAGTGATTTTCTATGCAATATAAATACCATCAGTAGTTTGCCATTGCTTCTGAATGGTCCATATGTACAATTGCCTGTGGCAATTTTCAATGGCAAAATTCGAACCCGATACCTCGGTTTGGCTGTCATAGACATGCTTTGTACCACGACACCACAGAGAATTGTATATATCTATATAATATCTATATAATATACAGAATTGAACTGTAAAATATTCAAATAAATAAATTTATACTAAATTAAACAGCAAAATTTTTCATGACTGAGTTAATACTAATTAAAACAGCAAAATATTTCATAACTGAGTTTATGCAAAATTAAGCTGCAAAATTTTCACTAACTAAGTTTACCTTACAAATTTCTTGTTGTATATCAGGGTGTAATGGAAGGATTTCAACATTATGAAATTTGCGCTGTGTCACAAGAAGATTAAAGGTTTCAGTGTCCGAAGTCACACTAGATACGATCAAAGAAATGCCTGATGGAAACTTCTCAGGGAGCCAGTATAGATGCTGTATAAAAACAAATATAACAATTAAATTCAGTGGCACATGGTCATTCAACAAGTAGGACAGGCTAATTCCCAGTGAGGTTAGTATTTTAGTTAAACTATTTTGAGTTTACTTTCCATATGGTAATAGTGGTAGATTCATTCCTAAGATATGGGCTATTTGCATTGTTATCAATAGGTTTCAATCCCAGGTCATGCTATCTTGTTTACAAGTGCATTTTATGGAGATCCCTAGGGATTATAACTCAAAGCTATGGAGTTATGTGCTATGCGTGATATTCTTAGCAGCTGTGTGTATATTCATTGAGAGAAGCATATTACCTATGGGGAAACATGAGTACAATGAAGTATATCCTCTACTTCTTGTGAACCCTTATTTCTTTTTTGAGCATCCACAAAGAGAATTATCTGGACTATACCTTGCTAATCTGTAGGAGTTTACAATGAGTGCAGAAGATGCTCAGACCATATCTGCAACTTAAGCCACTGCTGGTTATATAGTTCAACTGAATCTTTGTATCCATAGGTCCATCTATAAAATGTTGGTCCTATTAAGTCTTCTTCTTCTTCTACATTCACTCTCTGATATCCAATATGAAAGTTTGTGTGATTTCTGCTGGGGAACGTGAAGAAAGTTGTGCTGTCAGTTTCACAGCACAGCTGTATTATTTTTCACCTTCCAGCCCAGTACATCCAAATTGGAATGTCTTTAATTTGGGTGGGCTTCCCTAGCCTGTGACAGCCTATCTGTCAGCAGGTGGCAAATGTGTATAGACTCTACATAGCGATGGTTTATCACCCACTGTGGTCTTTGACTTTACAAGCCAAAACATATCCATGGGTGGCATCTCCAAGGAGATGGTAATCAGTGGTTATGCTTAGGTTGACTATGTCTATCTCACACAAGGTGTTCCACTGCCAATTAACTTGGCGCATGTAATTAGACATATTATCCTTGTGCCCACTGGGTACTGAACTTTTTCTCATCTGTGAGCATGATTCCGGTATAGGAAAAACTCAACAGTAGAGTTCGTTCCAGGTTTGTTCACCCTCTTAGCTGAGGTATCATTCACTGACATTGTGAACCTCTCATTCAAGTCTGAAACATATTTAGGAGCACTGGGAACTAGAATCATGTTCTCAAACTGAACTATATTTTCAATTTCGATGTAGTGTTCATTAAATTTTTACATGGGGCTGTGATGCCCTCCCATCTTACTCAATTGGTTATTCTTACATGTATAGAGACTTGCATGCAACTCTCAATATTCATGATGACATCTATCCATATCAGGACATCAGTGTTGACCACCCTTCCAATGCATCTTTATTTCTGCTGACCGTGTGTTATTTCTGCTGGCCTTTTGTCACTGTGTCGAAAATGCCCCTGCATATGTTATTGTAGAAGTGTCAGAGATATTAGCCAAAAATGTAGTGGCCCATGCTATGTTTCTGACTATTACTTTTAGGAGTTGTGTCTGTGGATGTGGAGGCTGCAGCTGGGATGAGAATAGACTGCAAAAAAGACAAGCAATATAGAAACATAGCATGAGCTGCTACATTTCTGTTTCCATGGTGCCCAGCTAGTAGGCACTTTTAGGATCTTGGTTATCTGCTAACTCTGGGACCACACAAGAGCATGATGTACCCTTTGTATACCATTAAGAGACAAATACCAACATATCCTATAAATACAAGCCTAATTTGTGAAAGAAAATAAAGAGATAATGCAAATGAGATCCAATACATCAGGATCATAGTAGCCAACAGATAAAATTGTGTGTCTTCTTCTTCTGTGTTCATTCTCAAACACCTGCTTATTTGGAGAATGTTATGAATTATGTCATGGTTGAAAGCTTAGCTGTGATATCTACACCTTTGTGCCTGTCACATCTGACTTCAGCATGGATTTGGATCACTTTTGACCTATAAGGAATGGGACAGCTAATTTGATGTTCAAAAACCTCTTCAGTTGCTTTTTACAACATGTATGGCACGTTACCATATCACCCTTTGCTTCCCCTTCATGCCCTGCAACACATGGGAAATTTCATTGCAGATTTTTTAACCACCTCTACAAAATCAATAAGTTTTCTAATACTAATTATTGCACTAAGAACACACATTTGAGTGTCTGAAATTTTTTTTATTGGATCATTCAATTTTTTTTCTGCTTGAATTATTCTTTTATTTTTTTGGACTATTCTATTCTTGATTTTTTTCTAGGAACAGGGCCTACATTTCACACTTTTTAAGAATGTACTCCAATCCGAAATATTTTAGTGATTTGTGACCGTCACTCTACTGCAGTAGTCATAGTTACAAAAATGGCTGCCGTAATTGTGCTTCATCTGATAAATTTGTTATTATTGTTGCAAGCAGTGTTCCGAAATGCAAAAATATACACAGGGGACATACTATGATGTTAATTTATTATGCTGCGGTAAGGATTTGCTGGTTCTGCACTGTTGAAAAGCAGATTGAGTTAGTAGATAAATAATAAACACTATGTTGGTGTTTACTATTTAACGCCACGGAAATAATAAATAGAAACATGGAGAATACAATTTTATTCTTCCATTTATATTATATTTCACTATCTTTCGTTCCACATCCCAGATAATATGTAGACCCGGCTTCTATGAAAGAACTCTATTCTTTTCTTTGCTTGGAAACAACTGCATTGCAACCAAAACTTATCCTAACAATTTTAGACTGTTGGGGCTTTATAACTATCTTTTTCTTCCTCTTCTTCCTAATTTGTTCTAGTTTGACCACTCTGTAGTTCAAATGATTTTTAGCATAAATAGGCCTATATTCTGATAAGTTTACAGTAAAGCTGCAAACTTTTCTACTTTCTTCCCAGCACATTCTTTTTCAGTAGCATAAAATTGTCACATTTATAATTTAAATATTCACATTATTATAAAATATGGACATGACAACAAAATTACGCACTTTTGCTGTTTTTTTTGAAGCTGTAACCCTATTCAGTCCATCAATGATTATAATAACAGATTTCTGATTAGAAGATGCTCGTTCCATTTCAACTTGAACACTGACATAAATGTCATGAAATTCATTACCAGTGACCTTATCAATGACTGATTGCCTGTGACTGCTTTCTTCTTCTTCATTTACTTCTGTTCCATTAATGTGCTGAAGCTCTGCTAAAATACGCTGCATTATACTTTTTGGATCTGAAAAAAGTAAATCACAAGATAAATCAAGAGATACTATGGTGTTCTGCATGTGAAAGTTCTCACTATTGGCCTGTCAGACCAACCATTATGCATCATTAAACTCTCAGTTCATGACATGCCAATATAGTAATGCTTTTCTCTTGTGGAAGCTACATAGCATTTAATCTGCATAATTATGTTTCCCTTTGTAATGCAACATTCAGAGAACCCAGTATTGTATGTCACACTTGAGGGGGGGGAACCAGATGAGCTCCAGGTCTTATAATGCTCCTAACTACAAACGTGTATGTCTTGCCCCAGCTATGAACATGTGGCACATAGGGAATGATGAAAATAACTCTTTACATGACATGATAATTCCCTGTAAGAGTCCAGAATCAGGCAAACAATTTAGCCCTGCTTAATTAGAGAGGCTCTATGAATGCATAGCTGACTGCCACACATAACCTAGGAATCATGGTCCAGAGCTAGGCTGCTATGGACACCTTTGAAATGAAAGGATGCTTAGTAATGGAACTGAAGCTCACAAATCCAGCTCTGCATGTTGCAGAAAGGTAGAAAAACCATGAAATCCCCTATAATTTATAATCTATCTAACTACCACATTTCACTTGGATACGCATTCATTTCTAATTGTGGTTTTTTATGTTTGTATGTTATGTCCGTATCTTGAAAAAGGCCTATTGGTCCGAAACGTCGACTTTGTCCTGTGTATTGTCATTTGTATGATTATATTCTGTATTTTGTTTTGTTGTACGTACCATATTTACATACGTTAGTGATAGTGTGTAGTGTTTTAGTCGTCATTCAGTAGGACTTCATTACCTGTCTTCCACGTGAGTATAATTTATAAGAATCATGCTGGTACTACACTTGATGATAATTGAATAAATAGCAATCTGCTACTCATTTGATTATTAGTGGGCTGAAGAATGGCTAGTAAACTCACTTTTATAGCTGTTTCCCAAAAGAAACATTAAGTTTCTTTCTTATTACCTTCAGTAAATGATTATAAGAAAGATGAAGAAAATTGATAAAGATAAACATTATTACCTGTGGTAAATTGAGCACATCCTACAAAATGATAGATGAAGTTTGCTTTGCTATTAGAATCCTTGAGATGCTTCATAAGATTTGCTAATAGGGCTGATTTTCCACAGCCTGCAGGACCATGTATCAGCACGCTTGGATGTTCTGGTAGTAATTGAGTATTTTAAAATCAGTATTTCCTCAAAGTAATTGAAAAGGAACATGACCAAATGCTAAAACAGAGTTGAGCGAGGTATTCATTTCTAAAATTATGAATGGGATGCACATATGTCATGTTCACATTACAACACATGCAAAATAATAATTGAACATGAAAGACAACTAGACACAGCATTTATAGATCATAAAATAGTCTCCATCACAACACACCGAAACAAATTATGATGAATAGTAGAAGATGCTTAAATCTTCAGTGACACTTTTCCATCATTCTTCAGTCAGTCATTAAATTACAGAACCAACAGCTTCAATGAACTGTGTGATTCAGGCCATTCATCGAACTCCTCATTTTCAGAAGTAGAGCCATTTCAGCAGAATATACAAAATGCTCATAAATTGCTTGGGGAGACATAACAGACATGTAGTTTCTCTAACTAATCAAAGTCAGTATTGTTGGTACTGAAATATTCAAAGAACACGAGCATGAGTTAACTCATGGTCTGTTTACTACACCTCAGCTGTTGTTGTTGTTCATCCCTCACAAGTGATGATGACCATTTGTTATATGTACTTTTGAAATTCAGTTAGAGTTATGTCTTTGACTATGAGTTGATGTCGGAAAGAAAACTGTCAAATATTGCATGTTTCCCATTAGGGAGTTGCAGGGAGGGATTTTGTAGCTGAGCTAGTTGTAATGAGACTTGAGATTAAAACCTTATGTAGAATCTAGATTCCAGATAATACAATTCAGAACTTTCTGTCCACTAGATGAGTTAAAGGAAAAAAGAATGTTTTCTAGCCAAATATTGAACTTTTAAATGGTATGTTCCATATATCAACATTTTTAGATATATTTTATAAGAAATGAATTTGTGTGTGTTATATCGGGAGGGGGGGGGGTCCTACAAGATTTCCAGTTGAATATAGTCCAGAGAATGGAAATGCGTTGTGTTGCCGTTTTATTTGTGCCAATGGCCCAACAAATCCATCTTCGGCGGTACAGCTGTAGATGATTATTGATATACTTGTGACTTTCTAGCTACTGTCCACTGTTGAGCTGCTGCACTTCTCTTTTCACAAGATGCTGCACCTTTTTTTTTTTACTGTACAGCACTCTATTTTGTACAAGTTCTTATTGTGGTCTAGTTTAAATGCTTTCAGTGAGGTCTTTTATAGTCCTTTCAGCACTTCTTTTGGCCACCTTGAGAATGTATGTCCTTCTGGAGTTCACCATAAATAGGCATATTTGGTAGACGATGATCTGACATAAATATCACATGACTTGCCCAACGAATATATGTCTGCATCAGAATAGTGTCAATGCTAAAGATATGAGATCTATCAAGGAGAGTGGTATCCAAAATCTTGTCTCTTCATCTAATGTTCATAACTTATCTAAGACATGTTGTGTGAAAGTGCTTCCTCACATTTCGTCTATATGGAGTCCATGTTTCACCATCGTATAACTACCAAAAGTTTTGATTGCTTTGGAGTTACTGATATATAGTTCATTATCAATGGTGACATTTTGTGATAGTGTACTACCTAGATATGTGATCTAGTGTACTACCTAAGTATCTAACTTTCAGTGCTATACCATTTACCTATATACTGGGTTCATGGTAGATTTTGCCAGATGCTGAGTGTAACATGCTTTCTGTTTTCTCTGTATTAATAACAAGTCCAAAGTTGGTACAGGATGTGGAGAATCTTTCTATAATAATTTATATATCAGTCTCCGAGTTGGCATTTAGGCCACAATCTTCAGCAAATAAGAGATCCCTGATGTGTGGCGTGACTTGTTTTTGCCAGAAACTGTTGAAGGTTGAACAATTTTCCATCAATGAGATATCTGATCTATTCGCATATTCGCTAAACCCTTTGTTGCCTTTCAGCTTCAGGGGTAGAAGAGTTTTCTGAAGACAGCCCTCTTGTGTGCTGAGTATATTGTGAATTTGTTGCCTCTTTTATTTAAGTGGTCCATCATTTTCATGGTTGCCCTCTAGGTCTGTCTTCAATGTATAGGCCTATGTGTAGCATAGCTTGCTGTAATATGATGATGTGTGCAAACCATTTGATCTGTTGTCTCTTAATATATTCCAAGTTTGAACTTGAGTGGTGCTGGTCTTTTGTCGAATGTCCTCATTCCTCAACCTGTCTCTTAGCGATATCCCTAGGATTCTGCATAAGCATGTCATTTCAGCTGTCACAAGTCTACTTCTAAGTCTATTAGATCTCAGAAAGTATCATTCAACATAGCAGAGAACATGATTATAAACAGGGTTAGTGCTAATACATATCCTTGTTTAACTCCATTTGAGGCAGGAACATTTGCAGATAATTTTCCATCATCCTGAACTCCAGCTTGCATTTCCATCATGCAATTGCTGCACCAATTGGAGCTCTCAGTCTGTAACATGCAGATCGAAGTAGACCTATCAAATTTTTAATCTGAGTTCAGCAAGGTCATGAAAGCTGAATTAAACTATACATAATATTACAAAGTTGAGATCTGGCCACAGTCAGATAAACCTAATTGTTTATCTACTCTATTCTGGCAATAGTTTTAAGTCAACATAAAATTTGTTTCTGAACTAATATAATATTTATTTCTGGTTCACATGATATAAATGTCTTAAAGTGTCATATGAATATTAAGGTTTCCTATTCAAGTTTTGGAAAAAAAATCTTTCAAGATATTAACATTATTATATTTCAGATATTTTA
This sequence comes from Meghimatium bilineatum, assembly GCA_034231615.1. Classification (NCBI taxonomy): domain Eukaryota; kingdom Metazoa; phylum Mollusca; class Gastropoda; order Stylommatophora; family Philomycidae; genus Meghimatium; species Meghimatium bilineatum. The sequence continues at coordinate 60,655,887 of CM067322.1, read as the reverse complement.
ATATACAAAATTACCCTTCATTTTCTGGGGTTCCAACTCCTGCAAGTAACAATTACCCCCAAGATAGAGAGATGTACGTGAGGCAATGTATGCATCATGACATAATCTGTTTTTCTGCAAGAGACTTGACTCTGTGAAATCATTCACTGCAAGAAGTGTCTGACAATATTTCCAAACACTTTCAAACATAAATTTTGCTCCCTGAAAAAGTAAAATTCAGTTTAACTCTTACTGCCCAGTAATTGCAAAAAACCATGATTACAATATAAGAAACAACATAACCAATTTATTTGAAAACAGAAACATTCTTTCAACAGTGAAGTTTATGACACACTGATAGGAAAGCTGCATTGAATTGAAATTACCAGCTTACTTCTGATTCTTTCTGAAGTCTTTCAGATATTCTTGTTAGAATTTCAGAACAGTGTAAGAATTTGCAGATATATAGATGAAGCTGAAAGATTAAACTGTATAAACAATCAAGTGGTCTTATCAAATACAAAGAAGACATTGTGATTATTAACATGTACACAAAAACAAATGAAGATGGAGAAAAATTTTGAAAAGCTTTAAAATAAACCAAAGTAAACCCCACCAGATATAAATTCAGCAGAAGAGGAATTACAGGTTAACTACGAAAGATAAGTAATATCTGCACTTCTTTCTATGAAAAAAGATGTATGAAAAAAGATGCGAGCACGCTTAATTTGTGGAAACATTTTTTTGTGTGGTAACACCTCCCACCCCCCCCCTCCCGATATAACACACACAAATTCATTTCTTATAAAATATATCTAAAAATGTTGATATATGGAACATACCATTTAAAAGTTCAATATTTGGCTAGAAAACATTCTTTTTTCCTTTAACTCATCTAGTGGACAGAAAGTTCTGAATTGTATTATCTGGAATCTAGATTCTACATAAGGTTTTAATCTCAAGTCTCATTACAACTAGCTCGGCATTAAAAATTCTATTTTAGCATTCATAATACATGCATGCTCTGGAGAAGGCAAGCAGTTCTCATAAATAATCCTATGCGATTATCCACACAGCATCACTAACCTTGGCTCATGTCTCTGAACATTTGCCACTTTGCATATACCTTGAGTCACTAGCCAATGAAATGTATGGAAAAAATTTGCTCAGCAAAGATAAATGATGTGTGAATCCGCGCACAGAATTATTCTGGAAAAAGAGTTAGGTAAATTGCTACATCAAAAGTAGATACTAGTTTTTTTGGAAAATGTATGAAAATATAACCGTCAGCCTGCGATCGTTATTACTAATTTCTACTGGCTGTACTTCATTTGTCACCATAGAAAATACAAAACTTGTGGATTAAATTGGGATTCATCCTTTTAAAGTGAAGCATTTGACATTTATTATGATTTTATTTGGCTGACGACATAAAGTGACCCATGAAAATCACGGGAACAGTCAAATGTGTCACAGTAAACAGAAATCTGCGATTGAATTCGCCATGTTGGTTTAGCGTAGTGTCATCTGCTAATGACTGAGATTTCTGTGATGACACAAAAGATGGGCAAACTATAACAGAAATTGCATAGTTGTGTATATAACATTACAAACATTTCAAAAGTTGGACTATTATAATGTGCTGAGACCACATTTGCCCTAACATTTACCAAATTTTCATAATATACAGTGCCCAATGCCATGCCAAAAACAAAAACTTCTTACACATTATTAATCACATTAGCCTACTTAGTTAGTCATTGGATCATCGTCACTGCACTCCAGACAAGTCCATAGGTGCTCAGATCTCTACTTAAGTGTATCCGCCATTACATGTTGACTGACAGTCCTTCATTCTTTCTCGCCCACGAAATTGCTTCTATCTAGCGACACCACATTTCAAATCAAGCTCCCTTATTCTCGTCATGGAACCAGGGTCATTGTCAATTATAAAGTCATTTGTTCATACATTTTCACATAGGGCGTTCAAAATGTCTGCTTGATCCATTGCTCCACAAACAGCCATAGTAGCAGTGTGTGCGGTCAACCTAGCTGCTTTCTCATTACCCCAGACTCCTGCATGTCCAGGCACAAAAATAAAAATTACTTTACGCACACAGGAATTCTTCACTGCATCCAGCCACTGTTCCCGAATGTACCCTGCTTGAACTTTCACAATTATGCTCATGAAGTCACTGAGTATACATGCATGCTCACAGAGAGTCTGTGAGCACACTCATATCAAAGCTTTGGTACTGCCAAAATCTCCATTGTCATGCTGCTTGTCATCTGAGCAAATGCACCACTTTCCTCTTTGATTGTCTCCCCCCACCTTTGAGCCATGAAGGCCCAGGCAGTTCTGATGTATCTCTCAACCGACCCATCTGTATATATAATCATATCACCTTCCCTGAAATTCTCACAGATCAGAGTGAGTATCTCCGACTCCACCACTGTTGGACACCATTCCCTGCATTATCTATGGAGTTATTATTACTTTGAAGGCTGTCGGACAATCTAAGGGTGCACGACTCCATTCCGCACCAGGCAGCACATCCTCCAAATCTGCACACACTCTGTATAATATCCTCTGTGCACCCCATCCATGACTTTCCCCTCTTAAGGTGACTGCCTTTCACTTTGAGAATTTCAGGGTGTAAAGGGCACTCTTTACCAGCAGTGATTTGTAGGTAGTCCCTCGCCCTAAACCCAGCAGTGCTGTCCCCTTATTCTCATCTGTCTTCTGCCATACTAAGTCTGTGCTTTGGCAATTGGGGATTGTTATACACTTCCTTGGGTCGTTCGTTGATTTATGCAGGTGCCAGAGCAGTTTTAGTGACTTTTTGTTTGCAATCTCCTGACAAGTCTTTCCATTGTTTTTCCTTTGCAGATTTGGCAATAAATATCTTTAAACTGTTGAACCTTGTCGTCTTTGGTCTGTTTTAATTGCAAAACAAGATCTGGTTGTGTTGTAACTTTTTTCCTTGCTTTTTGCCACTCTGCAACTGCGCTGTGTTTGCTCTTCCATGCACTTTGAACCTCATCATTCCACCAGGGAGGTTGATTCCACACATGTGCGTTGGTTATGTGTGTCCTACATTTTTCCTTAATCATTCTGCTTATGATGGACTCTCCATTGCAATCATACTGGAAGGACTTTATTTAAGGCCTACTCAGTGATGTTTCATAGTCATATTTCTTATTCTTAAATTCTAAATTTTGAATTCACAATGTAAAAGCACACAAATAACTGTCTAAAAAATTTGAAAACAAAAAGGATTTACTGCATGAAAGGTGTAGGAATTAAGTATAAATTAAACTTACCTCATGTGGATTTTTGTAATTCAATAATAATCCTAAACACTGAAATATTAATGGCAAGAAAAAACAATTTATAAGAAATATCACAAATAATTAATGAACTAGGAATTAACATTCTGCAACTAGTTTTACAAATAATTTAAATTTAACATTGATCTTAAAAGGGGTGTAGAAATGGACTTTAATGAAATAAAAGTAGACATCAGCACTAAAAGTTCTCCAAACACCTCTGTCCTCAGCCATTTGGAGGAGAGCAGAAAAAACATGCCCCGGACTTCCTATCTATCTATCTATCTATACTCTGTGGCTCTTTTAGCCTTGCGGCATCAGGGGTGGAAGAGTTCTCTGGAGATTACCTTCTTGTGTGCTGTTTGTAAGCTTGTTCCTGTGGCTTCTTTAATTTCTGTGATCCATCTTTTACATGGTCTTGCATCTGGCTTTATAGCCGTCTATGTGTCATGGCCATTTGTGGCATACTGTCTGTTGGTAGTTTGGAAGCACGTTAAAACCACTTGATCTGTTGTCTTTTGATGTGTTCCAATACTGGTATTGTTTTGGTTATCTGTCTGATATTATCGTTTCTAATTCAATCTCTTAATGACACTGAGTATTCTTCATAGACATATCATTTCTGCTGTCACTATTTTTCTTTTAACTTGAGCTGTCATTGTCCAGGTTTGGCATTGGTAGCACAGTGATGGAATAATAATAGTCTTATACAATGCAACGTTAGTGTCTATGTTTACATTTTTGTTCTTGAAAATATATGTCATCTATCTAGGATCTGGTCATTTTCACATCCATTACCATCGTCTGCCAAAGATACTTCTCGATGGTGAGCTGGAGAAGGGTACACGATCTCAAGGTGGCCAAAAGAAGTGCTACAAGGACTCGTTAAAGAACTCACTGAAAGCCTTTGAAATAGACCACGTTAGGAAGAACTTGCATAAAACAGATCTACATGGAGTTCTACAATCAAAAAGAGCACATCATCTTCTGAAAAGAGGATAAATGCAGCAGCTTAACAGCAGAGAGCAGCTAGAAAGTCACAGATAGACCAAGATCTGTCTACAGTGGCCATTCCATGTCCGAACTGTCCGAGGACATTTATAGCTCAAATAGGGCTCAGTATATCTACGAACCCATAATCAAGGACAAAACTCTAAGTGAATTTTCAAAAGTGGATGTAACAAATGGTCATCATCACTTTTGATGGACGAACAACAACAACAGATCTGGTATGTTTTGTTGCATCTATTATTTATCTCTTTACTGTTTTTCCCTTCACCCGATATAATGCTTCCTAAGTAATTGAATTAATTTACCTGTTTAAGGTGTTTATCATCGATGGAGACATTAGATACTGATATTTCTTTCTTTGCTATTTCTTTCTTTGCTATTTCTTTCTTTGCTATTTGCTATTTCCATTATTTCGGTCTGTTCAATATAACCTTCATGTTGAATTTGTGACATGTTGTGTGGAGTCTGTTCATATGTTCTTGCAATTATTCTTCTGATGTTACTATTAGTACTTGGTCATCTGCAAAGAGTAATTCATTCAATTTGTCTTTTATGTTATCTTCTTTGTTGGTACTTGTTAGTTTACAGATGTCGATATATGTTATAAAATGTAGAGGGGATAGGACACACCCCTGTCGAACTCCTGATTGAATTTGGAACTTATTAGATACTCCTGCATTTGTTCTTACTTCACATTGGCTATTAGCATAAATGCCAGTGCATATATTGATTAAATTTTCTAGTACTCTGTATATTGATACTGTTTTCATAGTTGTTTTCTGTCTACTCTGTCGAAAGTCGATGAATGCGATGTATAATTCTTTGTTGTTTTTCATTCTTTCTGTTAGTTGACTAAGTGTAAAGATAGCATCCATAAGCTTTTGTTCTTATGGAAGCCCATTTGGGTGTTTTTAAGTTGTGGTTTAATGTATGATCATAATCGTTGTTCTAATATTTTGTTAAAATCCGTTTGGCTTAGTAAGGATACCCCTAGATATTTTGTGTAGTCTCTCTTACTGCCATTTTTCTTCCATATGGGAATGATTGTCATGTTTCTCCAGTCTTCTGGTGTTTCTTGTTTCTTCCATATTACATTGAAAAGTCTGTGTAGTCATTTTTTCCCACTCTCTGCTGCTGCTTTTGACACTTCCTTAAAGTTATACAGGGTGGCCCAAAAGTAGGTTTACAGTTATTAAACTACATTTTATAAGGTTGAAGTTACTTGCTTTGTAATACCAATATAAAACATTCCTTAGAGTATAAATGTAACTTACACAAACTGCTTTTCCCTTACTGATTGTAATTTATTTTTATGAACAAGGTTTATGAGAAGAAACCCAAAACAATAAATGATTTAATAGATTACATTCATCTCGCATTCACAGAAATTGATGAAAATTGAAATTTGTGCTACACTGTGTATAGAAGTGTTTTGGAGAGATTTGAAGAATGCTGCAATGTTGAAGGAGGACATTTTGAGCATCTGAGAGATTAAATTGTTTATGTTTATGTTTACAGGTATAATGAATTTCCCGCTTTTCTAGTGTCGAATTTTCAAATAAATAGTCTACGTGATAACTGTAAACCTACTTTTGGGCCACCCTGTAAATCTAAGATTTTCATCACATCTTCTCTTTCCACCCTCAACTGTTCTTTGCAAAATATTTTTAGAAAGTGAGTTGTGTCTCGTTACATATCCACATCAAACAAAAACAATTATTTAAATATAATTATGGGTGCTAGGAAAATAATGGTATTGATATTGAAAACATAGAACATATTCCAACCGCATTTCCATAGAAAAGGTAGATAACTTTTCAATAGGTCAATATCTATTCCATATCTTTAGTAGGTCCCTAATCATCTATTTTGATGTTCGTTGTGGGGAGTAATAATTGACAAACAATTGGTGCTGTACTTTTGAGATTTGTATTGACTTACCTTAGATTCTGTTGCTTTCACTCTTTCAATGAGGTCATCCATAAGTTTAATAGAATTCTCACTCTCAGCAGTATATTTTATTGCAGTCTTCTGATCACCATTAGCTTCTGCAAGTTCTTTTACAGCATCATCATACTCCTACATATTTTTAGTTTAAAAAAATTATAAATTAGTGAAATATATGACATTTATAAACTATAAAAATTATATCTCTCAAAGAAAATGATTGCCAGTGTGATTAATTAATCATGGACTGTAACTTCTTCTGCTTCTGTGTGCATTCTTAAACTCCTACAGATTAGCAGGAAGTAGTCTGGAGAATGGAATGTGCTGTATCATGGTTTACAGCATTGCTGCGATATCTGCGCCTTTTAACCTGACACATCTGATTTCAACATGGCTTTGGGTCACTGACCCTAAATGGAATGGGACAGCCAACTCCATTCCATAACCTCCTTAGTCACCTCTTATGTCATTCATGGAAGATAAACAGTGGTGCTTTTCTTTACTTCCCTCTTTGACCCTGCAACACACAGGCAATGGACTGTCAAAACGTCCTATCTTTATTTGCTAACGAGTTTAGTTTTCGTTACTTTCTTCTAAAATATGAGGTTAAAGTGTTCAATATAATTTTTGACATTCTTTGTAGGTTTTGTAATTAAGTTTGCTTAAGGCCTCAATGTATTTCAGCCATTTTCTTCTTTTTACAAGTAAATAAACACATTATATTATAAATAATTTCTTCTTGATCTGGATCATTTGCATTTTCAAATATATTAACAGTTTGTAATTTTTCATTGCAGCTTTTCAGCTATTTAAACATTATTTTGTAAAGATGCATCTTTATATCTGCTATTCATCCTCTTGCGTGTATCTATCTTCATGTACACTATGTCACCCGGTCAAGCCAGGCCCGATAGCTATAATTATGTTTAGCCCTGGTAAAATGGAGAGCAAACTTCGTCAAAAAAGTCCCGTTATGTTTACGGGTATTATATGTGCCTTATCACATGATCGCAGTGCTACAGGAGGTCTTCAGTTGGAAAACCTTTAGCAGGGGCGGAGAAACATCAAGTCATGTTTAACGGCCATAGTGATCACTTGAGTAGAACAGGGGCGTCTTCAAGTGCTATAGCACCAAACTCTACCTCCTTCAACTATTCTTCTATCTAGCCTTCACGAGTGGAGCATAATCGCTGTCAGCATGCAACAGCAACCACACCTCTGAAACCGCTTCGGCGTGTTAAATCAGTGAAGGCGGCAAATGGGATCTGTGCCCATAGCCTCTGATGTATGGGCCCATGTCTGCCTAGCATGTAAAGTCTGGATGCTGCGTACTGCGCAAAGGAGCTCAACTAACATGGGCCACTGGGAAGAAAGGCGTCACTCAGCTAGCGTCGTAGAGCATCAAAGAGCACGGTGAGATAGTAAGGCACCCTGGTCATCTACTGCACCACGACACACACTCAGTCGTCTTGACTCGTCTTGCCACTGAGACCATATGTGTAGGGGCGAGAGAGTGAGGTTGACGACAGTGCTTTAATCCAATTTTCATAGCGCAAGTCATGGCTTTCATCACATCTCATTAATCATCAAAAAAGTCCTGCGGCGATGGGCGAGTGGCAAAGTGGTAGGTGTGGATACACTGGTTGCCCCGACTATGACGAACCCCGAACAGAAAGAAAAGTTCTATGATGACCTGAAAAGAATCATACAGGAGACCCCCAGATCCGACAAACTCATCATCCTTGGTGACTTCAACGCATGAGTGGGTTCGGACTGGGTGTCCTGGGATGGTGTTCTGTGGAGGCATGGCATTGGTAAATGCAATAGCAATGGACAGCTACTGCTCGAAACATGCGCATCATTTAACCTACTCATTTCCAACACTGTCTTTCAACTACCTCATCGTAATAAGACTACATGGATGCACCCACGATCAAAACAGTGGCATCAAATCGATTATATCATCGTGAGACAACGCGATAAGCAGGATGTGAGAGTCACCAAATCCATGTTTGGTGCCGACTGCTGGACGGACCACAGATTGCTAGTCTCCAAAATGAATCTCCATACATTGCATCTCCGGCGACCTCAAAATAGTAAACAATCAAAACGTCTCGACGTTTAAAAACTGAAAGATCCACTTTATAAACAGCTTCTGCGCAGCTCAATGGAAACCAAAATTGCACCATTGACAATTGATCCCATATGCATTAAAAAAGCTGGGAAAATATCCGTGACACTATCTACTGAACTACAGAAGAAGTAGTGGGCGTTTCTGTTCGCAAACATCAAGACTGGTTTGACCAAAACGATGTAGAGATCAAAGCTCTCCTGGACAACAAGCACAAACAGTACAAAGCTTATTTAAACGACCCCACATCAACCAGCAAAAAGACTCTACGAAAACTCAAAGAAAAACGCGCAAAAAGAACTAAGGAGGATGCAATACTCTTGGTTTAGCACCAAAGCCAAAGAGATACAACATTATGCTGACTGCAATAATATGCAGAACTTTTTTTCAGCGTTAAAAGCAATTTATGGCCCTCAATCTTCAGGAACGTCTCCTCTTCTAAGCGCAGATGGAAAGCATACCATCACTGACAGAGAGGAAATTCTCAAACGTTGGGCTGAACATTTTGAAAATGTCCTAAACCGCCCCTCCATCATCAACGAGGAAGCGATTGCGCGCATTACGCAAATACCAATCAATAACTCATTATCGGATCCCCCTTGCATTGAGGAAGTGGAGAAAGCAATCTCAAATTTGTCCGTAGGAAAAGCGCCAGGCTCAGACTCCATTTCAGCCGAAGTTTACACTGTTAGTGGCCCTGTCATGTCTGCCAAACTTACAGAGCTCTTCCAAGAAATGTGGAACCTAGAATCGATACCACAAGACTTTAAGGATGCTTCCATCATACATCTATATAAGAGAAAAGGAAATCGTCTAGCTTGCGACAACCATCGAGGCATATCCTTGCTCTCTATAGCAGGCAAGATTCTGGCTAGGGTCCTGTTAAACAGACTGCAAGCCCATCTTGAGACAGGTCTCCTTCCAGAGAGCCAATGTGGCTTCCGACAGGGCAGAGGTACTGTTGACATGATTTTCACTGCCAGACAACTATTGGAAAAGTGTTGTGAACAGAACATTGGTCTCTACACCACATTTGTCGACCTAACTAAGGCATTCGACACTGTAAATCGCGAAGGACTATGGAAGATCATGGCCAAATTTGGATGTCCCTAAAAATTTACCAACATGGTTCGCCAGTTCCATGATGGTATGACAGCATGTGTGCAAGATGACGCCGCACACTCAAACCCCTTTCCAGTGATCAACGGCGTCAAACAGAGTTGCGTTCTGGCTCCGACGCTCTTCAGCATGGTGTTCTCTGCCATGTTTAATGATGCCTTCCGGAATAACAGTGCAGGAATTTGTTTTCGCTATCGAGCTGACGGAGGACTATTCAATCTTAGTAGATTGAAGGCCAAGACCAAAACTAAGACGGACATTGTTCGCCGACGATTGTGCATTAAATGCTACATCTGAAAGACATGCAAGACAGCATGGACCTCTTTTCTATGGCCTGTGATGCGTTCGGTCTCTAGCGTTCACCATCAGCACCGCGAAGACTTTAGTAATGTATCAACCAGCGCCAGGTGTCCCCTACACAGAACCAGTGATCACAGTAAAGGGACAAAAACTTAATACTGCCAATAAGTTTGTATATCTCGGCAGCACACTATCACAAACTGCGACAATTGATGAGGATGTTGCCCTGCGTATTGCTCGTGCCAGTGCAGCATTCGGGAGCCTTCGTGCCAACGTCTGGATTAGGCGTGGTCTCAGTCTGACAACTAAGTTGGACGTGTACCGTGCAGTGGTTCTACCAACGCTGCTTTATGCTGCGTCATCATGGACTGTCTATGCGAGACACGCTCGACAGCTTAACTCTTTTCATCTTCGTGCCTAAGAAACCTCATGGGAGTACGTTGGCAGGATCGTGTACCAGATACGGAAATTCTTCAGAAGTCCCGTATGCAAAGCATCCATGCAATGCTGACTAGGTCCCAACTCCGATGGACTGGCCACATCGTCCGTATGCCAGACAAGCGCCTTCCAAAGAGATTATTCTATGGGGAGTTGTGCGAACTTAAACGTTCAAGTGGAGGGCAGAAAAAGCGCTTCAAGGATCACCTAAAAAGCTCTCTTAAGAACTGCAGCATCGATCCTAGCTCCTGGGAAACTACAGCATTTGATCGCTCAGCCTGGTACACTTAGATCACTGCTGGCATCACGAAATTTGAAAAAGAAAGAACACCGCGGGCAATCCACAAGCGAAAGAAGCGGAAGGACACATCCGTAAATACTCCTACGCTAACATTCAGCACTCCTGCATGCACTGCAATAGAACTTTCCGTGCACGAATCGGACTCATCGGGTTTCTACGATCTCACAAACTAAATTGGTTAATTACCAATTTTAATTAGGCCCTATTATATAAATATTTTTTTTTCTTCATCGCATTTAATGTTTTTTCATGCCATGCTCATCTTCGCTTGCGAAGGAGGAACACCATCATCTATCTATTTTCAGATGAACTTATTCCTGTATAGGTGTTATATAGTTTTAACTTTAGATAAAACTATAGCCTATCTCTTTTTTTCAACATAGATAATGAATAAACAGCTAGAAGACAGAATAGGTTATCTTTGAGATGTGGATATTTAGAAGGATAAGGATAACTTTATGGAAAGAGAAGAAATCAAACAAGGGGGTTGTCCTTAATTACTGTATGTCAATAATTATGGGGTATCTTATGGGGTACAAATTTTTTTCTTGGGAGGGGATGCACATTTTGTTAGACATAATTAAGTAGGACGGGGTCCCTGAATTCTTGACAGGGGAAGGGGGGTAAAAATCGGCAAAAATTTGTTGTTATACTTTATAGACAATCCCAAAGAGGTTCTGATAACATTACATCTGGAAAAAACAACTATTAGGCCTATAGGAAATACAAATCAAATACTCTAAATAAAATATTTTGAAAATATAAAAAGACATGACACTTTGAAGACCTTACTTGAAGGTAGAGTTGAGGGATGGTGAGCAAGAGGTAGGCAGAGATACAAGTGGGAGGAAAACGTCATGAGATAGACAGGATACAGTCTATTAGAGTACACCACCAAGGCAAAAGACATGCATGTTGGAGACTCGTTGTAGCCAAGATGACCATTGATGATTTTTTTAACATTATCAAATTACCAAAGTTCTGTTTCAAAGGATATGTTTCATTTTCTAGAGTGCTATTTTTGCTTGTTTAACACACTCTATTCTTCATTTCCTACATATATTTCCGTTCCATAGGTATTCATCTGAATTCCCAAATATATGAAACTATACACTTGAAACATTATTTCATTCACTTTAGTGTCATCCCAGATATTTTAAATTATAGGTACACTTAGGCCTATAACACTATTTCATTCACTTTAGTGATGTTTCAGGTATTTCAAATATACACTTGTAACAGTGTCTCATTCTCTTAAGTGCTGCTGTTAGATATTTAAAACTATACACTTGTAACAGTGTTTTATTAACTTTAGGGCTGTTCCAACTATTGAAAATATATAATTGATCAATAAGAACATCTCATGGCAGTGGTGAAGCATCACAAACTTGTGTGGTTTGGCCACATAATGAGGAATGATTCTCTTTCCAAAAATATCTTGCAGGAAACAGTTGAGGGTAGAAGAAGAGGAGGGAGTAAGAGGAAAGTATGGATTGATATTAAATACTGGACAGATTCAGATTCTCCACACCCAAACAAAGAACTGATAACAGAGAGACATGTCGAAATGTTTTTGTTGATGTTTCCAGAGAGACACCCCTGAAGGTTATGTGTTTGATGTTTAATTATAACAGTAGGGCCTATTTAATTCACTTTAGCACTGAGTTCTAGAGACTGAGATTATAACGATAATTCATAATTTATTAATTGTATAAATGTAAGTTATAAGTATAATATATGGTATGATCACACATCTAGGGCCTACCTCGCACTTCCTGTTCATAGTTTTTATATAAATCTGTGTGGGTCGTAATTTTTTTAGTATTTTGTAACATTGAAATGCCAGTTCATCCTTAGTCTATCAACCAATAAATAAGCACATGTAATAGATCTACACACTATGCAATGAGAGCCTCCACCCTTTGGATGACCCTGAGAGGCAGGTGGGGGAAGAATCTCATTGCATAGTGTCAACTGATGCATTCGACAGCAGACCTAGCAACTCTTTAATCTCTGTTTAAATTAACCATTGTGTTGTTAAGTGACGCCACCAAAGCTGAATGAAACTGTGCATAACATTAAAAAGTTGGAACTATATTTTGTATCATATTTCAGATAATAGGTACACCTTAGATATGTGATCATGCCAAATATATATTACATATTATATAGAAATACACATATAAAATATATTATAATTAATTATTCCCTTTCACAATGCAAAATAAAAATTATTTTTACAAATATAAATTAGACTTATTTATGTTAACACCAAAATTTACATGCAGAATATTTAAAAAAATTATACCTTATCTCTAAAACATATTGAAGCTGGCATTTGGCCAGGATGAAGAAGATGACCATGTAGAAATTCTAGCTCAGTCACACTCTTGTCTTTGAAGTTTGCTAGCCATGGATAGCGGCCGATTGCATTTTCAATATTTCTTTGAAGAAGTTCATCGGATTCCCCATGCCATCCATATCGCTGAGGAAATAAAAATCATTGTTTAAAATTTTAAACCATGTATCCTCTTTAACACTGCATACCTTTTTCCCTACTTCACACAGTGTTTTGCTGTTTCTTATTTAGCACTGCAAAATTATTTTCCATTTTCGGATTCTTGTTTATTTTGTGAAGGATATTGTTTATTTTGCATGATGTGAATGATAAGCATATGTTGCTCACATGTCGGCTGGGTTCACAAAGGGAGCAAAACATAGTAACATTGTTAACTGCCTTAGGAGGTTCTGGAGTTGGGGAAATACTCAATGCTGATGGGAAATATTTAAAAATAGTAAGAATATATATTGGAAAATATATATTGCAAACAGCTGCGAAGAGGGTCAAAAGCTTCGACACAAGCTGAACCACAGGTAATGTTCCGTAGGCATTGAAGGAAGCAATAATGATGCCACTCCTCAAATCAGGAAAATATGACAGCACAGTCTCCAATCACAGGCCCATTAGCCTCACAAACTGTCTTTGCAAAACAATGGAACACATTATCAATCTTAGGATGCAGTGTTACCTTGAAAGTGAAAACCTTATGGTATTGCAGCATGCAAGCTTCAGGCAGTGTTACTCTACTGAAGATCAGGCAACCTATCTCTCCCAAGAGATTGAAGATGCCTTCCAAGATAAGAATCTGGTACCAGCAGCATGGATATATTTCATGAAAGCATTTGACAAGGTTTGGAAAGAAAGACTCTTAAAGAAATTTCAAAATTGCTGGTTTAACTAAAGTATTTGAAGGTGTTTGTTTGATTTATGACTTGATTTTCTACTGTCATATTTAGATTGTGTTTATCCCTTTATAGTGTCATGATTTCTGTTTTGTTGATGCTTATCTTCATGTTGTTGTTCTTGCACTCAATGTCTATGGATGTTAGATGACGTTGAAGCTCAGTTTCTATACCTATGCTATTATTGCTTGATCGTCCACAAAGAGTAGTCATTGGTATTTTCCTTTTGCAGCTTGGCTCTTTTCATAATGCTGTTGATATAAGGGATAAACAGAAGTGGTAATAAAACGCACCCTTGCCTAACTCCAGATGTGACTCTAAATGGTTTTGATGTTCCTTTATTCGTTCGAATTACACTCTCAAAGTTCTTATATAAGCTTTGACATACTTTAATAAGGTGATTGTTGACCCCCATAGATAGCCAGTGTGTGCCATAGTTCATTTCTATCTAGTCTATTGAAGGCTTTCTCCTGATCTACAAATGTTACAAAAAGGTTCTTCTTGTATTCAATGCTTTTCTCCACCATCTGCCTGAGAATGAAAATTGCATCTGTGCAGCTTCTGTTTTTTCTAAATCCTATCTGTTCGTTGGATAGTTTTAGTTCTATAATAGGTCTTAGCCTGGATTCTATGTTTTTGGCGTACATTTTGCCTACATGGCTTAACAATGTGATTTATGTTGAACATTTAGCAATCACCGGAAAGATCAAGGAGAGAGGAAACAGAGGAACATGATGAGAGAAATGTATAGATATGTTGTCACTACGTTACAAAAAGAAATCCCCAACTGAACTTATTGACAACACAAGAGACAGAGAGTTGTGGAGAAGCATGATTGCCTACACCACACAACATGGCATTTGATTGATACATGCTCAGGAAAATAGGCTAGGCTACATAACGTAGGGCCTGTACACTCACATAGATAATGCACTGTGTGTTAGACCCATTGCATACATATGTCAATACTTAGTTCTGATTGCAACTGTTAATAAACTACAGTATTTTAACATTTTTGATTGATTTTTGTGCCTTTTAGCAGTGTTTTATGCTCTATTATTTGTTAGACTATGGTTTGAGTTATAATTATAAATTGTGTAACCAATTTAGTCTTCCTTTTAGAACACCTGTAACCAGCATATAAAAATATTGTATAGAATGTTATTGTTGTAGTAGTAATGACTAATATATATTTTGTATTTCTGAAATTTATGGCAGAGAAGTAACTTAGTAAGTAAGCCTACCATTAAAATCTTTGCATATTGAACAATTCATTTACTGCCGAAGACGGATGTTTCAGGCCATTAGCGCAGATAAAACGGAGACACAACGCATTTCCATTCGCTGGACTACATCCTGCAGGATATCCAGTAGGACCATTGTCCTGATACAAGAGAGATCCAGCAGGGGTTTGAGAATGAACGTTGAAGAAGAAAAAAGAAGAATTCAACTATGGAGATCACAGTCCAAAGTTAAACAGTTTCCTGTTTGTATTTTAAGATTTTAATTTATTTTGCACATCCTTTATGGTTTTTTTAGAAGCACACACATGTGGATTTTCTTTCATACTGTTGTTCCATCTGTCACTTCATTGTTTATCTTCTTAACTCAATTCGTACGTAAACACGATATATAGGGACAGAGCCTCCACCATTTCAGGACATAAACACGATATATCGGTCCTCCATATATACCATCTAAATTTGCTTAGCTTGGTTCGTAAATGACAAGTATTAACTTATTTAGCCATTCAACATTTATAAATCTGGCTTACAAATGGAAACCATCATATTACTCTGTGATTAGACTCATGACATATTTATTTCAAGTTAAAATTCAAACAAGGTATTTTCAGTTTTTCAAAAATTAGCAAAATGGCTTCATCTTCCACTAGTAAGATGCTCAAACATTTAGTAAACAATAAGCTTTATTATTTGAGTTTTATAATTGGATATATTATTTCAAGTGATGTGTCAGAAAACAACAATGTTTTTTATTTTGATAGTAGAGATTACCGACTTGTTGAAAATTGGAAAATAAACAGGCCTAGATCTAATCTGTTTAAGGAAAACTAGCTAAAAAATTTTAAAACTGTTTTCAATGCTATTGATTCTGAAGAATCAAATAGACCTAATGAGAGCAATGATAATATTGCACTACATGATACATAAAATAGAGTTACACCTAATGATAATATTGAGTGGAATAAAGTTCAACTTTGGAAATCCAATCCCTTGGAAATATTTCGTAAAGTTTCGCTATATTTTGTTCAATTCTGAAATTTGACATGAAACACGTAAAATGGCATAAAACACTATGCAGTTGATAGATTACTTCAAATAAACTAATTATGATCAGTAAATGGACAGTCAAGGCATCTACTATAGTAAGATTGGATATCATCACTTCAAGACAAGTAAAATTGAGGGTGAATAGAAGAAAATATCTGTTAAAAATTTTCTGTTTACTGACATTCCTGTTTGTGGTGTAATTTTTGTATTTTGTTCTTACAATTATTATATCTTTATATTGTGTGTGGATTCCACATTCAATTATAATTTCTTTTGATACATTATATGATCTTTCATAGCTAATACTTTGGCTTCAGGAAGCATGCGCTTGAATCATGTTGCGGTCCAAAATTTTAGCTTAAAATTAATTATGTCCAAATCCCGGGAATAATTGCATCATGAAAGAGTTAACTATGATAATATTATTTCTGATCTGTTAAGTCCAATATCAATCTCTATTTCTTACCTTTTTTTCATATAAACTAGCCCACTCCATTCAATGTTGCCATGTACTTAGATCCATATTATATTTATTTCATTGCCTTTGTGGTGCATTATTATGGAGATTAGACATAGGCCTATCCTCTATGTCTTGTTTTTGGCTATTAATATCATACTTATTTTGAGATAGCCTGAGCTTATTAAAGTGGAAAAAATTTCCATGAAATTATAGACCAATCAATCTTGACAGAAAATATAGATATTGAGTGAAAGGAAAAGCTGACATAGAAATTAAGTGATATTCGATGACGACATATGTGATGCTATTATCAATGTGTTCACATCTGCTCATATATGTGGCAAATAATCTGCTTAGGGTTTTATTTTATATAATACAATAGAGAAGGGCACTTTTGCTTTAACTTACTTGGACTTTAAGCACAAATAGATAATAATGTAACATAAAACAATAATATAACAATAAACTTTATGAAGAAAAGAAGTAATAGGCCTATGATATACCGATACTATACGTGAGTTTAAAAAAAAACAAAAATGGGTGTGGATTATTGAAAAATTGTACTGCTAACTTGTTTATCTGTTTGAAGTGTTTCAGTTTTTGACATCACAAAAAAACTTCACCTGGCCAAAAAATCCTATAAAAACATCAGATCTGTCAATTTCTCGAAGGCATATTTTTATAACTTGGGCATTATCAGCAGCTTCTGAAGTGATCCCCCATCGCATATCTACGGGTACAAACTGAATACCACGAGCGTTACAAACATGGTGAAAACGAGGGAAATACTTCCTGGTAAGTTCTTCACGTTCACTCTCCATTCCCCCAAACGGGGAGGAGAAAAATACTCTCAGTGTAGTAGGATCTTTAAGCTTTCTCCCCGAAAATCTTTGTTTTGGCTCCATTATTTTCATTATTTGACATGACAATTTGTAATTTGACTAAGTATAATTCATATCGTGGAGTCTGGTTCATTAAAAGTTGTTTTCATTGGCAACGAATTACCTCCCTGGAGGGATATTAAAAGTAAGACCTTTATAATGCAACTAGAAATAAATAATATACGGACACAATTATAATATTACAAAATGCAATGTTGCAATTGTATTTTTTTCCGAACTAAATTTAATGATTATTTAAGTTATCTAGTGCTAAAATTTTTGGAAACATTGTGCGCTTTATTTAGTACTTTTCTTTCAGTTTTGGAGCTTTGATTCATGTTCAGCAGATGTGGCCTATTTTTTTTTACTGAACTAATCTCATCATCATCATCAGGTGCCATGCCGGGTGGCGTAGGCGGTCATGGTTCTCCACAGCTCTCTGTCCACAGTATTATGTATCAAAGTCGTTGTTGTTTCTTTGCCGTGCCAGGTTGTCAAACTGTCTAATATTTTCTCACGTTGTCACCCTCTGTCTCTGGTGCCTTCAATCTTGCCTGTTGTGATTATGTTCTCTAAACCTGCCTGTCTCATGAAGTGGCCAAAAAAAGAAGATTGCCTTTTTCTTATATTGTTGATTAAGGTCCGTTTCGCATTTAACTCTTTTAACACCTCTACATTAGTTTTTCTGGCAGTCCATGGTATTCTCAGCATATATCATATATTACTTAATTAACGAAAAGAACTTTCGCTAAAGGCCCATACAATATACGCATCCAACGATCTGCGCTTAACGCACTGAGAGCATCTTCACAAACTAAGGGCATCTCAGTAGATAGTGAGAACTCTTCACAGACAGCAAACATTATAACAAAAAACTCTGTCCAGTAAATCCAAGAACAGTGGGAGATTGACAGTGTGAATTACCACGACAGGTTGCGTGAACTGTCCAATCTGGCTCATGGAAAATATTGTTGCAGAACCTGCCCCAGGGCCGAAATATCCGCTATGATGTATACGGCGCGCGATTGTAAATAGATCGATTGGTGACACAATAAGCATTCTTCTTCGGACCCTGTCGTGAGAACAAACGACCAGGTAGACAGCCAGACTGCAGGCATTGTTCATTTTCCGCCATCTATACAAGAATGGTCCGTCAGAACAATAACGTGTTTTCGGACATTATTCTTTAAGCGCACACAAAAGAACTATAGACTCCATGTCTAGGGAAATACACGATTCCCATAGAAATTATAAATGTGCAAACATATGTTCACTTAATGACTTGTCTCATCTTTGTGTATATTGAACAAAAAGGACGCAGGTGAGAACGATTGGGAGTATGTATATTCCCGGGTAGTTACAAGTTTAGTGAGAAGTTTTTAGCTAGAAGTTGTTAGTGCTTGAATAGCTCAAAGTTGGGAGACGGTGCAAGTCTCCAAGTGAACCGGGTTTCTCGCTGTATAGGGGATAACCAGAACAGACAGTCCAAGGAGCTGAACCGATATTCCAGGACGTCAAAATAGCATCGCACAAGTCGCGGGAATTCAACTTAGAAATTGTGCATCCTCTACAGGCAGATAAATTCCAGGGATTGCCATAACGATCGCCACACGGCCGTTTAGAATAGACAAGCATTGTGATATATATGTACCTCGAGTTGTAAAGTATAGCCGCTTAGCATTACGGGTGGGGAGTCCAAAGTTTAAATAGAAGAAGAATCATAGATTGCAGAACCACAAGAATGAATGTATTAGCTGCTACCGCACTGCAAGAGTAAAAGTAGATGGTAAACTAAGCAAACGTGTTACTCTCCAACAAGGAGGAGTGATCTCTCCTACCCTCTTCCTAGTATTCATCAATGATATGGGAGAGAAACTGTCACATCATATTTCCAAGGCCCTTCATGCAGATGACTTTGCTGCCTGGAGTGCGGCAGGTAACCAATCCACTGCAAAAAAACAGAATGCAGACGCACTTGACACCCTAAGGGAATTGGCATCTGACTGAGGAGTCCAGATCAACCTCTACAAAACTGTGACAACCATCTTCTCACTTTCAAACCACCAAGAAAAAGCAAATCTTAAAATAAATGGAAGTGAGCTAGCACATGTGGAGAACCCTACATATCTAGGGGTCACACTAGACAAGCGACTCACCTGGAAACCACACCTAATAACCACTGAGCAAAAAGCAACTAGGAGGCTATCCTTGATGAAGAAACTTGCAGGCACAAGCTTGGGAGCAAATGGAAATATTCTCCGAAAAGTCTACATGGGTACAGTCAGACCTGCAGTAGAATATGGAATGACAGCCTGGGCATCAGCATCAAAAACAAATACTGATCGCCTATCTAAAGTACAAAATGCAGGACTTCGACTTCTCTCAAGAGTGATGAAAACCACTCCAATCCATGCAATGGAAAAACATGTAAACATCCGCCCACTGGATGACAGAAGAGAAGAAAGAGTGCTTGTTCAAAGGGAAAAGATTAAGCGCATGCCAAACCATCCGATGTATGCGCACATTTCTAGATCAACCACAAGCAGGTTGAAGAGAACCAGCTTCTGTCAGATCTCCAAAGATCTCCATGAACAACATAAAGAAATCCTCACATACCTCCCAAATGAAATTGAAATACTAACGGACGTTGAAGAGCCAGGCAATAGTCTCCATAATAACACAGGTTCCTGGAATAATTAATAAGGAATACTAAACTCCACCTCAACTAAAAGCATTGACACTAGAGATGATAGAAATCAAATACAATTCCAAGGAATGGTCACATGTCTACACAGATGGATCAGCAGAAGGAGCAGTAAGGAATGGAGGAGGTGGAATTTTTATAAGATTCAAATATGGGAAGACAATATCAAAAGCTTTTCCAACCAGGAAATACTCCTCTAATTTTAGAGCAGAAGCAGTTGCACTCCATCGAGCACTGAAAGCCTTCACCGAACCAGGACTGCCAAGACCAAAGAAGATAGTCATATTCACAGATTGCAGATCCCTACTGGAATCAATCCAGAGCAACAGAAACGAAAGCCTTTTGCACAACATCAGACATGAGCTAAGACAGATCCAAAAAAAAGCATCAGCTATTGCCCTTCAGTGGATAACATCACACTGTGGAATAATTGGAAATGAGAAAGCAGATGCTCTGTCAAAGGCAGGAAGCGAAATTGAGCAACACAGACACCCACTGCCTTACGGAGAAGCAAAAACAATAATCCACAACACACATACAGCAAAGTGGAAGAAACAAATGGAAGGGAATACGAACATGATGCAATACATTTCTTCCAAAGATATCAACAGACCACAATATTTCGCCTTAGAACAGGCCACTGCAGACTGTTGGGTCACCTTTACCGATTAAGGATCTCATACACAGATGAATGTCCATGTGGATCCGGAACCAAGACATCGGAACACATACTTCAGGACTGCCCAACATACAAAGAGCAGAGACAGCAGACCTGGCCAGAGGATACAGACTTGAGGCAAAAGCTATGGGGCAGCCGCTCTGACCTGGAGAAGGCAGTGGACTTCGTCTTGACGACAGGTATATATACCTGACGGTATAGCATGACCACATATGCTGAACGCAGAAGAAGAATGTATTAGCGACGAGACAGAAAATGAAGAAATATGTGATATACCTAAGATCTGTAATTCGAATTACAACTGTTGCATCAATAAACCCGTAACCCGTTACGGTCGTAGGGGTACCACATTAGATGCTTCAGCACACAGAGTGCTCCAGCTAATTATATCCTCAGCGATGCGGATGAGTGTGGAAATATCTTGTCATAGGAAAGAGGGCAGGGTGAACCAAATATTTATCACAGAGGCTAATCCGGATTTGAGGTTGCTGCAGTCTATCTCGATGCTAGCACAGGGTATAACATCATATGGTAGCTGTTCTGCGTCTAGGCAAAGAAGAGTGGACGATAACCATGATAGGACCTTGGAGAACATGGAGGTTGAACAACCTAGCAACTGGGACAATAAAAGTAATCAGACCTCTATATCAAAGTAGAAAGTAGACCAGACGAAATTTAGACAACGAAACCACGGGGAGAACAGTCGTGAAGAGAAGAGAGGATATTATAGTTGCAAAGAAACTGGACACTATGACAGAAACTTTCGCAGTAGAGGACCTAGCGCAGAAGGCTTACTAGAACGCTAACGATACGACGGAGTTTATAAGAAAAATTAACAGCAGAGTACGCTATTCAAATAAAATCCAGTATTTTAGTTGGTTTGAGATGGTTAAGAAGGTAGCTTTACCGGTAGATAAGAACGGGAAACGTCGCCCATTCGATTTTGTTGAATTTACCTCGAAAGCAGAGACAAATGCATGTCTTCGGTGGTCTGAACACATCCGAAAAACCAAGCGAGTGTTGATTGCCCCAGCTTATGTTTCTAGCAAACATAGAATGCGCCAGAAGATACATGGCAATGTGAATGGAGCAGTGAACAACATCAAGAACACAGAACAAGACTGGTACACGAGGGCACAGTTTGAGGGTAGAGCTAAGAGAAATAGAAATAGAATGCACACCCTTGAGGCCAATCGGAGAATTAGAAAAGAACACAGAGTTGGTACAGACTGCGAGTATGAAGTAGGAACGGGGACAAACGCAAGAGAAAATAAGGAGGTATGGATATTGACTGAACACCGAGGAGAAATCATGAAAAATGAAAGGCTCATAAAATCCTTTTGCAGAAAAGGACGAATGAATGTATTAGCGGCGAGGCAGTGAATGAAGAAATGTGTGATATACCTAAGATGCTGTATATTCGAATCAATAAATTAATCAATAAACCCGTAATCCTTCATGGTTGTAGGGGTACCACATTGGATGCTTCAGTACACAGAGTCCTCCAGCGAATTCTCTCCTCAGCGATGCGGATGAGTGTGGAAATATATTGTCCTGTCCATTCCTTGATGTTGTCTGTCCATGCCTTTATTTGCCATCCTCTACGTCTTCTCCCCTCGGCAGTTCCCTGCTGTATTGTTTTTGACAAGGAATCATGCCTTCATACATGTCTAAACCATGCTGGTTTTCGTCGTTTCACTATTGAAAGAAATGGTTTCTGAACACCTGCACACATCTCTACTTTATTTCTTACGCACACATTGGTATTATGTTCCCTATATAGAGATTCGTAAAATTCCTCTGTAGCATTTGTACTCAAAAGCCTGTAATCTTCTCTCCTTGTCTGCAGTGAGTGTCCAATTATCACAACCATACAGCACAACAGAAAGCACAAGCGACTTATACAGTTTGACTTTCACTCCAACACTGATGTTGCTTTTCCAAATCACCGTTAGTCGTGACAAGGACGCTAAAGCCATATCCAGCCTTATTTTTAGTTCTGTTTTGCATTTTCCATCGCTGCATATACTGGATCCGAGGTATTTGAAGGTATTCGCCGCCTCAAGCTTATGTCCATTCATCATGATGTTAGTCTGGTTTTCTGTGTCTCTGCTGTTAACCAAGATTATGCTCTTATCTGTATTGATTTGCATTCCGTACTTGCTGGTAACTTTTTCCAACTTTGCTGTTAACTTCTGTAATGCCTGTTCTGACCCATCTATAAGATCAATGTCACCAGCGAAACGCAAATTGCAAATAGGGGGGCCTCCGATCGATATAGACGTGTTGTAATCATGTAATGTCTCGTGTATGATGTACTCTAAGTATATGTTGGTTATTCTCAAACACCTGCTGGACGTCACTTGTTGCAGGAAAATAGTCTTTCTAGATTTCTGGCAAGAAACAAAGATGGATTGTGCTGCAGTTTTATTTGCTCAAATAGTCTGACATATCCGACTTTGGCAGTGGTAACTAATGATTCAGTGTTTTTTATAATATGTACTGAAGTGTTTTTTATAATATGTACTGACTGTGCAAAATTGAAATCCAACAGGTAAAGCTTGGAACATGGTAATGAAGTTTGCTAATTACTATAAACACACACAAATTGATGTTTTGACAAAAAGACCTTTTATCAAAACTACATAGGGGCCTGTACAACAAAAAAATGACAAGTAATAATGGCACTATTGACGTTCACATGACACGTGAGTCAATAGTGCCGATCTTGCTTGTCGTTTTTTGTTGTGCATGTAGTAGTGATAATTCCATTTTGGTTAAAACATCGCTTTGTGTGTGTTATTATGTGTGTTTATAGAGATTAGCAAAACGTCATAACCATTCCAAGCTTTTTAATAATTCCACTGAAAAGTAGATGTTCGACGCCATATTACATGAAGTCAGCCATACCTTGCAATCTGTTTATAAGAATTGTCAGTAGAGCACACTCGTCACCAATCTATTTCCATCAAACTTGCTTGGTCGTTTTCAACTGTATCACTATCGACTTGAATATGATTAGTATTAATAATGGGTCCCTGAATCAGGGCTAGATTAAATAAAAAAATATAGTAAGTACGTGCTTCAAGGGGACGAAGGCTTCACAGCAAATGTTAGACTCCCCTCAATTTAACTTTTCATTTAAATTCTGAGACAAAAAAACCTATAGGCCTATTAATCAAAGATGAAATGGTGCCTGATGAAATGTTAAAAATAGCAACTCAGACAGTGGTAAAGAAATCAAGCAACTTTGACTATGGCCAAGATTAAGGTGGGTAACCACAGAAATTTAGCATGCTGTTCGAGCACTGCTGGTAACCTGTTTACTCTCTTGCAGTGTCTGTCAACAACATAGTTCCAGCCCAACTCCCTTATTCTGGATATGGGCAAAGAATCATCACCCTCATTCATTTTATTTGTCCATGCAGTTTCTTGTAAGGAGTTCCATGTCAGTCCAGTACGTTACTCAACTGCTTGATACAGTGAACAAACTCCATAGTCTATCTGCTCTCTACTAGCAATTTGGTTATGGATGTCCACTATTCAGTGAAACTGGTACCTGTGTGTTGCCAGGGCCCGAAAGGGGAGCAAAGAATAGCAACACTGTTTACCTTCCACGCATGTCATAAAAGATGACTAAGGAGGTTATGGGATGGAGTTGGCTGTCTCATCCCATATAGGGTCAGTCACCAAAAGCCATGCTGAAGTCGGATGTGCCTACCGAAAGGCGCAGATATCGCAGAAATGCTGTAAACCATGGCACAACGCATTCTGTTCTCTGGACTACATCCTGCTAATCTGCAGGAGTTTGAAAACGAACATAGAAGAAGAAACTGGTAAAATATTGAATCACTGATAAGTCGTATGTGTTGGGTCATGCTTCTGGAAATCTAGCAGGGTCATTGTCTTGCTACAGGAGAGATATAGTAGGTGTTTAAAAACGAGTACTTAAGAAAATGAAAGAAAATTATGTGGAAATAAAAAGAATAAGGTGTAACCAAGTCCATCTCCAAATATAGTCCTCCTGTCTGGTCACACCAGTTGGCTGACTGTTAACTGATCCATATATTGGCTGGTGATACAAAATATATGCAAGGTGGCAAGTGAAAAAATGTGGATCAGCCAAGATGAGCGATGTAGTAGATTTGGTGTAGCTGTTATTTCAACACAAAATTGTGGAGACGTTAGTGACAATTAGTGTTCTTTCTATAAATTGTATTACAGTATCAAGTGTTTGAGTACAAGAACTGGTTTTATTTTACTGTTCGGTCTCTAAATTGAAACAATGGGCCCAGCCGAAGATGGATGTGTCAGGCCATTGGCGTAAATAAAACAGGGACACAACATATTTCCATTCTCTGAGCTACATCCTGCTGGAAATCTAGTAGGACTATTGCCCTACTACAAGAGATCTAGCGAGAGCTTGAGAATAAATGCTGAAGAAGAAATAATGGTAAAATGGTTCTCTGTGTTTGCTGTATTAATGTCATCTGCTGAGCTGGAGCTCAGCATTTGACTTATCACTATCGTCTGCTACAGTTTCTCACTAATGTTCACTTGCCTGGTGAATTGTACAAAAATGAATTACAATAGCATGCAACTGCTAATTGAAGCTAAAATATTTGCATAAAATTCAGTGAAGAACGTAGAATACTGCACTCTATTCGTCTTTGTTAAAATGATCATGTAATACAATTAAATCTTAGAGACAGATGCAATAAATGATTCTGCTCTCAGTGTAAAGAAAGTTGCTCACTTTTCATTGGCACATGGCTTCAAAAAAGAAATTCTATCTTTAGAAAAATAATTGCAGTGCAAATCAACTATATGTTACAATCTTATATATATGAAATATAACAAAGATGGAAGTGTCAGGCCATTGGCAGAAATAAATAGATGACAAGCATTTCCATTCTCTGGGTCACATCCAGCTGAAAATCTAGAGAAATCCAGTGGGAGTTTGAGAATGAATGATGAAGAAGAAGATGCATGTATGAATTTATGTGATGATATGTTAAATATGCGTAATTAGATGTCTTTAATGCAATACTGAAAGATAGAATAAAATATTGGGCACCAACATAATTAATAACATTCTACATAACAACATGCAACACATAACAATAGGCCTAGTGCTTCTGCTGAAAGAAATATGAATATTGTCACTGCATATGTGTGTGATAGCATTATCTATACTTTGTATGGAGATTGGTTTAAAACACCTCCACACTATACAGAATTGACTGTAACAAAGTATTGAAAAGTTTCTTTGGAAGCCAATTCAGAAAATTGCTTGTGTTTTGCAGAACTTGTGTGCTATGCTTTACATATGCTGTTTATAATTGTTGGTGAGCTCAGTAATAACTTTCTTTATTTTTCAGTTTGTTATGAGAATATGATCAGTATATGTTTTGATGTCTCATGAGGATGAATGTAACTATGATAATTTAGTTTATTCTATTCAAATGTTGAATTGCGCAATAATTTGCAGATTTCTCATTTTTGCCTGTGTGGATGACATCTGTATAATTTATGCATACAGAAAATCCTTATGCACCTAAGTAGTTCCTCTTTTAGTTAGTTAGTCATTGGTTCATTATCATTACACACACACAAAGGTTCTGATCATTCCCCCCCCCCCTCAGCTTCAATGAATTGTGTTGTTTGCTTCAGGTCATCCATGGAACCTCTCAAGTCTGGAAGTAGTGCCATCTCAGTAGGCCATATTTTCTCCCTCTCTTCTTGGTAGAGTTGACAGGCATGAAGAATGTGTTCTGCAGTCTCTGGGCTCAGTCCACAGTTGCACAAGTCTGTCTTGCCAATCTTCAGCTTTCGGAACGTGACTTCTCAGTCTGTTGTGGCCAGTTCGTAGTCTGAAGATGATGGTTTGTTCATTGTGTGACATGTGATTCGGATCCATTGATCTGCACTCTACACACTGAGAGCCCCCGTTCGGCTTTGAATGACCCTGGGGGGATGGAGGGGGGCAACGGGGGCTCTCAGTGTGTAGTATGCAGTTCGAAGCATACCTAGCAACTCTAATCTGATGTTAGCTAGGTCATGAAATTGGAATGCAACTATGCTTTAATATTAAAAAGTTGGACTTTTCATGTGATGAGACCACATTTACTTAACATGTATTGGGGTATAAACTTTCTTTATCTGGGAGAGTGTGTGTGTGCATGCATGTATATATACAGTAGAACCCCG
The DNA here is from genome assembly GCA_034231615.1 of Meghimatium bilineatum. Lineage (NCBI taxonomy): Eukaryota > Metazoa > Mollusca > Gastropoda > Stylommatophora > Philomycidae > Meghimatium > Meghimatium bilineatum. Next base: position 60,628,863 of record CM067322.1, on the reverse strand, counting down.
ATATATCGAAGTTCTCGGGGAAATTGAATTAATTCGATATATCCGAGGTTCGATATAACCGTTTTTTATTAAATGCAATGCTCTAAGAACTTGCAATGTCAAGCCGACTTCACGAGTTATGAAGCGCGCTTCACGAAGCTGTGAGCTAGGCCTACTATACATTTCTTTTTAAACACGAGATAAAAAGTTGTTTTTAAAGTTAAATAATAAAAATTGGCAGTACATTTACATAATTTGAAAACGTGGCTTTACTGGGTTGACACTCCTGCCTGATTTCTTTGCCGAGGTGGCCAAACACATTACCGAACTGAATTACATGACCTTACAGCAGCGTCATAGTAGCAGTCCCATAAAGATTATCATTTGGCCAAATGACGAGATTTTGGTTTGTTGTACGGCTTGTAAATACAGTTTGGCAATGTCCAACATGTGGGCCGCGGACCTGATATTCTTTGACATGATAGGTCAGCAAATCTTTGTCTGTTTCGGACTTCGATATACACGTCGATTCATTACCAAAAGGCCACCGTGGAACTTCGCTATAAGCGAAATGGTGCAAACCCGACTTCGCTATATCCGTAATTTATTAGAGGGATTAATGTTACCTATTGCGCGGACTATTTAAAATATTCGCAATAACCGAATGTTCGAAATATGCGAGTTCGATATATCGGGGTTCTACTGTATATATATATATATGAGGAGAGTTCAAAGAAACTAGCCCATGCTGTGTCACCTATGCAATCATGGCAGGAGTGTGAAGATGTCATCATTGATAAGTACACATCATTGAACAAATGGTCATTGGTCATTCTCTTCGTATGCTGGTGTGATAACAAATTCGTCCAAATTGGACCAAGGACCAATTAAGTTTCTTACAGCTGAAGGATATTGACAAACCAACCATCATCACATAATGCAGGCAATGAATGGTTCAAAATATGTTTTGAAAACAGTGAAGTATTGGGCAATAATGTTTCTGGAAGGGCAACAGGTAAAAAATGATCTTCCACAACCAGGTCGGCACATGTTGTTGTGGCTGAAGACCCAACTTTCACGACATGCAGGCGAGCATTGTTATGCAACAGAATTACACCACATGATGGGTTGTTTATTTTTTATGGCTGTATGCATCTTGTCTGGTGTGTTATTGTAGCTGATATCACTATGCTCTTTATAGTCCATCAACAAAAGTCCTTCTTGGTAAAAAAAAAGGCAGTAAGTAAATTTTCCTCGCTGCAGAAATTTGTGATTTAAATATTTTGCTTAGTTGATCCAGGATTTTCCATTGCATGATGGCTGTGTTGCTGCATGACTCAAAGTGATGATACCACCATTTTTTGTCTGCCATTATTCATGACAGAAATGCATCACCTTCCACATGGTAATGCTGCAAATGGTTCAAACTCACCCAAAAATTTGTTCTTAACATGATGTTCATGATGTCCTTATGATGTTCAGCCAATAACCATGGTACCCACTAAGAACACACTTTCCAATACTTGAGTTTCTTACGAACCATCATTTAAACTACTGTTCCTAATGACACAGAAAATTCATTAGCTAGTGAACGCTAACTCTGGCTGTCAACATGTATTGCTGCATTCATCTTGATGATGGCTTCTTCTATCATAACATGTGCCTGACCTGGCCATGTAAGATCATTTGTTACCTATCGCCCTTCCTGAAAAATGTATACTTAATCCTTCACTGTTGTCTGTGAAACACATTTTCAGTGATGAATGTTGGTTGCCCGAATCCTTTGGCTGTAAGAAACTGAATCATTGCTTGTTAGTCAAATTTGAATGGATTTGTTATCAACACTCGCCATATTGTTGACTTCCTGCACAGACACTAAGCATACAAAGAGAATGACCATGTGACCATTTGTTCATTGATGTGTACTTATTACATCAATGATGATGTACCGGTATTCACACTCCTCTCATGCTGGCATAGACAACACATCATGGGCGGGTCTCATTTGAACATGTTTCCTATAAGTGTCCACAACCCTTTTATTTATTCTTGAGAAATGTTGTGCTTTCAGTGCAGTGTGTTGACATTTTCGTTCATGAGTATCTGCACAAATTTTGCAGGTTTTTGTTAGTATGTTTCTCCTACTGATGTTTCTTTTTTCCCCCATATAAGTATGTCATATGTTTACAGTACCATTTTTTATAACTTTAAAACAAGAGGGATATCATTTATAAAAATAAAGAATAGGGGAAATAATTCTTATAGTGTTTTATTGCATGATTTCGTGTGTTCCATTGGTGTCTGCTAACATCTGAAATTAGTTATATTCACCAAAAATTACAGAAGAAAATCAGAGTCAATTAACTTTTATTAATGAATTCATTTTATTATTGCTACCACAAAGTCAATATGGTAAAATTAAAAAAAAAGTCATCTGCTAGGAAGATTTACAAAAATAAACCTTGACCTTTTTACATTGACTGTTTATTTTGAGTTGTAACAAACATACAGTTTTCTTCCATTGAAGATGGTTAACCCACAGCAGCACAAGCACTTGCTTTTACCGCTGCTTATAATTGGACATTTAAATATGAAGCATCACTCAAACCACTTTAAGGAAGAGAGTTTATATAGCTCCATCAACATAACCCTCTTTGGGGTGAACATTAGGTTTAGTTTAGTCATGCAAAATCACTAATGTACTAAAACTTAACATCCATTTGGTTAATATAGATGTCTTCTGAAAGTGTCAGACAAAATAAATGGATGGATAACTCTTTCTAAAGTTGTATAAATAGATAAGTTTGTATCATGGTTTTTTATTGGATTAAAAATATGCAAATATATTAACACAAATACCTTTATCAGATGGCAAACATACTGAAACTATAAAAGTAAATGTACAAGACCTGAGTAGACACAAAATATGGATGTAATTTGAAGATTATGGTGACTGAACTACCAGTACCATGATCTTGACTATTTTTTAATGGTTAAAAGTTTTGATATAACCAAATTTGACTAATGTCTGTGGTTGAAAGGAGCGTGTCTGACCATAAGAGATTTAAAAAAAATTTAACCAAATTACAAGACCTAAAAAATACAACAGATATGAAAAAGCAACAGAAACAACTCAGTAGGTGTATTTCCATGATATAATACTGCATTATTTCATTAATGTGGGCAAGAAATCAGGAAAAATTACAAGTGTTTGCTATTAGCTGCACCTAAAATTTATTTTACTAATGTGGAGGCATTGAAGGAGTCAAATGCGAGATGGAGTCTAATCAATAATATAAGAAAGAGACAATCTTCATTTTTTTGCCACTACATGAGACAAGGAGGCTTAGAGAACATAGTTACAACAGGCAAGATTGAAGGCAAGAGAGACAGAGGGTGACAACATAAGAAAATATTACACAGTTTAACAACCTGGCATAGCAGGGAAACAACAATGATTCTAACTAATACATAATACTGGAGATAGAGAGTTGTCGATATCCATGATCATGGTCAGCATGGCACCTGATGATGATAATTTATTTTAAAATAATTAGTATCTTAATTTTCTGTGTATCGTTTTTTTTCCATCTGATGAAGGTATTTTGTACATACATTCAGCTTATGATCATTTAAAGAGAAAATTACAAAACATTTTAAACAGATATTTTAATCATTGGAATGTTGTATGGAAACTCTCAACCTTATCAATTATATGTCTGAATTAAGCAAACTTTCCCTGAAATGTATGAAATAATGCACTGTTGATAAAAATAGGTATATATAAGTTCAAGAAATCATAGCTATGGCTAATGCAGTTATGAATACTTTTGAAAAGTGTTTAATGTATCAAACTCAATCTATAAAGATGCTTATTATGAGGAAAACGTGCATCTCAAGCTTGAAACATTGTCATACTAATATAACAGATGGAATGTTGTGTAAACATTATGTCTTCTTTATATGTCAAAGCTGAAAACTAAGAATAAAGATAAAGCTTTTGTTAGAGAAATCTGAACTTTAAAGTATAAGGTAATCAACTCTACTAGGAACAGACAACTGTAATAAAATAAGTAACACTCAGACCAACTATCATATGCATATAACAAAGGAGATAAGTCACCCGTATGAAAATATATACACCTGTTAGAAAATTTCAAATTTGTATTATACATTTTGATCTACTTTTGTTTCTGGCTACCAATTTCAGTTATTTTTAAAAAAAAAAGAACATTCTCATTAAGACAGGAGTGAAGGTTAAATGTGTTGTTATTGTTTTGAATGTACAGCAGAAGTTATGAAATATGTGAGGCACTATGATAAATAATATTACACTTCTGAAATTATAATTAAAAGACAATCACATATTATGATATTATTCAGGTGTTGCGATAGTCATTGCAAAATATTAAATTGCAAAAATTAAAAATAGTTCAGCTCATAGGAGGCTAAAAATATTGTATGAAACTATCACTAACATAAGACCTCTACTACTCTATTATGGGATGGTTAACAAATGTTAAATATTCACTATCATTTAAAATATAATCTAGATTTTCTGAAACATCTCTATTTAAAAAAATATTATATAAGCCTGACTATACAGCATATTTTTTCAAAACTCATTTATATTTACAGACATTTTTTAACAGTCATTTTCTCCAAAATAAATTTCACATGATGACAAATTCATGAATCCTAAGATTTGCATTAACATACATGGACTAGATTACTGAGAAATGACTGTATAATCATGGCTCTTGATAATCAATCTATTTAGAAACTAATGTTAGATGTCTATAGATAATGAAAAAGATTATAGTTGATATTTTTAACACTATTTATTACTGACACATGTCACATGGCAAAAAATCTGCTGTTTTCAAAACAATTTAATTACAGGTTAATAATTTTCATTTAATTGTACCATACTATACTGATCATGCCAGCTTCAACATTTCTTCAAAATTTTTTAGATTCTCTCATCTGTTATCTCAAGCTCCCTTGGAAGTAAATATAATCTCAAGCTCCCTTGGAAGTAAATATGTGACAAACTATAAATCAGTTTAACAACAAAGGGTTCTAGGACTCCAAAAACAATGACATCCAGAATCTGTGAGAAGGAAGATAGAAAATTAGAAATAACACAAGTGAATTATAAATATGGGCAATGAAACTAATCATACAATACTAATGAAACAAACATTTCATGTAAATTCTTAATGTAAAACAAATTTATATACAAATTTATGCTATAGTGTGTTCAAAAATAATTGAGCACTGACATTGTCTATTATCTCCATAATTACTGAGCATATAGGCTTCATATTTTGCATGAGTGCATTATTTCATAACCACATTACAAATTTATGATTAATTATTATCTAGATTGAACAGATTTATAGCAGCATTCGCTACGAATGTCATTTTTAAGGTAGTAATATTTTTTCTGTTGATAGTCATAAAAGTAGACAGGTTTACGGTAACAATTACCATATATTTTGTCAATGAGGAGAAATGCGTCATTTGTTTATTGTTTTTTTTTGCTCTCCAATTATCCATTGGCTGTTAGGCAAAGTTTGAATGTACTAACCAATTAAATGCACAATGAAATATGAAGATGTCATCTTTAATTGAATTATATTGCAGTGAAATGTATTTTGTGTGCATCTTGTCATGTTTTGACAAGACAAGTCGCTTACAAAAGGCATTTCATGCATCAGATAGCACAATCTTAGAACGGAAATTAATATTTACATATGTGCAACATTAAGTAAGCGGTTTAAAAAAATTAGAGATTTCATAGTTGAATATATTAAAATAATAGCAAAACATCATTGTCCTCAAAAGTGTATCTCATATTCAACATGTTTTTATTGTGATGTCTTCAACATATCATGTTTTTGTAAATTATTACAGTGTATTATAAAGTAGCATTTACAACTATATTATAACCATGTCTATGAAAGTTAAATTTATTATACTGAAAAGTTTTGTTTTTGAAAAATTACAAGTTTTGTTGTATGTACCATATTTACATCCGTTAGTGATAGTGTGTAGTGTGTTAGTTGTCATTCAGTAGGACTTCATTACCTGTCTTCCACGTGAGTATTATTTTCAATTATGTTCTACTAGCAGTACCACTTTCTATTGAAAAGTATAACTATGAGATTGCACAAATATTATTTAATAGAAGCGTGACGCGGTACTCTATTTCATATTATTTCTAAGCCTTCAAAAAGAACATAACATGCCATGGGTATAAACTGCAAAATACTATCAAGATGGTTATGAAAAGATGGCCATAATTTTTAAAAAACAAAAGAAACGAGAGGAAGAAAAAATGTTGTAAATAATTTCGATGAAGAAATTATTAAGAGAGAAATTCATAGAGTTTTGGATTGCAAAGAAGCATTGACATTAAAGACATTGAAAACATATCTAGAAAGGAACAATGACATTCACATTTCTAAAACTAAATTATGGATATCTGTAAGGGTGCCGGATTTACATTTTGGAAATATAAATGTGGCAGAAGCGTCATTTGTGAGAAACCTCATTTAGTAACTATCAGAAGTAAATATTTTAGACAAATTAGGGAGATGTGTAAATAAAGTTATGATATTATATATTTAGATGAAACATGGATAAACGCTCACTGCACTGATGAATAGGAATGGCAATCTGTAGATGGAACTATTAAGAGACATGTACCAAGCAGCAAAAGTTAAAGATTAATAATGGCACATGCAGGTAGCAGACAAAATGGTCTTTTGAAGAATGGTGAACTCATTTTCATTTCCAAATCTATGGATAATTGAAACTACCATGCTGAGATGAATGGTCATATATTTAGAGAGTGGATAGAAAAGACTGTACTTCCATCATTAGATAGACCCTCCTGTTATGGATAACACTTCCTACAATAATGTTGTTGCATGTGAAGATAAGAACTCCACAACATCGTCGACTAAGGAACAGATTAAAATATGGCTTAGAACAAAACATATTCCATTTACTGAAATGCACTTGAAACCGGAGTTACTGTTGTTGGTAAAGAATGCCCACAGAGCGAAAACTTTCCACATTGATAAAATTATATAGGAGCATGGACATAGATGTATAAGATTACCACTATACCATTCACATTTAAATTCAATAGAATTTGTTTGGGCTAAAATTAAGGGAGCAGTGGCAAAGGAAAATAACACCTTCAAACGGAATGATGTTCAGAAAATTGCATATACTATGCTCTCCACCATTGACAAATAATTATGGATAAAATGTGAGGAACATATATTGAAAGTGGAAGAAGAAGATTGGCAGAATGATGGTTTGTGCTTCACTCAACCAACTACAATTATCGATCTTTTCGATTCATCGAATTATTAATAGAACAATAAGAACTCTAAACAAGGACAGGGGAAAAATGAGAAGAAATTGGATTTTGATAACATCAATAAATAGTGAACATATGAAAACAACACAGCCGATGTGATACATCTATCAATGTAAAGACATATGCGATATTACTATATAATATATAGCCATATAGCCTAGCCTTGCTGGACAACAAGACCATACTGACAATTGTTAAACGTAGAAAGCTGTTGTGATGTAATCTTTTGCTGAGAAAGAAAGTTCTCACTAAAACATTCATGCAGAGCAAACTAAAAGGTATTGGGATAAAAGGTGAAAAACAAAAAGCCTAGACTGATAATATTAAATGCTGGACATCACTTAATTTTCTCAGCATTGTAGAATTAACTCAGAAAATGTTTTGATAAAAGATTTCAGAATGCCAACACTACTACTTAGAATGTTCACACTAGGACAAAGATGATTATGACTACGGTATGTACAATGTATGTTTACATTTATTTTTAATTGATGAGATTGTAAACAATAATACAATTATATAAACGTTTAACGTTAGGCGTCTCCATTCACCCCCGTTGCTATGTCCTGATTCATCAGTACAGAATCACATGAAGTTAAGCTCATATGATATAGAATTACCGCCACACAAAACTAGGAATACATCACAGCCTAAAGGACAAATTCCTTTACATATAACGATTGTAAGAAGGATAAAGTCGGTAAGTTAGTTAGTTGGTGCACAGATCTTCATCACTGCAAACTGGACACATCCATAGTTGCTCTGATCTCTCCCTAAGTGTATTCGTCATTACACTTCTGCTGACAGTACCGATCCTATGCTGGTTGATCATCATTCTTCTGTGCTCTCCAAAATTTTCACTTCTAGCAACACCGCATTTCAAACCCTGATCTTTAATCCTGGCCATTGAAAAGGAATCATCATCCATACTAGTCTCACTCTCGTATGCTATATATGAACTCTCTTAAGAGTTAAAAATGTCAGCTCGATCCATTGCCCCATCGCCCTGTGCCACAATCATGCATGATGCCAGTTGATCTGCTCTTTCATTTCCTCGAACACCCACATGTCCTGGCATGAAAATAAATGTAACCACTTTCAGCCTCGCCTTTATCAAGGCAAAAAATCCACTGTTTGCGAACAAAACCCACTTGTACCTTCTTAATCATACTCATAGAGTCACTCAAGATGCATACCTGCATTACCTTCTGTGTGTATACTCACTCAAAGGCTATGGTCACCACCATAGTCTCCATGGACGTGCTACTCGTAGTAACCACAAAAGCCCCAATCTCCTCCCTGATCGTTTTACCTGCACATTGAGCTACTACATTGTCTACCTCCACTGTCTACCTTCCTATTATTAAACCTCAGTATGCCATTTTAGTGTCTTTTTATTAGATATATTTTGGAACTGTTCAGGTTAGACAGACGTGCATGAATTCAAGGCACCAATATATGGGGAGCTGACAATGGATAAGGGAGATGTGTTAAGACTGCTTCATGAGCTTCTGTTAGATGCGGATTCTGTGATTTATGACACATCTAAGCTAAGGTTTGGGGAATTCCAAGTTAAATGTGGTACTAGAACTGAATGAGAAGAGTGGTCAAACAGAAAACAATTGATATACATACTCTTCAACATCTTCTAAAGAAGACATATGGATCTGCCAAGAGTGCAATGGTATCATTTCATAACCAATTACAAAAATATTAGTAGCATATCCTATTCAGGAAATAGCAATCAATCCAAATTTTTTTTAGTTGTAGTGATTTTCTAGGCAATTAACCCTTTCAATCCCAGTCATTCAGGAAAATCTCCAGGTTTAATTCCCATGGCAAAAGGAATAACTCCGCACAAATCAGAAGTGATAGTGTAAGAAAATATAAAATACAAATTGCAAGTCCGCTTAACAGATAAATGGAAGACTTACTGATCCGTGAACATCTTTGTGAATGTCATGTAAGATAGGTTTACTTCTCATGTAATGCTAGAGGAAAAATAATTTGCACCAGTTTCATGTCAGCTTCATTTACTTGTGTCAACTTGTTTGCTGATAAATGTTCAAGTGAAAGTTGAAAATCAGTTTCTCTTTCACAGCATGACAACATCATAGTGTAACTCTTAACTACTCCAAACATATAGGCCTAGTTAACATAAAGAAAACCCTACATATCTGGGAAAACAAGGTTCCAAAATGGATCTCATTTTTCTGATAATTTTAATACCGGTATACACAACGTGTTCTGCACGTATCCCCCAAACAATGATTCACATAGAAATAGTGAAAACTAGATCTAGTCTCAAAAGCAGAGTAATCTCGATTCCTCGTGAAATTGATCAATACTAATATAGATCAGTTGTGTTGACTATTCTCAATTATTACTAGGTCTATGGTGTACTGGGTGGGACATTCACATCATCATCATTAGGCCTACACTACATATCGCCGCTAATTTAAACTAGGCCTACTAAATACTGAACTACTACCCGTTCAATGTCTGATTCATTCATGTTCTCTAGAATTCCATTTAAAACTTGTGTATCAACATCATCTGAACCATAAGTAGGTCCATTTTTACCAAGATTTGACGAAAATTGGTCATAATAAATCTTGCGCGATTTGGAAATACAGCAGTTGGAAGCGATTGGAAAACAACAATGGATGCCACCATTACCGCTAATCACATCAGAGCTAAATTTAGCATGTCTATTCACATAGAAATGGTAACAGGAATCCACCAAAATAACCGTGTGTCAATCTAACGAGAACGGCCGCTACAGTATTGTATATATAGCCAATGATTTCGGTCGCTAAGGGAATGAATGATTTAAATATTTTCAGTAGTTTGCCATTGCTTTCTGAACTGTCCAGATGCAAAACTGTCTGTGGCCATATTCGCACCTGGTACCATGGTGTCACAGATTCACACTGTGCAATGCCACTATAGAGCTGGACCAAAACCAATAATCAATATATTTTGTGACATTCTTTTCTTTTTCAACAACAAAAGAAATATGATTAGTTTTTTTCTACTGAAGGAAAATTATACCTGCTGCTAACTCTGTAATCCTTGCCCTGTTGCCAGTAAACTAGCATGAAAGTTAAATTGTAAATTGTTCTCGTCCACTGTTTGTTTTCTGAATGAAATATGAAATAAATTGTATTACACAAAACTGTGGAGGGCAAAACAATAAAATACAAATAAGTATAGTGCTAACAGAATTATATTCTCTGTAAACAAAAACAAAAGTATTTAATTAGTTGCAACATTTATATTTAACAAAAATATAACTTCATAATATATACAAATTCTGCCAAATTAAAAACCATTTGATACAAATTAATTCAAGCCTCAATTTTCAAAAATTATTTCCAGATCAATTTAACTGTTCTCGTTATATATAGATATCTCATGTATTCATTCATAAAAATTACAAAATTGTGATTATGTACATGGTTTGTGATATATTCATGGTTGGCTGCTGAACTGGTGGCCTATGGACTCATGCCCCTTGACTCGTATGATTTGTTCATATTGGTTGGTTGCTGATCAGGTGGCCCATGGACTCATGGCCTTTAGCTTATGTGATATGTTCATGAAGTATTTTTTTAGACTTTAAAGCACCTCCACATGGTGTACCATGGGAAAAGACAAATCTAAATTTCACATTGTCCAATCTGCTTCTGCTTCTTTTGTTCACTTGAAACATGTCTATATCTGTAATTCTGTCTCCTGAATAAAACTCACTGTCTTTTGTAGTTCATACAGTGGCCCATAGAGCTTTGATTCCAGTGTTGTTTCCTCTGGCCAATATGTCTGCTTTGACGTTTCATACTTAGAACACTCTTGAAGTATATGTTTGGCACTCTATTGTCCAATCAATACTGTGTTTGAGGATAAAGCATGAAATTGCAATTGCTAACCCTTCTCGGTTAGCAACAGGTGACACCCAAACTCAGATAAAAGTCTTGATTGGCATGATTGTGTTGCATGGGGAGTTATAGATGTATGTTTAGTTTCTGAATCCAGTGCTACAGCATCCTAGGATCATCACATCCTGCCAGGAGCGCAGAATTATACATCTAGGACAACCAGTTCATATCATTCTTCTGTCAATTACAGAACTTTTTGATCCATCTGCAGTAATGACACATCGATAATTCTCTGCAACCCATGAGTATGCCACACAAGAAAAAAAGTACAATGTTTACTGACCTTCGTCTCTTTGTCAAACATGGGAACCATTTGACAGAAGATTGACATGAAATGTCAAGATCATATGGAGAGAGATTTGTATGCATCCTAGACTAATAACATTCTTGAACACCATAATCCAATATACCGACACATGGGTTTGTTGAAGAAGCATATCTCAATAACCCCCTGACTATGTCATCCATTGCCTCTATTTTTCCTTCCTGTCTGGAAAACTGTCCCTATTGATGTTTTGATCTCGTACTAGACAAGCAGGTACTAGCAAGCTGTCAGTGATTTGTTATCATAGTTTAGAGTTGTAAACCTCTCTCTTGGGGGTTGTCTTATGATCTTATGAATGGAAATTCAGATGCAAAGGACCAACTGGCTAATCTCATATTCTGGGAACAATAGCACAATTTAATTACACTCCAGTGACAAAGATACATTTATATGGTTATATTAGAGGAAATACAAACTCAAGTGGCATCAAATGATGCAGCCTTATACCTGCTGCCCCTATAGCCATTTTGTTGCTGTTTGGAAGACACATGCTCATGAGATTTAGTTGCAGACATCTTGGAAGTATGCTTTTGTTCCATGTTAAGGGAGGATATATCTGGGAGCAAATCTTCAATGTGGGAGTTGGATGGTGTATCCACAGAAGCTGACTGTTGAATATGAGCTTGTGATACTGAAACCTCAGGTTTTGCATTAGATACTTCTAGCATGTTCTGTAAGTAAAAATATCATTATAAAATATTACAACTTATCATCATTATGAAAATATGTGTGTGTACATGGTGTTCCACAGATTTTGATATGTTGTAACTGGAATAATTTTTTATGATGGTGAAATAATCCATTTAGCTGTGAGCAGGTAGCTTTTATAAATCCATAGCATTTCTAACAAAAGCATAGGTCATCTGTCCTTCTTGGTTAGCAACAGGTGACACCCAAACTCAGATAAAAGTCATAATTTGCATGATTATGTTGGGGAGTTATAGATGTGTTTAGTTTCTGGAGCCAGTGCTACAGCATCCTAGGATCATCACATCCTGCCAGGAGCGCAGAATTATACATCTAGGACAACCAGTTCATCGTTCATCATTCTTCTGTCAATGACAGAACTTGTTGATCCATCTGCAGTAATGACATATCGAGAATTCTTTGCAACCTATAAGTATGCCACACAAGAACAAAAGTACAATGTTTACTGGCCACCGTCTCTTTGTCAACAATGGGAACCATTTGACAGAAGAAAATAATAAGAAATTTAAACAAGACATGCAGTGACAATGATTTTTTTCACAGGTAAAAGACTGTCAGTCTATCCCACAACTTTCCTTAGTCATCTCTTACTTGTCTGGAAAGAAGACAGTGGTCCTATTCTTTGGACCCTGAGCTAGAAGTGCAAGCCCTGGTAGTCACATGGGCAGGCATGATTTTTATCTTCCAATGAAATTACAGTGGAAGCCATCTATAGTATATTCCTTTATACCAAATTTTTCCATTTAACAACACTTTTCAAAATCCTCAATTATATTTACCTTTATTGTTTGTACAGTATAAAGACAATTTCTGTTATTACATGCACATTTTGTTGGTCCGGATCAAGTTGTTATAATGGGATTTAACTATATTATTTATATTTTATACCTGCATAATGATACTTTACTAGCATAAAGACAGAAGCAGTGAGATCAATATGCCTACCTTGTTCTGGTCCATCATGTGATGTTTCACAGTTGCCTGCTGTTGGGCAATCTGATATTGTCTGCTGTTGATGGAGGTAGTGTGATAGTTCTGCGGAGCAACTCCTGTCACTTCACTGTAAGCAATTGCTATCTCATTCTGCCATCGTGGACTATGGTTCTCCACAAAGTTATTAGAAGTTGCTGTTGTACTCGGTGGAGGCAGTAGTTGTTTGAAGGAACTCCTTGAGCGAGAAGATCTCCAAGCATGATTACTGATTCCATCAGAAGTATTTTTTATCTCTGAGCATTTTAAGTGATCATCTACTGTTACATACTGCTGGCCTAATAATAAAAAATAACCAAATACCATCAGCAATAAGGAAGAGTTACTTGAAAAGGGTTGTTATTCACTGCCGAATAAAGTAACAATGAGTATAGAAATATTATTCTTCATCATACATTCTTAAACTCCTGCAGATTAGCAGGATGTAGTCAGAAGAATGAAATATGTTGTGTCATGATTTACAGCTTCACTGCAATATCTATGTATTTTGACCTGACACATCCAACTTCAGCATGGCTTATGAGACATTTTTACCTTCTAAGGGATGAGCATATCCCATCCTAAAACTCCTTAGTCGCTCTTACAATATGCATGATAGGTCAATGTGTTGCTATTCTTTGCTACCCTTTCAAACCTGACAACACATGGGTGAGTCTAATATTGTAAACAATGTAACCAACTGAATTAGAGTCATATAGCTTCAAATGAACTGAAAAATGCATTGAACAGAAAAAAAATGAAACAAATGATAAGTACCAACATTCATATAACCTCTTGACTTAGTAGAATGCTCGTATGCATTATTATAGACAAGCTAAGGTTAACATTAGGTACAGATTTAAAAATTATCTCCGAAGCATTTTATTGCACCCATCAAATACTAATATTTTCTAGGGACCTTTGAGCTTATACAAAGAGAACAATTTATTAGCATAATTTATTTGCTATTAACAGTAAAAAGACATAAATAACATTCAAGATAACAAGGAAGACCACTTTCAACTTTTATGTTTCTAATATATTATACAGAATTTCACAGGTTTTATCAATGTATGTATGTACATAATTTGGTTTTTATCTTTATTTTTTAAAATAAAAAATGTAGCTATAATTTTCCAAACTGAATGTGATGACTTCAAGTGCAATTGACATAAACTATGAATCTTAATCCGGTCTACATATATTTCACATTGATTCCAGTAACCACTGGCATAGACTATATTATCATTAAATGCTAATAATGGAAGAATAACCTGTATAGGACATTGCTGTTCAACTACTGTTGAGTTATTAGGCACAACTAATATATTAAATTGCACCACCAATATATATGGATGTCATTGAAGCCATTGAACCACAAGCAAGTTTGACATAGTTTTATTTGCAAGGTAGGTCCATTAACTACACTACCTTTGAGTTGAATGTGGTTATATATAATTATATAAATATACTGGTTACAAATGTCCTTCTTGACTTGAATTTGTTCATGTGATATTCCTAGGTTTATCTTTGTATATCAATTATTTATAAATACTGGTAACTAACTTTCCTATTAGTTCTATGAGGTGTATTCCAATGATACCCGCCTGTGCTGTGTCACATATGCCATCATGCGGGAACATGAAGATGTTATAACATGTTATAAACACACCAATGAACAAATGGTCACATGGTCATTCTGTTCATATGCTTAATGTCTGGAGCAGATAGTCAACAATATGGACTGCATGATACAAATCCGTCCAAATTGGACCAACAAGCAGTGATTCACTTGCTTACAGCCAATAGATATTGACCAACCATCATTCATCAAAGAATGCAAGCAGTGTATGGCTGTAAAATGTGTGTTGAAGATAGCAATGAAGGACTGGGAAAGACTATTTTGAAAAGAGTGGCAGTCAGATCTTCTAAGGCTTGGTCAGGCACATGTTGTTGTGACAGAAGAAACCGTTGCCAAGATTGATGCAGCAACATAGGTTGACCATTGCCGCAGTTTGTGTTCTTACTTTTGTTAGTTCTAAGTTTGTTCCTACTTTATGTGCGGGTGGGTGGTACATTTTGTGAGTGGTACCATTTGTGAGTGGAATGACATGTGAGGTCAAACACCTGTGTGCATTAGAGGGAATATAGTCATAGTAATTTATACAGTATATACACATTCATTTTTATATGTTTAACTTGTAGTATACATGAGCTAAACTCACATTTTATACATTCTTTCAAAACAACAAAATTAAGTGTGCTTACATTTAGTCTTTGTAAAATATTTTATGTGTTTGTAAACCTACAGTGATGTATATACATAAAAATATTCAGAATCGAGTGCCATTTTTTGAATATGTGTCTGTTGCTTTGTTTGAAGAGCAGAAATACAAAGTACATTAGAGGAAAGTCTCAGATAAAACATAAGCTTAATGATCGTAAAACTCAAAAACAAAACAATATGCCTAAATTATACAAATATACTCACAGACTCAGAAACGTGACTATCATCTAAAGTTGGCTGTTTTGTAAAGTATATCCACTTTTGCAACTATTTGGGAAATTTCTTACAAATTTTTGCACTGTCTTTACTGATTAAATGACAACCACAAAACTTACAAATTGTTATGTGTTCTTGAAATATCATAAAATGGCTGACCATAGTCACCAGGCAAGACCTTTAGAATTATTGTAATTGGACAAAGTAGTGTTATGAAGGCTTTCTTAGCAATGTCTCCCATCATCTTTTAGGAAGATTAGTCAGAATATGGAAACTATGTATTCTTCTTTTAGAAAGATGAGCCGTAGACACACAAGTGAAACCAAAATAATACTTGGTAAATGAACACTAGCACCTGACTTTATACTTAAATTTATTAATTCTTTATTTTATAAAAATATGTAACCCCTTAGCTTCAAAGGTATCCTTAAGGATACAATGAGGGGGTTGCCGCCATTTTGCTGAGATCTTCTTCTTCTTAGTTTCCCAAGGAAATACTTCATCTGAAAGCTTTAATAGAAGCATCCATATAGATTTTTTCTCTGGAAAGCTAAGAAGAGTAGGATCTTCACAATATGACAGTGGCTTTTCATTGTATCCATTAGAATACCACTGCAGCTAAGGTGTTAACCTATCTCTGATGGATGTACTGCTCATTGCCCCTTTCCTGAATATTATTTATTTCATTCATTCTTTTTCCTTTAGCGCTGAAGTTAGCACATAGGGCAGAGGTCAGATCTCTCCAATTCTGTCTGTTCAAAGCTATTATGTGCAGTTCTTGAATGGTATGAATATTGTTTGTTTTACTTTCTCTAAGTATTGTCCTTCTGAATATTTCTTTTGGTCTACCCCTGGCTCTTTTGCCTGTAGGTATCCATTCATTATTTGTTTACTACATGAATAATGTATACATTTAATATTGATATTTTACTATTTGAAAACTCTTTGGCAGTCTATACAGTTTAGAGAAAAAAATTATCTACTGATGTAACTTTTTAATACTTGTTACAAGCTTCTTTAGGCTTGGTGTAAACAATTTTATGCAACACAACTGAAATTTGAGAGGTACAAAATAACATGTATTTTTGGCACAGAAGTAACTGAACACATACATACAAAAGAATTATTTCCAATTGACTGTATGAACATGCTAACAATTGTGATAAATTTGTTCTTATTACTTTAAAATACTTTGTCCTTCAGAAGTTTTCACTACAATTCTGCTGCTTCTTTTTTAGATCACGTTTTCTAATCTGTTGTTTGGGACACTTCACATTAAAAGATTTTTATGCAATTAACAGAAAGGTTGAGACATGCTCCATTTGACACTATGACCTGCTCCTTAAAAATGTGGTTATTTGCTAGCATGTATAAGGACTTAGCACAGAGACTGACCTTTTATGGATAACTTTGGTTCAAGATCTGTTGGAGTCACTGGCCATGCACCTAATGGTGGAGACTTTATGTTCCCAACCTCTGGCTTTAGAACACTGGTACTGTTGACTGCAGAATACTGACGTGATTGCTGTCTCATAGCCCAATGTTGAAGAGCCTCTTGAATAGCTTTTTCATGATATGTGTCTACAGGAGAAAACAAAATGGTAGCATATCTTATTCAGTATGTAGCCATCAATCCAGCATTGGTTTTGCTGTAGTATTTTTCTAAGCAATAAATACATCAGTAGTTTGCTATTGATTTCTGAATGATGCAGATGTACATTTGCCTGTGGCAAAATTTGAAGTCTGCACCTTAGCATCATAGAGCTCTCCGTATTGCTCAGTCACAGAGCCAGACATCTACAGGCATACATATACAGAAAACAACACTATGTAGATCTAATATTCTCACATCTAGGAGGAAAGTTAAGGTCAGCATCATCTTATCATACATAGTGTTAGATGTAAATAATATGAATTGTTGATGGGACAAGCTTATTATGTAATGAGAATTTCAAGATAAACTACCGCTGCAGGAGTCACTGAAACTGTTTGTCAAAGAAAACAAACAAACAGTAGCGTCCAATTCTCCAATTGGAGTTGTGGTGCACTCTGATAGTCTGTATCCTAAACATTCTCATGATGTTTCCCTCCCATTTGTTTTTTTGCTCAATTCTTGCTTGCCTCAGCTCTACTTTCAAGTAAGTTCAACAATGTGTCACGTTTTTTTAATATGTCTTAAATATTTTATTTTAAACATTTTTCTATATATTACTATGTCTACTTGTGCTGTTAAACTTCGGGGAGGGGGTGTGTGTGCGTGTGTTTGTCATCTATCAGCAGTGTCTCTTTAAGATTTCTTTGATTGTCTCCACGTATCTAGTTCTTGGTCTTCATCATGCCTTTGTAGCATGATCTTCTGCTATTGTATATTTGAAGGGCTGGTATATATGGTTTCATTCTCATGGTGTCCAAAACACCTGATTTGTTATCTCTCAATGTAGTCTTGACTTGAGATGGTCTTTATTTCTTTCCTGATAACTTCATTTCTCTGTCTGTTGTTTCTGGTGCCAATTTATAGCTAATTTATAGCAAACATCTCATTTCACATACTGTGGTATTTTTTGCTAGTGTCTTTATCAAGGTCCATATTTGACATTGGTAACACAGAGTTGATATAAAAATGCTGTTTTACCAATTGTTGTTCTGCAGATTGTTGGGTGTTTGAATATTGGCAACAGCTGGTAAGTCACAGCAGTGAATTTCTGACATCTTTTTTTGACCTCTGTATCAAGTTTGCCATCCTCTGTAAAGACGCTTCCTAATTATTTGAGCTATAAGACCTTATCTTCCACCAAAGATGCATGTGCAGGGCCAATTAAACAGTGACACAACACATTTCCATTCTCTGGACTACATTCTGCTGAAAATCTAGTAGGACCATTGTCCTGTTACAAGAGATATCTAGTGGGAGTTTGAGAATGAATAATGAAGGAGAAGACATTATCTCTATCAATTTCAATGTTATGAAGTACTTATGCTTAAAATTTGTATTTCCACTAATAGTTCCTTTTTCATACACAGTGTTGTCAGGACTCCTTTGTTTTCTTCTCTTTCCACTAAGTTCTACTTATTCTTCTATATATCCATATCTCAAAGGCATCAATTCTGTCTTGTTTATTATCCATGTTTCTGAGCCATACATTAATATATAGTGAATGTACAGTATATTTCCATTTATAAAACGAAAGTCGAAAATCCGTTTATAAATCAAGATCTGAAACACATAATAATACTGGTAATAATACTATGAAATCCCATTATTATAAGAATGAAGAGACAAGTGAAATCATGCTAAAAGGAAATTAACACAAATGTTAGCCACAGTAAGATGCAAGGTCATTTTATTTCATCATCAGGTGCCATGCCAACTGGAGTAGGCTATCATGGCTCTCCATAGCTCTCTGTCTCCAGCATTATGTATCAAGATTGTTGTTGTTTCCCTGCCGTGCCAGGTTGTCAAACTGTCTAATATTTTCTCACGTTGTCACCCTCTGTCTCTGTTGCCTTCAATCTTGCCTGTTGTGACTAAGTTCTCCAAACCTGCCTGCTTCATGAAGTGGCCAAAAAATGAAGATTGTCTTTTTCTTATATTATTGATTAAGGTCCGTTTCGCATTTGACTCTTTCAACACTTCCACATTCATTTTTTTGGCAGTCCATGGTATTCTCAGCATTCTTCTATAGAACCACATCTCTCTTGCTTCTAATTTCCCACTTTCCAGTTTGTTTATTGTCCAAGACTCGCACCCATATGTTAGTATAGGAGTTATATAGCACTGTAGAACTCTCATTCTCGCCTCTAATGACAATGTCATATTACACAATATATTTTTTATTTTTCTGAATGTAGTTTTTGCCTGCCCTATTCTGCTTCTTATTTCTGTTGAAATTCTTCCATCCGCTGTAATCATTGTACCTAAATATTTGAATTCGTGGACCTGTTTTAATACTATATCATTCACTTTGATCTTGCAAGGTGTGGTATTGTTTCTTTGAAATAACCATTACTTCTGTTTTCTTGATATTTAGGAAGAGGCCTTTCTCTTTACTTTCTGTGACTACTACATTAATTAAATCTTGAAGGTCTTCCTCACTTTTTGCAATCAGAACAGTGTCATCTGCATATCTCAAATTATTTATGTTATGTCCTCCCACTGATATTCATGGAATATCAACTATTCCACTCAACAATTTTTCACTGTATAAAGAGAACAGGTCTGGTGAAAATACACAGCCCTGTCTAACTCTTTGTTTTATTTGTTGCAAGGGTCAAATTTATTTCCTACTCTTATTGCTGCTGTTTGTTGCCAGTACATGTTCTTGATAATTCTTAAATCCTTATTGTCGATGTTCAAATTCTCTAGCATGTGTATAACTTCACTATGTTTAACTTTATCAAATGCTTTCATCCCTCCGAAGACGGATGTGTCGGGCCATTGGCGCAAATAAAACGGCGACACAACGCATTTCCATTCTCTGGACTATATCCTGCTGGAAATCTAATAGGGCCATTGTCCTACTGCAATAGAGATCCGGCAGGAGTTTGAGAATGAACGCTGAAGAAGAAGAAATGCTTTCATGTAGTCTATAAAACAGAAGTACAGATCTGTTTTTACCTCTATAGACCTCTCTATTAGTGTTCTCAAAATATATATAGCATTTTTGGTACCTTTGCCTTCTACAAAGCCACATTGTTTTGGACTTATTTCTGTTTTTATTTTGTTTCTCACTCTCTTCGTGATGATTCTGAGAAGTATTTTTGTTACTTGGCTCATGAGGCTGATTGTATGGCGTTCTTCACATTCAATAGTCCCTGGTTTCTTAGGTAAAGCTATAAATATGGACCTCATTAACTCATCGGGTATGTATCCACTATTATATATGTCATTCAGTAATTTTCTTTCATTTACCCCACTCATATTTACTGAATCAATGAATGAATAGGGTAGCTGGAACAATACTTCAAAGATAACACATTGCGACTGTCCCAGTCATGCATGACCTTCTGCAATAGAAAAACTGTTGAAGATCACACACTGGTGGTCATTAAACCCATATTTGCCAGGTACCAGCATTATTACCAGCATTCATTCAGTAAGAAATGTTGCCCATTATGGTGGCATTATCACATACATTTTTATAGATAGTAGTACTTACATAGAACTAAGTTTTTGAGAGTCACTTGACAACTGACAGACTATCACTAAAGGGATATGGGGTGTTAACACGAAAAATACAAATAACAATACTCAAGACTCATTTTCAATATTTCGAACCGTCAGGTCTTTGTCAAGAATATACAAAACAAACAGTGAAAAGACAATAAAAAAAATGTTATTACCACAGAGGCACTAGAATGCAGACAATACAAAGTTCAAGGTGACAATGACATATATTTAAACATTTAGTCATATATTTAAACAGAAGAGGGTTCTGTTGAAAAGCGGACGGGATATGAGAACATAAAGAAACAATTTTTACCTATATCACCATGGACAGCAATATGACAAAGATCACACCAACACATATTTAAACAAATGAATGTTCAGTGTTAAGTCCAAAAGACTTCAAGTGTAAGCACCAGTTCAGCAAGGTGGATAAGAGTGTGAGTGATTACAGAGGGATGGGGACTCTTATCAAGAAAAAGCTGCAAAGTCTTAAGATCAACAGAATGGGGTATAGAAGTATATAAAGAACAAACATCAAGTAAGAATAGATGATAAGTGCAATCAGAAGACAACTGAACAATAGAAAATACAGTTAAAGCATGCTTAGTGCCTTTGAAGAAGGAAGGCAGTTGCTCTATTAAGGATTGGACAATTTTTTTAGACCGACATTGCAGCCTTCACAGTCTGCATAAAACTCGTGCAAGTCTCAAAACTTTCTATGTGTTTTAATGAATGCTTGCACTTTCTGAATGAATTTCAAAACCCCAGAGTTATGTCAAGTGCAAAATCCTACTTATAATGCTAGGGCTAGAATTGCATTACTTTCTATATATAATATAATCTCACATCTATTCATCATGAGTGTGCCATTTTGGAACAACATACTTTAATGTACTAGTGATTTTTAGTAACTTAAGTAAATGTTAGTCAACACAACGGTGGTTCCCGTATTTCTCCCGGAGTCGGTTTTTAATTTGTTTCACTAGGATCTATATTATATTTTGAGTCTGCCAAGGGTTAATTTAAAATTGTGACCTTCGCGTAGGTCCTATTTCGTATGAGAGAAATCACATGGGGCCAATTTGTTACGTCAAAATTTACCAATGTGCAAAGTTTAGAGACAAAATTATCACAATAGATGATATTATTTGTATGCACTCTGATGACATATCTATAGTACTATGGAAATATGCACAATGTAGGTGCTTTGCGCACTAAATAAAACGTGGAAAGTAACAGTGAAGTTCCTTTGTTAGATAGGCATAGTCTTTAGGACAACGAGGAGGTAATTCTGCATGGTAGGCCTAGGCCTACTAATTGTGGCATCACAAATTTTGCCCAACTGATGTTGTTTTTCCAGTAGAATTCTGACATTGAAGAATTTTAATTACTTTTTATACTGATACAGGTAAGTTTTCTCCTGTTACCAATAATTGACGTTATTGTGTGTTATCATTTTGTGTGTTTCTACACGTGCCTAGGTCTAGGTATTTTATCCTGGCTTGAACACATCGGACAGGAACATGCAAGTTACAAATTTTTATGGGTTTTTTTTAAACTGGTGAGTTTTTTTCCTCTGTTACCAGTATTTGATGATATTCTGTGTTCTCATTTTTTGTATTTCTACTTCTAATTTGTTTAAGAATTGTGTTACACTTGTTTATAAGCCAATCCCTATACATCGTTTGTGGAAAATAATACAAAAATTCTCATCTTATACATGAAAATATACAGTAGTATTTTACAGTTCTCATTTTTAAGTTTGTGATTTGTTTGGATGTTAGTAGTTTCCACTTGGCACTGAAAGTAAATTTTAGCCACTTATTTTCTCCACTTAATTTATATTTAACATATACCATAATTTCACAAAATATAATGTTTTCTTATGGTTCATATTGTATGGTGTTGGTTATCATTTCTTTGCACAGTCCTGTTTCATGTGATCTCAATCATTTCTAATACTGATATTCTCTCATGTCACAATGCCAGTATGTCAAGCATCTTCTCTATCGGACTTACCCTCCCCTCTTGCTCTTCAACTTGCCAGTTGTCACAATGTCTTCTATGATTGTGTGGATGTCATCTTCTGATGAAGTGAGGAACTCTCTTCTTGAATTAACTTCTTTCAAGATATCTTTATTAAGCATTTATCTATCAATGATGTTCAAACATACTAAAATGGAATCCCATTATAACAACTTGGTCCGGACAGACAAAATATGTATATAATAACGGAAACTCATCATAAAGAGTACAAACAATAAAGAGGCGATTTTGCAAAGTGTTGTTATATAGGAAAAATTGTTATAACAGAATTTGCTATAGAGTGATTCCATGTGTATAATTCTACCAAATTAATTATTTTCAGCTAAAAATAAATCTGTTGTCTAATTTCTTACTTACCAACAACAGGGTCTATTGTGGCGAACATAGGATTTTGTGTCGAACCTACTTGAACATTTGCATATACTGGTACAGTCACAGTGGGAATACCTTGTGGATATGCAATATAATAATCAATAAAATGAAGGTATAAATAATCTCAAATAACAGTTCCTTGTAAAATAGTTTGTGAAAGTTTACTGATAATTTCATAAACTCCAAAGAATGAAAAATATGTACATGCTCAAATGCATATAAATTTACAATGAATATCATGGAAGAGGCAGAAGAACTCAAATAACTAATGGTGAATGATAAATAAATAGTGTTCAGACTATTTAATATATGGCCAGTAACAAATAAGATTTCAATATTTCAAAAAATTGTATTTGTCAAGAACTGAGTAATGGCTAAGGGAACAAAAGAATAATCCAACTAATAAATGGGTTGAAATGGCACAAAGGATCAATCAACTTCACTGTACCTCCCCCCCCCCCCCATATATATATATGTCCCTCTCAATGAAGCAGCATGTCACCTGGGAAGAGTACCACATGTAATTCTATAGTTTAGAGAAATAATCCCAAGGATCTCAGAAATATTCTCAGTTGTATAAACAGAACATAGTGAGCAGGACTTGAACCTATGACCTCTTGAGCAAAAAGCAAACAGTTTAACCGCTAAGTCAGAAAGATTCCATAAATCCAGCTTAGGACAGGACACAAATGTACAGAAATAAATTCTTCACATTAAACAAATTGCTGTATTATCCATTTTCTTCCATATTAGGACTCTGTGGAGAACAGGTCTTTAACCTTCACTGCGCCTATATTAACACCTGCTGACAAAAAAAATGGCGGCTCGCGCCGTTGGCGACATACTCCATCCAATGAGATATCGTGTGAAATAGACGTACCAGAGCCTGATTGGTTAATGCACAAATTCGGGAAACATGCGCAATTGAAGCCGGTTCATTTCTACGTCCGACATGATTGTTGTGAAAATGGCTAGTTAGAAGGTACACATTTTATAGCAATTAATCTGACCACATCTGCACACCGGTACGATGCCATGATGGTGGATCGGTTTTATAGACCTTTCTTTCATCATATTTTGAATTAAATAACATTGAATCGTGGCTTGAATCATGAGTTATTTAGTTTCACAGCAGTAAATATACAGAATGCCGTGTTGGTTTGGGGACTTGTAGATGTTTGATATTGAATATGTTGAAGTGGCACCAAAAATGACTAGGCCTAAGCTCAAAGAACGATTTTACTGCAAATCTACATGTTTTATACAGTTCCCCCTGCAATATTTTGATAATTTCGGAATGAAAGAACATAAAAACAACAGATTTGCGTGTGATTTAGTGTACAGTGTTGCCAAGCAATTCAATAAATAAGGTAAGTTATTTTTTTACTAATTTTTTTTCTCTTTATTTGTTATAAAATATATGTTTTTTGGTGAAAAACGTCTTTACCACTTTCTCATATGTCTGGTATCACACACACACTTACAGAAATTACACCAATATATGCAGAATTCAATTCTTTATTTATATGTGTAAATATTATTTAAATATTTCTAACAACCAAAAAAATTATCACATTTTCAAAACAGTCACCATCAACAACGCAAATTCTCAAAAAAGAATCTGGTGGCAGGAAGACGTTTTGTATTTTTTAATCCGGCTTGCTAAAGGTTAACAAATCTCTGCCAATATTTTTTCAATCAAAGCAATTACTACCAATTCCTTCCATGTCTAGCTTCTTCCAGTTATAACTATGCCATCTTCTCATGGTGGCTTTTTACCTTCTCCCTTTTCTCTTTCCCTCTCCTTTCACAACAGTATTTATCAATATGAGATAGGAATAACACATAAACTACTCACAGTCTCAGAACTTACAACAGAAATTTTAAAAAATCTATTACAGAGTTTTCTATGATTGCAAACATCTAACAGCTAAAAAAAAAACACAATCAGTTTCATGAACATAACAGATCATCAGTTATAGTTCAAAACACAATCAGTTTCATGAACATGGTATGTAACAGATCATCAGTTATAGTTCACAATAAAAACTATGCACCAGAGCTGAGATGCTTTCAATGGATAGACATTGACCAAAAAGGTAGAGATATCATGTTGTTGCCCTTCAGGTGTCAAGGGACACAGTGGTCATCAGCTACTTTGATTGACACTGACTAAGGAATCAAGGAGAAAATTCGTCTGTGTGTTGACGGGGCCCGAAAGGGGAGCAAAGAATAGCAACACTGTTTACCTTCCACGCATGTCATAAAAGGCGACTAAGGAGGTTATGGGATGGAGTTGGCTGTCCCATCCATATAGGGTCAGTGACCCAAAGCCATGCTGAAGTCGGATGTGTCAGGCCTAAAAGCGCATATATCTCAGCAATTCTGTAAACCATGACACAATGCAATCCGTTCTCCAGACTACATCCTGCTAATATGCAGGAGTTTGAGAACAAACGCAGAAGAAGAAGGAGAAAATTAAAAAGTTGCAATATCACACAACTATATGTAATACTTTGCTTCTGTATATGTTTTGGGTTTACATCCATTTGTCCTGAACACAGACCTTATGTGATAATATAAATGTTTTCTTTTTCTGCTCTTATATAGAACAATGTATACTGAATACGCACAATGAAAAGTTATTACATACACTGTCTCGAATTTGAAATGGTTGCCATTGTCATTAATACTCCAGCTGCAATGGATTACAAAAGTTGTCAAAGAACTAAATATCTGTCACAAATGACTTTTGTCAACTGTGAATGTAATTTTTTCATGGGAAATTTCCTGACCTAACACCGGTATTATTCCAGTGTGGTTCTTCTCATCTATTAAAAATTTCATTCCAATCATGCAATTTTCATGAGTGGATTGATTTAGCATAGATCTTAGATTTAATTAGATTTTTTCAATAAACACTTCAAAATGGGAGTTTAGTTGACTATACCAAGGTCCATCGCCGAAGTGTTGGGCCTTTTTCAAATAAAATGGTGACAGTGCATTTTTGTTCTATAAATCCTATAGAAATTCGAGGAGGACATTGTCCTGCTTCAAGAGAGATCTGGTTGTAGTTTGAGAACAGCCAAAAATATACCCAGGTTCAAAATTATTCTGATTTAGACTTTTTTTTTAGCAAAAAATAACAATAAAATGGAATCATATACGGATTTTGACTAATGATGTTCATAAATTAATATAAGATAGCTCTGTGGATTTATGAACAAGTGAAGGAGTATCATTTTCAATATACACCTTGAAAATATAAAAATTTGATATGCTGCCATTTCTAGACAAAATCATTGATAAAATAAATGAAAATGAAATGTGTTTGATAAAATCTTGATACAAATGTTTTTGGAAAATTATCCATGCCTAAATGTCTTCTAATAATAGATAAAATTCAAACTTTATTAGTTGATTTTAATGATTTATTAAAATTATCACCCACAAAATTCACCATACCAAAATATGGCATGGCAGTGGGAGAAACATTGCTGTGGCATTGAAAGTGTTAAAATTGTCAGAAATTACCAAAACTGTAAATTTTGATTCATTCATAATTAGTGGCAATAAGGTTCTAGAGCTAAAATTCACAGGTGACATGAAAATGAATGATACAGGACAACTGGCTATATATTGAGACTCTTTCAGACACTCTGCATGACAATGGTGATACTGTGGAAAAGATTAACAATGTTACAATTTCTCAGCATATATACAAATGTAAATGTGCATAAAGATTTGATGCCAAAGAAAGCTTTATTAGTTTTGATGTATTCCTATTTTAGAACAACAGATTAACTAATTAAGAATAATATATGAAAATGAAAATGTTATATACACATAATACAAGCACAATGTTATATATGCATTCTGCAATTGTTTAGGGTATATTATTACATATTTAAGGTATCCGTGAAGTATATATTTTGTAGTGCATATACACATGGCGGTGTTGTCAATTGTGAATTTTGTGTACATGTGACTGAGGAGTCATTTGTGTCTTCTTTGAGGTGCAGAATGGCAAATACTAATATAATGAAATATTTAAATGAACACTTCATTATTGTATTTATATAGTATTTATACCTTGTTTGTTTTGCTAATGCGGCACTCTCCATTTTGTTGGACACCCTCTGACAGTTTGGTTATTTATGCAGAATGGCAAATTTTTCTGGTCTGTTCATATTTGATATCTGTCTTGTGTTGGTGTATGTGGTTTTTTTAATTGATTTGATCAATTGTTTTTTAATGATATAAGTAATTGGTACATTTGGTTGGTCATTTGAGCACCCTCCTTCAACCATTTTATCTTCTCTTTAATTTCATAGTATTCCACCATTAGAGCCACGTAGTGCAGTGTTTAGCGCACTGACTTCACATATGAGCGGTCATGGGTTCATTCCCCAGTTGAGGTGGAAATGTTTTTCAGATCACAATGACTCCCGAGTCGACCCAGTCTTAAATGAGTACCGGATTAATCAAGGAAGTAAAGACTGTGAGGAAGAGGAGATGGCTATTGCCCTCATTTGCAGAGCCACTGATATGTGACATCGCTAACATCTCACATCCCTATGGCATTAATAAATGCTATGGGTTACTTTACTTACTTACTCCACCATGAGATGGTATCTCCTGCTTTTGACTAAAACTTACAAGAACAAATTACTCCCAATAATTTACAAGAACAAATACAGGTCAAAGACATTTACATGAACCCAAACCAAAATATTATTTTTTTCAACATTTTTCATAGCAAAATATGGGTGCACTCAAAAGTAAAAGCAACAGTTCAACATTAGGATACTTCTTCTATGTGATGTCCTTTACAGAACATTGTCCTCACATTGTAAGTCTCTCAGTTCTGTGCAAATTGTCCTGCTTCATCCAGCATCATATTCAGAGGGTCTTTGATTTCTTGTGACCATTGACATCTTGGATCGTACCTTGTTATCTTTCCTGAGACTTTCCCTCCATGATTAATCTTTTCAACCCATTGTCTTCACATGTCTGAAATATGTTAGCTTGCATTTATTTTCTGGCTTTGAGGAGCCAATCCTCTTCTATGTTCAGGTCTTTGTGGATTTTTGTGTCAATCCATCTCTTGTCCATATTCTTAGAACCAGCATTTAATTTCAAATGTTGATATTTTCTTTTTTATTGTGGTTGTCAGTGTTCACATCTCACAGACATATGTTGCTTCTGCAAAATATAGCTTCTTAATACTTGTAACTGATTTCCTGTTTGCTCAATGCCACAGATTTTTCATCTGTGATGTTTTTGTAGGGTCATTCCTAATCTCCTAATTTATACTGATAGTTTGCAAAATTTGAAAGTGATTGACATTTTCTAGTTTTTAGGATACTAATAAAGATAATAAGAATAATTAAAAGCTATGATACAAAATATGTTAATATTGCCATTATTCGCACTATCTCATCCAATTACACACAAACTATTGCAACTTCCTGCATGCAATTCGAACCATCATGGACATTAATATTATTGCATTTCCGTTTTCTCCCCTCAAATCACATTTCTACCTGTATAAGAAATGCCATTAATTGAGGCTGACTGTGGCCTTCTGATCTTCTGTGTGTCTATACCAGCAGCAGTTGAGTAAGAATAACATGAACTATGATGGTGCTGGGCCGAGCCAGGCCGTAGGGAAATTTTGAAAGTTTCACCTGTGCACAAGTCAAAGACTGATAAATAATAATCAACACAATTTAAAGTTTTAAGCAACAAAATATGAGATAATATATATATATATATATATATATATATATATATATATATATATATATATATATATATATATATATATATATATATATATATATATATATATATATATATATATATATATATATATATATATATATATATATATATATATATATATATATATATATATATATATATATATATATATATATATATATATATATATATAATTTTATGAGATTATTAGTGGCAGTACTTTAATTACAAGCAAATGTGCAACTAAAACAAAATTATATTTCTTACCAATGGAGAGTACTTACTTGAGGTACTGAACCTTACATCTACAAAGCACTATATCAGTCTCATGTCACTCTAGAATCATGTTAGTAGAAATTATTCCCAATCATACCATTGAGACACATATTGAAACATATAGTGTTAGGTTCATATTTTTTCTAAAACTGAAGCAAGTTAGGGGGTGGTATGGTCAGCATCCATGTCCAGGGGCATAGATATGACTTTGCTAAGGTGAGGGTTTCCTAATAAAAAGCCTTCTCACTAACTAAGCCTTTGTGTTTTTAATATTATGTTGTCTGTGGAGAAAACTAATGGGAGGAGGGTTGGGATACCCTTTTTACTTACTTCTTAGTACTTAGAAAAAATATTTATGTCTTATTCTATTTTCCTTAAGAGGAGCGGGTTTGAGCTTGACAAACATCCACTTCCCTCTTCATCTAAAGGTTTGATCATGCCTTTAATTTGAAAATTGTAACATGGGTTACAGGGACAGGAAGTCAGTGAACTAGCTTGTGATACCAAGGCTGCTATAACTTTGTTAGTGATACATGAAATAAAATGACACAAAATTGTTATTAACTACAGTTATTTAGTCCACTAGTTGAACAAAAAAATTTTCCAAGAATGTTAGACCTTCCTGTATTTCCATTCCTTTTTCACTCCAATAGGAGCATTGGTTCACCTCCGAATCTGGGCAGCCTGCTGGAAGATTTTATTTAGTTACAATAATACCTAGACCTATGTAATTATAAACTCTTACAGATTCTTGGTTTAAATAGTATTGATTGAAAATAAAGAATGCTAAATGTCATTTTGAATGAATTTAATGCAAGTCAACAAGTCACTTATCCAATACAGGATTCACACAAGAACAGTGAGTCTTTCTTTGGATACTGAAACAAATGTCACCATTAAGAAAAGAAAATATCCTAAATGCTCAAATTCATAGGTGTGAACTAGTACAGATTCCCTGGATTAATACAGATTTAGGTCCCACTTTTTTTAAAAATTTTCTTTTTAAAAAAGGTCATTTGGTGTTAAATTTCAGTAAATATTACTAATGATGAAGTTTTATCTTGCACGCATGTGTTGGAATGTCCTTAGAAAAAAAATCGAAATCTTTTGGTGCTAAATACAGACGTTTTTTAAATTGAAATACAGAAATAAATTGTTAAAATATCAATTTAGAAAAAAATAAATAGACAGCTATGCAGATTGAGAACACATCAACATTTACAGCATGAAATGCCAACTGATGTGGCATGCAGTGGGTCAATTTTGTGTACATACAATTATCTGAAGTAGTTTCAGTAGAAGTCTCTCAAGTAGTAAGCAAGAAGAGGAAGTGAATTGGTGGAAGCAGGCACAGATAAAATTCCTTGATAAATGTGATACAGTTAGGAAGAGAGTGCCACAATTAATTTTACCTGCCAAGAGTTTACACTACCACTACCTTTGCATGAGTAATGGTATTGGACAACTGGGATAGACTAACCAAGACGTAAGTTAAAAAGTCATGGAAATTCTATGCACAAAAAATTAGATACTGAAGATGCATACGTTGGTACATGATTGGTTGGTTCATTTTTTGAAAGATCAGAATTAGTTGCTCCATGATCTGAAAGAACAGGATTGGTTGGTCTATGATTTGAAAGACAAAAATTGGTTGGTCCATTATTTGAAAGATCAGAATTGATCCATGATCAGAAAGACCAGGATTGGTTGGTTTACAATTAAAGAGGGTATAAATGGCTGATTTACATATCTTCTTCAGTGTTCAGTGTTCATTCTCAAACTCCCGCTGGATCTCTCTTGTAGCAGGATCAATGTCGCTATCAGATTACCAGCAGGATATAATCCAGAGAATGGAAATGCGTTGTGTCACCATTTTATTTGTGCCAATGGCCCGACACATCCATCTTCGGCAAAGATTTACATATGAAATGATTAAGAATGAAGTATAGATGCTAGTTCAAAACAAATCTACTGTTTTGGATATGTAGATGATATGGTAATGAGAAAACAGACAAGTGTGAATAAAAAAAAACTTGTAGTAAGGATGTTAGAATTATATATATATACTGTAATTGAGAACATTTTGCACTAAAATTTTCAAGAGTAGATCTTACACTTATAATGCGTTTCAAAAGCATGCCATAGGAAATACCAGCATGCATAGTATTAGAAGTTTGTCACCCATGTGTTGCTGGGCCCCATGAGGGGAACAAAGAATAGCAACATTGTTTACCTTTCATGTATGTTGGGAGAGGCAACAAAGGAGGTCATGGGTTAGCTATCCCATCCCATATAGGGTTAAAGTAACCCACAACCATGCTGAAGTCTGATGTGTCAGTCTGAAAGTTGCAGATTTCGCAGCAATGCAGTAAATCATGACACAATACTTTCAGCTCTCCGGACTACATCTTGTTAATCTGATGGAGTTTGAGAATGAATGCAGAAGAAAAAAAAAGAAGAAGAAGAAATCTGTCAGGGAACACTGAGCATCTTTGGTCTGCCCAGAGAACTATAATATTGTTTAATTAACCATCCTCAAAATGAACAAAATTAGGACAAGATATATTGTAATTATTAATACAAATTTCAAAGCTGATAAATGAAAAAGATGAAAAAATCTTCTATAAAGAATACTTCACTTTTAGAAACAATTCATTAAAACTGCAATTTATTTAACAAATTATATTAGACTACCATTAAAAATTTATTTTTTAATTGGTAGCATATCCTTATCTGGACCTAGCTATCAATCCAGCATTTTTTGGCTGCAGTGATTTTCTAGGCAATATAAATATATTCAGTAGTTTGCCAATGCTCTCTGAGTAGTCTGAATACATATCATTAGCTATCTAAAATGATC
Source organism: Meghimatium bilineatum (assembly GCA_034231615.1). Lineage (NCBI taxonomy): Eukaryota > Metazoa > Mollusca > Gastropoda > Stylommatophora > Philomycidae > Meghimatium > Meghimatium bilineatum. The sequence continues at coordinate 60,596,555 of CM067322.1, read as the reverse complement.
AACAACGAGGTCTTTAATTTACTAGCAGTTAACTTACATTCAAATTTTGGTAACTTATACTAGAATATCACTTTGGAGATCAATTTTGACGGTTGTCGAAACCGCTATGATACTTCATAAATTCAGCAACTATAGTGATGCTGTTATTAAACATAACTCACCCAGGAAAGTACGCTGTTCCAAAATGAAGGTACTTGTGAAATAAGAGTCTATAGATTTCGTTTGTGAACAGTAATCATGAAGAAATCAAAGTTTTCAAAGGATATACAGAGAAAGTATGATATATAGAAAGTAATGTAAATCTAGGCCTAGAATTATAAGAAGTAGAATTTTGCACTTGAAATAATACTTCAAATTCATTCAGAAAGTTCAAACATTCATTATGACATAAAGAAAGTTTAAAGACTCTCTCATGCGAGTTTGATTTTTTACGGATTTTTAAAGACAGCAATGTCGATATCTAAAAATTTTGCATGCGCCTTTGGTAATGGGAGATATGTACACTCTGTATTACTGGTTAGTAAAGTGATATACAGGTTGTATCTCCTAGTTATCTATCACAAACTTAGTAACTATTACAATTGTTATCAAAAATAAAGCTTTTTTAAATTGCTAACAACTTCATTTATGAATTATTCCAAGATAATTTTTCTGTTTATTTTATGACAATAATATGTGTTAATAGAATAAGAGGTGGAGAAGAAAAGAGGATGCAAGAAGAAAGCTGGAAAGAAGGTTAAAAAAAGAGAGACTTGTTCTTAAATATATGTGCATTGGCTACTGGGACTTCTCTTTTTAATTCCTTCTCAAACTCCTGCAGATTAGCAGGATGTAGTTCTGATAACAGAATACATTCTGTCATGGTTTAGTTTAGCTGTGATATCTGTGCCTTTAGATGTGACATAGACTTCAGACTTTGGGGGGAGCTCTCAGTGCATTATGCGAAGATCGAAATAGCACTAATCAGACGCTTTGCTTTTTTTTATCTTCGCATCAAGGAAGTTCAATGAAATCAAACCTACTATTAAACAATGGACTGTAATCATGTGATGAGACCACATTTGCATAACATGTACCTTCCAAACAATATGTGTCTTATAACGGGTCAATTTAATTCGCAACAAAAGAGGGAGGCAATGCTATTGAAAATTAACACTGCATCACTTTGAGCTAGAAATTACTAAGTTATGACTTATCTATTTTGAAGGATAGTCATCCAATAAGTTTAGCATCAAAATGCTGGGCTACAGATAGTTTAATTAACCTGCCACTCAAATCTAGTGTAGATATCTTCTTTACTCACCGGAATATCCTCAGAGCACAGGAAAATGATTAATTGACCAGATGTCAGGAAGAAACATCTTAATATTGTAAACCCAAACCTGTCTTCCATAAGATATGTCCTAGTGACGATAGCATATGGTATAATAATGTGGCAAAATGTCAGGCAGAGAACTATTTCAAGTCCTTTCCTGGGATCTAACACAAGATTCCCCTCTATCATCTGTGTTGTTCAACATCTAAATAGAAAAGGCAGTCAAAACTCAACCTTCTGGACAAGAGAGAACATTACCTTTGTCTAGTGACATCATAACATATAGGACCAATAAAACAATAATACAATTCTTAACGGTAGCTGTTGTACTGAAAGAAGAATGACTGCAGATTGATGAGATTGTGGCAAACTTACCCAACATTATCACTACTTTCAACAGAAAATATAATCCATGCACTACTGCTGGGGTCTGAAAGGGAAGCAAATAATAGAGGCACTCACTATTACTATGTGCTATTAACAAAGTAGCAGCAGAGAGCAGGAAAAGATGGCTACACAGACTTTTCAATGTAATATGGAAAAAAGAAACACCAGAAGACTGGTGAAACGTGACAATCATTACCACATGGAAGAAAGCAAGTAGTAAGAGAGATTGCACAAAATACAGAGGGATATCCTTACTACGCCACACAGGGAAAATTTTAAACAAAATATTAGAACAACGATTACGATCATACATTGAACCACAACTTAAAAACACCCAAATGGACTTTTGTAAGAACAAAAGCTGTACAAATGCTATCTTTACACTTAGACAACTAACAGAAAGAGCAACAGAAAAAAAAGGTCTTTGATAGAGTGGACAGACAACAACTATGGAAAGCACTATCATTATACAGAGTTCCAGAATATTTATTTAATATATGCAAGAGCATTTATATTAATAGCCAATGTGAAGTAAGAGCAAATGCAGGAGTGTCTATTAAGTTCCAAATCCAATCAGTTCACCAAGGGTGTGTCCTATCCCCTCTACTTTTTATAAAATATATTGACCACATCTGTAAACTAACAAGTACCAACGAAGAAGATAACATAAAAGACAAATTGAATGAACTACTCTTTGCAGATGACCAAGTACTAATATCAACATCAGAAGAATAATTGCAAGAATATATGAACAGACTCCACACAACATGCCAAAGATTCAACATGAAGGTCAAGATTTTCAATATTGAAAAGGCTGAAAAAATGGCAATAACAAAGAAATAAAAAAATATCACTATCTTCATCGATAATCAACAAATTAAACAGGTTAAGGACTTAGGAAGTATTATAATGAGTAAAGGGAAAAACAGTAAAGAGATACAAAATAGATGCAACAAAACATACCAGATCCTATGACAGATGACACATATTTTTAAGAACAAAAGTGTAAACATAGACATTAAAGTTGCATTATAGAAGACTATTATTATCCCATCACTGTGCTACCAGTGCCAAACCTGGACAATGACAGCACAAGACAAAAGATAAATAGTGACAACAGAAATGACATGTCTACAAAGAATACTCGGTGTGTCATTAAGAGATAGAATTAGAAATGATAACATCAGACAGATAACCAAAACAATACCAGTATTGGAACACATCAAAAGACAAAAGATCAAGTGGTTTTCACATGCTTCCAGACTACCAACAGACAGCATGCCACAGATGGCCATGACACATAGATATAACGGCTATAAAGCCAGAGGCAGACCATGTAAAAGATGGATCACAGAAATCAAAGAAGCCACAATCTTACAAACAGTACACAGGAGGGCCATCTTCAGAGAACTCTTCTACCCCTGACACCGCAAGGGAAACAAGGGATACAGCGAAGATAGATAGATAGACTGTTACGTTTCATGGACATCAAAAGAGGAGTACAGAGGTTTTGAGGGTGGAGTTTGCTGTCCCATCCCATAAAGGATCAAAGTGATCTAGAAGCTATGCTGAAGGTTGATATGTCAGGCTGAACTGTGCAAATATTGCAGTCAAGCTGTAAACCATGACACAATGTTCACCTGACTAAATCCTGCTAATCTGCAGAAATTTTAATACGAATGCAGAAGAATAGATCAGAGTGATGAAAATTAGATCTCAAAAATAATTAACTGAATAATTCTAGGACTGATGATATCCTTCAGTTTACAGATGAATATGTGGATCATGGTGAGAAATCTGGATATAGTTTTAAAGCTAAAGCTAGTAACTGGTTGTATTGAAGCCATGTTCTGCAGAAGAAGGGTGTGTCCGGAAATTGGTGCAAATAAAATGGCGGCACAATGAATTTCCATTCTTTGGACTACATCCTGTTGGCAATCTAGTAGGTCTTTGGCCCTGCTTGAAGAAAGATATAGCAGAAGTTTGAAAATGAATGATGAAGAAGAGGCCATGCAATCCTATGGGCTATGTGATAAAAAGTAGCAAACTTGATACCACTACATAGTTGAAGGCTGTTATGTGATTATGGTCTACATAAAAATAGTGGAATATACCTTCTAATAAGAGTAGGAGATTTCGGGGTATGGTTAAAAAATACTGAGGAAACCCCCAACTGCACACAGGAAACAAGATTTTCATCACTCATAATTCCTGGGGATCTACACAAACAATCTAGGGCTAGTGACAGTGCCTTCATTTAAAGCATATTGAGGATTAGTGATTATTTAAACTGAAGGCCATACACTCAAGTCATTCTTATAGGAGTTCCATCTCTTTTAGTAGATAGTGTAGGGTATGTATGTTGATAGTTCCAATAGCTTGTTGATTATGCATTTTCATAATCCTACTTTTCAGTTGTCCCCTATCTTATCTTTCCAAACTCTTTCAATCCCTTAAAAACAGCTTTGATTGTCCTCACATTGATTGCCTTCACATAGGGAATTAATTAATAATGTCCTCATGCTTGATTTTGTGCAGTCATTAAAAAGATTTTAAATTAAAATTATGAAATTATCTTCATTGAGCCATATAAGATTGATAATGTTATGGCTATTACCATTGGCACACTACCTGAAGTGATATGCAGTCCACTGAAAGTTAAACTTATTAAAATATACTGTTCAGAAAATGAAACGCAACTTTCTTTGAGTTAGTTTTATAAAAGATATTAGCAGATTGGACAATATTCCACCTATCGACTGTGTCCACTTGGTCATTAACTTCTCGTGGTTACCTGAATTGTACTCACCTCATTATTTGTGAGGTTATGAAAGAAGTCAAGGTCAAAACAACATTTTTGGCAATAGCTTGTGACAGGTTCATGAGAATCCTGTGAAACTTACTTAACCTAAAACTCTTTGACCATATTATTGAATGCCTATAAAATGTTGATTGCCCTGGCAGTGGCATGGTGTGACATTTTAGAGTGGGAAAGCAGAGATACCTTTTTATTAGTAATCGCCTGTAATTTAATGTGGATTGCCTTTGGAGTCGATTTCAACAAACTGGCTCAGTGGCACAGTGTAGTGGAAGACCAGAATCACAAGACCACTTCATACGACTGTGTCATCTCAGGAATTGACTTGCATCTGCACTCTCCACAGTCCAGTCAATCCAAGCAGTTTGTCGAATTCCAGATAAAATGGCGAGGAACCAGTTGAACGACACTGGTCTTTGGGCTAAACGACCCTTCGGAGGTCCTGTTCTTACTGACCAGTACCACCAGAACTGACCGCAGTGGAAAAATTAGCATTGTCAATGGACAACTGGGAATGACTGGAGATGGGTTTGGTTTTATTTAAAGTTTGAAGGTTTCTTCATGCCAAGGTTGAAAAATTAATTCCGTACAATAAAACTTTGGTACATGTTTGAAATAGTGTTGCGTTTCTTTATTTGAACAGTATAGATTTGCCACAAGCCAAAGAACAAAATGTTTAATTCAAAAGAAAATAAGAAAAAAGCTTGGTTACAATAACACTGGCAAAACATAGACATGATCACTTACTACTTAAAGATTTATTATTGTTATTATTTGTACCGGATGAATTGGGGCATGTGGGCTCTGCAAAAAAAAAAATTGGGAGATACAAAAATTATAAAACAATATCTATTTTTCTCTGTTTAAAAGCAAGTAAGAATAGCAGGTTACCTAATTTGATACCATCTCATCGGAAATGGTTTACACCAATGAAACACATCTTGATGAAGTAATAAAATGTAACAGACAATCTTTGTACCAGCCATACAAATCAACATGAAGTAATACAAGCGAGTTAGGTAATACAACATAACAGACAATCTGATTACTAGTCAAACACATCAACATGAAGTAATACAACATAACAGGCAATCTGGGTACCAGGGAACTTTTTAAAATCATTTCAACACATCAAGATGAAATAATATGATATAACAGACAATCTGAGTATCGGTCAAATACATCACGTTCAGGTACAAAAATTCAATTGTAAGATGAAGCAATATGATATAACAGAAAATCTGATTACACGACAAACACATCAAGATGAACAAATTGATGAGGGGTGTTCAAATGAAACCTGTCCAAGTGGGTTTATTACAAGATTAGGAAAAGTACATCAGCAGCTGTGTTATAATGAAGTAAAACTATTATTAGGGAATATTTATGCACCTGGAGTCATCAGAAGGAGTCTCCATAGGCATTCAGACATGCAACCTGCTGCTTTTGTAGACTGAATTCTGTCCAAGAAGAAGGACTTCTTTTGCTCATTGAACCATTTGGTAACCGCTGTCATGGCATCTTTATGGGAGTGGAATCATTGTCCCTTTAGAGCTTTTATTAAGGGTCCAAAAAAACATAGTCACATGGTGATAAATCAGAGCTGCAGGCTGGATGTATCAGAACTTTCCATCTTTTATGTGCTAACACTCCCTGCACAACTTTTGCGACATACGGCGAGCATTGTTGTGTAACAGAATTATGTTCATACTATAAAGTCCACTAAAAAGAGTACTGCTTGGTAAAAAAAAAAGTAAGCATAACTTTTCCTGCAAGAAATTGTGATTATAATTTTTCCTCTTGGGTGATCCAAGATATTTATATTGCATGCTGGCTGCTTTGCTGCATGGCTCAAGGTGGTGACTCAATATTACCTGCCACTATTAGTGATAGAAAAGCATCGCCCTTCACATGTTACAAATGCAAATGGTTCAAACTCCACCCCATTCGTTCTTCCTTACGGTTGTCAGTCAATAACCATGGTATTCACCAAAAACACACCTTTGATACTTCAGTTTCTTCCGAAACATCATTTGAACTGTCCTAATGACACAAAATTAATCAACAACCGAATGCAAATTCCGGAGATGGTCAACCCATACTGCTGCATCCATTTTGGTGATGGGTTTATTTTGTTACAACATGTGCCTGGCCCATCCGTGGAAGATAATCCACTACCTATCGCCCTTCCCAAAACATTCTTGCTCAAATTTTCACTGTTGTCTTTGACACACATTTTTACCATTCATTGCATGTATTCTTTGATGAATGTTGGTTGGTTAACATCCTTCAGATGTTAGAAACTGAATCAGTACTCGTTGGTCCAATATGGACAGATTTGTTACACATAGGCTATGTTCTCGACTGCCTGCACGACACACATAAGCATACAAAGGGAATGACCACAAGATTATTTGTTCATTGTTGTGCTGTTATTACATCAGTGATGACAAATTCATGCTCCTCATGTGTTGGCATATGTAATACAACACTGGCAAGTTTCACTAAAACCTCATTTTTTTAAAAGTAAGCAAAATCACTTTTCAAATTGTACAGGTAACATAGCATTAGACTAATATTTTTCTATGATCTACAGCATTCTTAAGGAGTATGGTCAAGAGTTATATATACACATAAAAATAGTTTCATGAAACAGATATTAATTCTTACCATGTCTACTTCTCGCACTATCTACATGCCCTGCAGATATAATGCTCTCAATGCTATCTGAAATTTCACGACGGCGATGATGACTATCTCTCCTAGATTCTGACACTCCTGGTTTTGAGTCCCCTCCCAGAAAAATCGCAGCTGATTTATTGATTTTTGTGTAAGTTGTCAAAACCTCTTCCAATTCGCCCTCACTATGAAAAGAAAGAAAAACAGAATAGACAAACTTCCATTTCCCTATCCATGTGCAAACTTTCTGTCACCAGAGAGATATATATATACACACTTTTATTCACTATACATGTGCAAACTTTCTGTCACCAGATATATGTAAACCTGTATTTACAATATGTGCACACATTACATTACCATATAAATGAGAGCACATTAAATATCAAATTTAGAATGTTTAACCTCATAACGAAATTTGGTTAGCAACATCTTGTTTACAAAGTGGATTTTTTTAGAGATCCCTAGGGATTATCTCTTGAAACTATGGTGGTATGTTCTATGATTGGTACTCTCAGTATGCTACTTCATTAAGAAGGCCAGAATACATATGGGGTAACTCAAGTACAATTTAAGTCAATCTGATCTCATAACAACATTGAAACTACACAAGAACACCAAGTAAATGAACTGATGCAATTCTAATTTAGTTGCCACATAATTTCAGGAGTAGAGATCCATTGGATATATTCACACTGCAATATCAAATAAAATGAAGTTGCAGAGAGATGGTCACAGGAGGAATTTGCTACAAGAATACTATCTAGTCAGTTTCAAGGAAGTGGAAGCCTATCATCACAGATTGCTACAGTGAATAGAAGACCGCTTCAAATATGGAGTGCTATTCTTTACCTTGTCGTGTGCTATTCATGATAAATGAATTTTGGTCAAAATATTGATTTGTGTGTGTTTTTGTGTTTATTTCCAGTGATTAGCAAACCATCACCCAACATTTCCAACTTATTATAGTTTTGTTGCAATTGTAACCTATTATTGATTATTTGACAAGAAACTAAACTACTTATGTCACCACGATCAATGTCAGTAGTGTTGCATTCAGTAGTAATTTTTGCAAATTATTCTGCAAAAACAATGGATTGTTAGAAATATTCATCAAAGGAAACCCTTTTTTTTTAAAACAACTACAAAACCAGATTTTGAGCTATATACAGAATCATGTAAAATGCAGGGATTATTTTTTAAAACTCTCATAAGTGATTTAAAATTAGAATATGTTTGTCTTCTTATTTGTTCCCTTTCAGACTTCAATATTGATGACCATAACAAAGGTAAGAGTACTGTAAAGATTTTCATGCAAGGAGACAGGGCATGGCCAAGCGCCACTCAGTTCTTTGTCATGCATTGCCAGGTCAGCAACAAGTGTTCATAGGGCTTGTGCCATAGGTGCATAAATATGTTGTGTCGACCCTATATTTGGGATATTTGTGTTGCTGTTTGTATGTCTTGTTCGTAATTGGAAAATGATAACATATTCCCCTCTGGAGGGCTGATCGTGGGTCTCATTTTTAACTTGGGTGATCACATTCTCACTTTTATTTGAGAGTGGCTTTAATTTTTGCTTTTTTCTACCTTCTTTGGCAAATTTGTCAGCAGCTTCATTCTCAGGATGTTTTATTGTTCTCTTATCCACTGGATTGTGCACCTCTTGTAACACTGGGCTAATATCTCAAGTGAATTCACCAGTGTACATAAGCCACCACTATTCTGGCTTCGCAATATTTCTATTACTGAGAGGGCATCTTTGAGTGACTATTTTATTCCCTGCCTGAGCTTTACATTCAAAGAGGGTGTTTGCTGTATGTCTTCTGATTCAAAGTTATTTCAGCATTTCCCAGAAGCAATTGATAATCCCCTTCAACTTAATCAGTTTTTCTTCTCCCCTATTTTTAACAGCATTTCTAGCAGACAAATCAGTGTATACATGTGTCCAAAGTGATGATGGAGAGTTTTGGTCAATGTGCTTGGTTACTATAAAGCTTTCTTTCTTTTTCTGATTGCAGCATCTTTGTATTTTCAATGCCTAGGATACTGTGGTTTAGTTCTGGGAAGCATTTTCTTTCTCAGGCTGGAGAGGTTGAATGCATAGGCATTGGCTTTATAAATGAGTTATAATTTATTATTGTCATTCACATATTTCTGTTCACATGCACTTGTTTATTTATTGTTTTATTATGTTTACATAATTTCATAAATAAGTTAATCTAACTTTAGTGACAGTTATTATCCCTACTTCTAAGCAATATTTTGTTGTTGTTCGTCCATCACAAGTGATGATGACCATTTGTTACATCCACTTTTGAAAATTCAATTTTAGTTATGTCCTTGATTATGAGTTCGTAGATGGCTAATGAGCCCTATTCGAGCTGTAAATGTCCTTGGACAGTTCGGACATGGAATGACGACTGTAGACGGATCTTGGTCTATCCATGACTTTCTAGCTGCTCTCTGCTGTTGAGCTGCTGCATTTCTCTTCTTTTCACAAGATGATGTGCTCTTTTTTATTTTAGAACGCCATGTAGATCTATTTTGTGCACGTTCTTCCCATGTATCGTGGTCTATTTCAAAGGCTTTCAGTGAGTTCTTTAACGAGTCCTTGTAGCGCTTCGTTTGGCCACCTTGAGATCGTATACCCTTCTCTAGCTCACCATAGAGAAGTATCTTTGGCTATAATGATGTATATGTAATTCATATATTTCTGTTCACATGCACTTGTTTACTTATGTTTTATTATGTTCACATAATTTCATAATTAAGTTAATCTAACTTTAGTGACAGTTATTATCCCTACTTCTAAGCAATACACTGTGCATAGACCTAGAAGGGCATTATCTTTGTGGAAAGAGTATGTTTGATTGATTTGAAAAGGTAGTTCAGTAATGGTTGAGAAAGACTGGCTTAAACAATCCTAATTCATCATTGCTTCCATCTCCATTTACTCCATTTACATTTACTGTTGGGGAGCCGCGTTAGCGCAGTGGTTAGCGCACTGGCTTCGCATATGAGTGGTCCTGGGTTCATTCCCCAGCTGAGGATGAAATGTTTTCAGATATAACGGCTCCCAGGTCGACCCAGCCTTAAATGGGTACCGGATTAATCCGGGAAGTAAAGACTGCGAGGGAGAGGAGATGGCTACCGCCCTCATTAGCAGAGCCTGTTAAATGTGAGATCGCTAACATCTCACACCCCTACGGCATTAATAAATGCTATGGGTTACTTTACTTTTTTTTACTTACTGTTTAGAAGAACTATCTAAAGAAAAAAGCAAACAAACCAACGATAATAATATTTATACTTACGAAGCAGTGTAGACAAATTGATCAAACTGCAATTCATCCAGACCCTCACAACTTTCTGACGGCTTGGGCTTTCTACTTTCCATTTTTGATCTGACTTTGTTAGCCTTCATGTTGTCAGTTTCCTGGCAGTAATAAACAAGACAAACTGAGTAACAATTGCAGAATCAAATTTATGCCACACTGAAACCTTTTTTTTATATTAAACTCTTATTGCATATGAGGACAGTAAGAATGTCACTGAGGTTTCATAAGTGTATGTAATATATATATATATACACATGTGTTGGAAGCCATACCAGGATAAATAGTCCTTATAAGAGAGCTACTATTTGCTGATGATGCAATTGTGACCGTCAGAGGAGGAATGGAAAACTTACTAGCTGTCTTTTCTGATTCCTGCAGTAAGTTTGGACTAACAATCAGCAAAAAGAAGACAGAATTTATGATACAGGTTGCTATTAAGCAGTCACAAATTTTCATTCATGGTGATGAGCTAGAGGTTGTTGACCATTTTACATATCTAGGATCCTCAATCAACAACAGATTATCCCTGGAACAAGAAATAAGCATCATGATTGGCAAGGCATTTACAATACTGACCACACTAAAAAAAAGTCAGGAGGAACAGAAAATTAACAATAAAAAAATTTAACTCGTGGTTTATTATACTTGTGTCCTCAGCACCCGCCTCTACTGCAGTGAAACATGGCAACCTATATGCACCAGGAGAGATGACTAAACAACTTTCACATACAATGCCTACAATGAATTCTTAAAGTTAGGTGACAGGACAAAGCCACTAATACTGATGTATTGGAAGGAACAAGGGATTAAATACATGGAGAAGTGCCTACATTACAATTTTTAAATATTATTTGCGCAGTTTCATTCAGATTTCATGACATCACAAAGATTAAAAAGTCAATATGTCTGCTTCCAGTTGCATCGATGTGCCCACTTTACACAGAGCCCCTCATCCCCGAGGGTCATTCAAGGGTGGTGGACTCTCAACATGAAGCGTTTAGATCAATGGATCTGGCAGCAGTCTTAGTGACTGAAAAAGGGCCTTTATCAATATTTCATTTCGTTATTGTTCTTTCCATGTTTATCTGTGTGGTTTGTTGTTTTGTATTTTGTGAATAAACACTTTCTTACTCCTCTTGTATCACACATACATAAAAATAAAATACACACATAACTGCAATATGCAATTCTGTGTTTACATATGCACAAATTATTTCAAAATCTCTAATAACAAAAAAGTTATTCAATTTTTGTAACACTCACCAAAAATAAAGCAAAAATCCGGTGGCAGGAAATAGATAGTGTAATTTTAATCTGGCTTGCTAAAGGTTAAAACAGGAAACACATCTTATGAATAAAAATGCACAGCAGCTGAACAGTGGAGATTTGCGAGGAAGATACAGGCAAATGAGACACCATCCAAAGTGATAATGCCATGCTCAGCATGTCCAAGGAATGACCTATGGAGCCAGCATAAGGCTTTAGCCATTTATGAACTCATTAACAAATGCATAACTAACTGAATTTCATAAAGTGGATGTAAAAAATATTCACCAACACATGTACATGTTGGGCAAATAACATAAAAAAATACCTTTCTCATATTTTGCTTGAGAACACTGTCTCAAAATGATTTCTTCAAGACTGTTTTGGATATGGTTTCTGTTTATCAATTCTTTTACTTCATATTTTCATCTTCAGTCCATTTCTCCATGGTTTTTGGGGGAGAGGGAGGGGGGATTTTCTTTTATATATTGTAGGAAGAGGGTGATAAAACAAATTATTCTCTGATTCTGCTGGAGCATTTCCAAAGTGTTATGTCATGAATCTTCAACATTTCTTTTGAGCATATTGTTTTAGTTTGGGCAATTGTGTCTCAAATGAAAATGGAAATAAAAATTTGAAACATTTCAGTTTGTCATATGACTATTTCTACTGCTTAGAATCTTCTCAAAGTTGAAGTCAGTGTATCGTTGTTAGACTTAGATACCATGAGTGCATCTTGGTGTGACAATCAAAGAAAAATAAATGACATACTGTATATTTTCGAATAGAAGCCGAGAATTTTTGTATTTTTTCCTGCTATTGATGTGGGGGTTTGGTGTATATACATGCGCAATAAAAAAATTTAAAAATTTGCAGTAAACACAAAAATGATACAAATGAACAAAAAACAATACAAATGAATACTGTCAAATACCAATAACATGGGAAAAAAGCTTCATGGTACGAAATATAATTCAAACTCTTCAAAATCATAATCACTGTCTGAATTCTGAAACAGGTAATAAATTTCATTCTGTCACAGGAACATCAGGGTGGACATCATCAGTCTCTATCTCACTATCTATATTATTCTTATGTTGTATTTTATGTGAGTGCTGTTGGCAAATGGAAGAAATGACCTTGCGTCCAATTACAGTTGCTAACATTTGTGTTATTTTCCTTTTAACCATATTTCATTTGTACATTAATTATGTGATTATAATAACATGATTCCACTGTATTATTACAGGTATTATTTTTTTATACTTTTATACTTCTGTGTATACAGGTTTCTGATTTTGGTCATACTTTGACATTAAAGTTACATCCTCTGCTTGTAATCTGGTTGTTTTTGGAAATATTCAGTAATTCTATAGAATAAACAATGAACCAATTTACAAATCAAACAGTTTATAATTTATTATGAAGCAACAAATGTAAAAATATAGCTGGGAATATTCTAAACAACCTCTAATCAGTCAAAATAGCCCACTCCACAAAAATAGGCCTACACAAAAGTTATTTTTCAAATTTTGAAAAACAAATAGCTGTAAAACTGACAAATGCTTACTTTATTATACAAGTGAACAAAATCTCCTAACTGCTTAGCTAGAATCCTTCTCCTGTCACCAAGAGGCAGCCTCCTGCTTGGTACAACAACACGGAAAATTTGATGTAAGTTGGCAGCAGCTCGCTTCAAAAACCGTAGAACTAGATCCTGAAAATCCAAGAAAAACAATGAAGCATTAATCTCAAGAGTAAGTATTTTACAAACATGAAAATAAAACTATAATCCCCAGGATACAAATACAAAGAGCTATCGATGCCCTAACCTTATCGGCTAATAGATGGTGCGTCAGCATTAACACAGATAAGTGCAGCACTACACTTTTTACCCTCTCACCAAAACAAAAAGCCGGTCATATCAAAATAGATGGAGAGCTCTTGAAAGAAGACAAACAACCAACATACCTCGGAGTTACTTTTGATGATAAACTGACATGGAAGCAGCACATAAACAAAGCAACAACAAAAGCCAGGAGGAAGTTAGCTATCCTGAGAAAACTAAGTGGAACCACATGGGGAGCCAGTGGGAATATACTCAGTAAAGTTTACCAGCAAGGCATAAGACCACAACTGGAATATGGTTCAGCAGCTTGGTGTCCTGCATCAAACACCACATTTCAAGATCTAGATAAAGTGCAAAACCAGGCACTTAGAATAATGTTGGGAGCAATGAAATCAACACCCATAGCAGAGATGCAGAAAATGGGAAGAATGCACACACTTGGCGAACGCAGAGACACAAAAGCACTAATTCAGGCAGAAAAGTTTCAGTGTATGCCAAGTCATCCAATGAAGGAAAGATTCCAAAATCTAGCAATGGGACGACTGAAAAGAAGCAGCTTTATCCATCAAGCTAAATGACTCCGCAGTCAAATTACAGACCTACCTGAAGTTGACAGCCCCTTAAGGCCTGTACCAGAACAAACCCCGTGGAGTGAAAGGCATGGAATTCCAATATACATTCAGACCCATGTGAAAGGAATACTAAGCGAGGACGAACAGAACAGTGTGCAGAGAAGGACAGTCACCCTCAGTTTCCTGGATGAGGAATATCCACAAGATATATGGGTCAGAGTATACACAGATGGGTCAGCACAGAATGCCGTGAGGAATGGAGGTGCAGGTGTATATATAGAATATCCACACAAGCCTAGAGATACAATCAGAACACTGACAGGAAAATTCTGCAATAATTATGATGCAGAAATCCAGGCAATTAGTGTGGCAGCTAAAAAACTGCTGAACTCCAACTCTGACCTACAGCCTGTGGTATTCCTGATAGATGCAAGGTCAGTGCTTCAAGCTCTCCAGTCTGAAAAACTAACAGACTTGAAAAAACTACTTAGCGAATTGTCTTACCAGCATAGGGTAACCATGCAGTGGATACCCTCTCACTGTGGAATACCAGGAAATGAAAAAGCAGACCAACTGGCTAAGGAGGGTGCTGCCGAAGACCAACCAGATATACCAATCACCTACCATCAGAAAAAACAGATGATCAAGTCAATAAGAAAGCCACAAATGCCAACACAAGATGACTATCACATTATGAACAGATCAGAGCAAGTTATAATTCTACGTCTCAGAACAGGACACAACCGACTCCGTAGTCACATGTATACAAAGTTCAAGATTGGCAACACGGCCATGTGTACATGTGGACAAGCAGAGAGTGCCAAACATATACTTCAAGAGTGTTCTGAGCATGAAACGCTGAGGCAGACATATTGGCCAGAGGAAACAACACTGGAATCAAAGCTCTATGGGACACTGTATGAGCTACAAAAGACAGTGAGTTTTATTAAGGAGACAGAATTACAGATATAGACATGTTTCAAGTGAACGAAAGAAGAAGAAGAAGAAATCCCCAGGATTAGGTCCTGTAAATACATGAAATGCATAGTAGCTTAAGTTTATCAATAAACACAAAAATAAAGTAATAATTCATTGGTATAGATCTGAGTTTCAAATGAGTTGAGCAAGTTCTCTTTTTAAGAACACAGTTTTTAAATCACCTCCAATTAATACACCTCACAAGCACATTGCTAATAATGGAATAATAGTTCCCATCAAAGTTAGATTGATAAATTTCTGGAATTATAAAATAAAGTGACATGAAAAGCAGTTTAAATAAAACATTTTTGTTCAATATAAATTTAGTCTACTACTTCTTCCTCTGTGCTCAGATAAACTGGCCATATTAGATCTTCCGGTTTGTTACAAGAATAATACAGAGAAAGGTACCAGACATCTATGGCCCACATTGAGAACCACTACACTAAAACATTAATTTCATAGGATACTATTTACAAATGCTGTTAGTGTGATTCATGAAGTGAAGAAATAGCTATTAAGGGTAAGGGCAAGGCATGCACGTATTTCTTTCGCTCCGCCATAAAGCAGTATAAGTTGACATGAATTATGTACAATGAAGAGGCATTAAATATGTCATATGAATTTCATGCATTTTGAATAAAAGGCTTCTACAAAAAAATAATGTAGTATATTACTTTCTGACCACACCTTGCATTTTTCATATACAACTTACCATCTGTTCATTAAGAGCATCTATATCTTCTTGTTGAAGGATAATTCCACAGTCAGAGAGTAGCCTCTGCTGAACTCGTATCAAGTACATGGCAAATGCCATTCTTGCTTGAACCTTACTGTGCGTCCAAGCAAATAGAATGGCAAATGTAATTGGTATCAAGATGGATGAAAAGCATTCAATATTAACAATTTAGTGCTTAATTTTTATTTTCACCACCAGTGACATGGTTGGTTGCTGATCCAGCGGTCCATTGGCTCATGCCCTTTGACCTAATGTCATTAAATGGCATTATATTGCTGGGAAGTGTGGAATTTTGGCCCACCCCGGGACAGAGTCAGAGAATAACTATCACACCTCCAGAAAGGTAGGTTTCAACCTATGCACTGCTCCTAGCTACTGTAGCCAAGATAAGGTTCACTGTGCTCAATTGACTACTGGTTATGCCGAACTTCTCTATTGCTCCAGGCATGCAACCAAATGTTCAAGTCAAAAGGATTGTCACGTCCTCAGTCACTGTGCCTCTATGATGGGTTTCAGCCATAGGAAACAACAGTGCTGTCAGTTTCCTTCTCCCCAGTGCTGCTCAGGACATCTCTGGCTCCCTCCCAACCACAGAGGGTGCATACATATATATTTAGGTAAACATGAAACACACATTTCAACAACAAAAATAAAAGCATAATTGTATAGATGACGTGCCATGAAGCTTCTCTAAGAAGATAACCTCAATATAATGGCATGTCATCCACTAAGGTTTTCTGTTGCATGGGTGGTAATTTTCAACTTTAGATCCTGCCAATGTGTATATGCTTGTAAATTTTTAAGTGCTGTACTTGTGACTTTTTATTTCTGTTCAGTCTCAGAACAATTTACATTTTATTCATAGTTTCTCAAATATAAGATATATATGAGGCATGATCAAATTACACTTTACTGTATTACAGCCAAGGGTATTCCAGGGGATGGGGAAGACTCAATGTGTGCTGCGCACAGATTGATGAATGCTGTTTTGTATGCGCCTTTAGCAAAAGTTTGTTTCATTAAATAATGTATCATTTGTTTCGTTAAAATATCATGTGATATGGACACATCATATCATGTACCGAATATTTATAAAAGAATGCTGTCAATGTAAGGTGAAAAATGTATGCTGAAAATAATGAAGGGCTGAGCTTGAATGTTTTGGGAAGGATGACAGGTAATGAATGATCCTATGAGACAGGTCAGGCACATGTTGTGTCAGAAGAAACCGTTTCCAAGATTGATGTAGAGATATGAGTTGACTGTCGTCAGAACTTGCAAATGCTTGCTGATGAATTCTCTATGTCATACATATAGTCACCCCTATGCTTAACGGCAAGAGTGGATCACACACCACCTGGGGAAGACAATACATATAGTTCAAATTAGGATTCAGAAGTATCATAAGCATTGGAAGTGTTCCATGGTTGTTGACCGATTACCATAGTTAAGAATGAATAGGGAGGAATTTGAACCATTTGCTGTGTTATGATGTGTTATGGTGATCCTTTTCTGTTATGCGTGGAAATGTGATAGAAATAGAACAGTGATAAAATGCATTTTCTTTCTCTGGACTACATCCTGCTGAAAATCTTGTATGACCATTATTGTGCTAGAAGAGAGATCCGGTGGGAGTTTGAGAATGAGCAGGAATAAATATACAAATTTCTGTGAGTTATGCTGATAGCATTTGTTGATCAGGAAGGGATTTTGTTGGCAGACTTTAAAGAGCCTGAGATGGAGATCATGCTATTGGCTAGATACACTAGACATGCTGTATAGAGCCATCAAGAATAATCATATAATCATACTAGCATATTGTGTTTTTGTTGTACAAGACTTCCCCACTTGTTGCAAATGTCTAGCAGAAAGCTTTAGCCCATAGTTTGGTATAATAAAAGTGAAGAAAATATCTAATTAGTTAGTTAGTTGTCGTGTCATCATCACTGCAAACTGGACATGTCCATAGTTGCTCCGATCTCTCCCTGGGTGTATCCACCATTAAACTTCTGCTGACAGTACCAATCCTATACTGGTTGACCATCTCTCTTCTATGCCCTCCAAAATGTTCACTTTTAGCAACACTGCATTTCAAACCCTGATCTGTAATTCTGGACATAGAAAAATAATCAGCATCCACACTAGTTTCAATCTCGTGTGCTGAATCTCTTATGGAGTTCAAAACGTCAGCTCGATTCATTGCCCAATCGTCCTGTGCCACAATCACGCATGATGCCAGTTGATCTACTCTTTCATTGTCTTGAACACCCACATATCCCGGCATGAAAATAAATGTAGCTACTTTCAAAATGTAGCCTTTCTCAAGGCCTCAATCCACTGTTCATGAACAAGACCTACTTGTACCTTCCTAATCATACTCATAGAGTCACTCAAGATGTAGACCTGTGTTGTGTTACCTTCTGTGTGCCTACCCACTCAAATTCTCTGGTCACCGCCATAATCTCCATGGTCATGCTACTCATAGTCACAGAAAAAGTTCCACTCTTCTCCCTGATCATTTTACCTATGCACTGAACTGTGAAGGCCCAAGCACTGCGAACATGTCTAATCACAGATCCATGTATATATAATCACATCCCTCTGTGCTCTCTGCCCATAGGACAGTCAAGTAGGTACTGCATTGCTCTCATCGATGTGTCTCTTGTGCATCCAAGAATGATGCACATTGCTGCATTCTGGATTCTATCCAGTTTTTTGCTCTGAGGTTGGCTAAGAGTCAGAATTGCCAGTGCGTATCCCACCACAGCCACCATAAACCCTGGTACAAAAGAAATAACAACCTCAGCTCACACTGCACAGCAGCCATGACCTTCATGGCTGCTAAGCCTTTGTCTGTCCTTATGATAACGTGGTCAACATGTTCCTTGAAACTCAGACTTCTGTCAAACAACAGACCCAGGTATCTCATTGTGCTGTTTCTTTCCAACCTGTTCCCAGCCAACAAAACATGTGGCAAGGGTGTCTTTACTATGTGACTATTCAAGGAAAACCAAGTCACGAATACCTTAGAAAATATATATTTCTATATTTATCTATCACATTTGTTTTCAGTTGTATAGCAGCACCTCAGGTTTATAGAAATCAGACTGATTTTGGGGAAATAAAAATGCTGAAGTTTACCTTAGTAAGTGTCCTTTTTCTAGAAGACCAATAACATCATATTTTGAAACAGTGAAAGGTAAGTGAGGGGATGAGATCTGGTTTGGCTCTCCAACAGCTGCAACCTCATCCTTCTCTAACACTTTTTCAACCTCCTTTTCTTTCGCCACATGAAGTGCTGCAAGTTCCTTTCCTAAATTAGGATGTAATTTCACAGGTGCCACGTGTCTGCCAAGCAATTTTGCTTCTAATTTGTCTGATGAGACAGCTGTAAAATAACAACTTGTTATAAATAAGCAGCATGATCTAGCTGTAGTTTTCTTATAAGTAACACATGCTACATATAGTCATCAACTAATGGTCTTGCATATACAGTTATTATGTACTCATTCAAGGTTAGATTTTTTTCTACCAGGCAACCTAAGATAAACAAAGTCATTACCTAATAAGTTTGTAGTTAAAACATATACAACTACAATTTAATGTTAGTTACTCTGATATGTAACAATGAATATATACTAATTGATTGCTTGTCCTATACTATATCACTTCAACAGTTATGCAGAGAACATAATGAGGAATGTAAGAAATGATCAACAGAGAAATAACTTTGTTCCACTCAACATTGGAGGTCATGAGATACCAGAACTAAAATATGCTGATGATGCAACGTTATTAGCACACAGTCAAGCAGTCCTCAAACACCTAAATTCCATTAAAGAACATAGTGAAAAACAAAAGCTATTTCTGAATGGAAACAAGACCAAGATATGACAAATGACAAAATCACTAACAAGTTCTTAATCAGTATCAACAATAGTGAATTAGAAAGAGTAACCAGTTTTTAATACCTTGTTTCTCTTATCAACAATAGTAATGATTACTATGAAGAAGTCAGAAGGAAGATGGCTATCACATCAAAGAAGCTGATACAAATGAAAAACATATGGCTGAGCTGCTGAAAAACAACAAAACTAACATTCCTAAAAGATTGCATATTCCCAGTGGCAATATATGGGTGTGAATCCTGGGTAATTACCAACAAAGTACTCCAGGAGACGTAAAATAAAATAGCAGCATTTGAAACAAAATATTACAGAAAAATCCTCAGAATAACATGGTCCAAAACTATCACCAATGTAGCCATCCTGATAAAAATGAATGTAAAAGAAAACTGGCTAAACAGCATGGTTCTTTCCAGAAAACTACAATATTTTGGCTATATTAAACACCATGAAATCCTAGAGAAGACCATAATGGAGAGGATGATGCCAGGGAGATGAACAAGAGGCAGAGCAAGAAGAAGATAGATGCAAGACAATAAAGACCACCTGAATATGACAGTAACAGAAGTAAGAAGGCTAGTTCAAGATAGACAAAAGTTTTGAAAGACTGCTATGACTGCCACATCCTGTTCAGGATATGCTACCTGATGATGATGATAATGGTTGGTTGTTGATTCAGCCATTCTGAATATATACTTTGTTGGCTGATTTTCATGTGTCCACATCATAAAACTCAGCTGTGCAAGTTATTTCGATTTTTTTTGGTCACTGTGACAACTGCAGACATGCAACAATGGCTAGTTTTATGCTGCTGCTGCACATTACTGTTATCTTTCATTGATTATGGCCTCAATCTGTTCATACTGTCATTAGACACTAGTGAAAAGATAGGAAAGAATCCAAAATGAGGATATGAGGGCAGTGCTAGGATATACTAGATACCCCCTCCCTCCCAATAACAGCTAAGCGATTTCTGTTACATTTGTCTAGACTAAGGTATGACATCGAGTAGTGGAGGTAAGGGCATATCTCAATGTAGCCAGCAAAGGCCACCAAACAATTAGATGAAACAAAGGGAAAATGATTAAATCACAGAAAGTCATAGATGGTAGAAATAGAAGACTTGTTGCTCAGAGTATATGAATTGGAAGAAATAGGAAAAGGCAGTGAATGGGTGAAGGTTGACAAAGAAGAAAAAGTCTCGGACAAATGTAGTAATACAACTGGGAAAAGCATGTTTGGAATAGACTGGCATAAGGACACATGACGATGCGAGAACTTACGCAAATGAACTCAAAACTGCAAGACACAATTATATACATAGATGACACAGTCAACAGATAAATGAATAAGTGTGAATGGGGTTTAGTTGTCTACAAGAATGGCTGGAAGATTCTTGAAAAATCATTTGCATACTCTACTAGAACATCAAGCATGAAAATGGAAATAGAAGCAGTTGTGCTGGCACTCATTTGGTGACTGGATTACCAACTCACATGGTTCAGACTCCCAAAGCATACTGCTGCATAAGATAGAAAGGTGCATGTTATGAAAAGAATGGGTCACATTACTGAACAAATTGATTGGCTAAAGTACCATATGGATTACATGCTCTGGTCACGTGGGGGTCAGAGGCAACAAAAGAGCAGACTCATTGACGGACAATGCTGTGGTTGATGACACAGTACTGAGAAGAGATAATAAGTGAAACTGTTGTAAAACTGTATAACAATAATATTTACATTGAACACAAATTTATTGAGTTTTATGATGCACATATGTTGTATGTTGCACATACTATCGAACAATAGCGTTTTGGTACAAAAATATACAAATAACAGTATACAAGACATTTTCAACATTTCTACCGTAAGGTCTTTTTCAAGAAAATACAAAACAAACAGTAAACAAACAATAAAAACAGTAAAAATAACCTCATTATCACAAAAGCATTAGGTGGTAGACATTGAACAGAAAATACAAAACAAAAAATAAAAACAGTAAAAATAATGTCATTATCACAAAAGCAATAGGCGGCAGACATTGAACAGCAGAAAGTAACCTGACCAGTAACCTGAGTTTATAGCAGCTCATACTTGCTTGATGCTGCTTATCACTGGACACATGGGGTATTTCAATGGGGATATCGGTACCGACTGATATCTTGTCCTGTCCTGGTAGGCAGCAACACCAGTTTGATCAGCGACTGCTTATTCATCAGAAGATTTTATATCGCAGGTGATCTCTATATCTAGAGGCTTCTCCACTATCCTCCACTTTTGAAAACTCCTGGTAGGACTCAGTAGCCCTCCAGTTCCCACATCTAATGACAGGGGCAAGTTACACTGTATGCTCTTAATATTGTGGAATGGTACCTTTTCCTGCACTATTATATTTCTTATCTCTGTGAAACATTTTCCATCTGATGTTATATAATTGTTTTCTAAATACTTAAATTGTTTTCTATACTTGGTCACAAAAGTGGCCCTAGTTTTCCTAAAGAATGATACTGCTAGACAAATGTCTCAGTCACAATTTATTCTAATAAACATTGTCAAATTCTGACCTGCAATCAATCATATTTTAAAAACAAAACTTTACAGTAAATTATGATGGGCCCATACCTCTCACTTCTGGTTTCGTTTCTCTAACTTTCTTGTCCTTTCCTCGTTCATGCTCTCCTTCCTCCTCAGATAAAATCTCAGCATTGTCCTCAGCTTCATGTACTCCCTGCATCAATTTTCCTCTTTTTGATTCTTATAAATAATTAAACTACAATATTAGAAAAAATGTTGCTGAACATACAATAACAATGCAAGTGATTATATAGAAATAAGCGAAACGAAACAAGTTTAGCATTTGAAAAATGCAATCCTGCAGTTAACGCCTGCAATGAGAAAATCTATAGTATTCTTCTGCGTGGTTTCCTCTTTGATAACAACCACGAATACATCGTGTGATTTCAGTTGGGGATCGTGAAGTACATTGTACTGCTATTTCCACAGTAGAACTGTGTTATTTGCATCTCGGTTGGCTCACACTGTGGCCCTAACATTCGAGGCACAGCACGTAGCCCTGACATTCGAGGCCCAGCACATATGTTTTCATCATGCTTTTAATATGTGCAGTTGGCTTCCCAAACCTGTGAAGTCTGTCTATCTGTTGACAGGTGGCGAATGTGTAATGACTCTTCGCAGAGACGATTGTCATTCATGTCTATCTCACACAAGGCGTTCTGCGAAAGGAATACTAAGCGAGGACGAACAGAACAGTGTGCAGCGAAGGACAGTCACCCTCAGTTTCCTGGATGAGGAATATCCACAAGATATATGGGTCAGAGTATACACAGATGGGTCAGCACAGAATGCCGTGAGGAATGGAGGTGCAGGTGTATATATAGAATATCCACACAAGCCTAGAGATACAATCAGAACACCGACAGGAAAATTCTGCAATAATTATGATGCAGAAATCCAGGCAATTATTGTGGCAGCTAAAAAACTGCTGAACTCCAACTCTGAACTACAGCCTGTGGTATTCCTGACAGATGCAAGGTCAGTGCTTCAAGCTCTCCAGTCTGAAAAACTAACAGACTTGAAAAAACTACTTAGCGAATTGTCTTACCAGTACAGGATAACCATGCAGTGGATACCCTCTCACTGTGGAATACCAGGAAATGAAAAAGCAGACCAACTGGCTAAGGAAGGTGCTGCCGAAGACCAACCAGATATACCAATCACCTACCATCAGAAAAAACAGATGATCAAGTCAATAAGAAAGCCACAAACACCAACACAAGATGACTATCATATTATGAACAGACCAGAACAAGTTATAATTCTACGTCTCAGAACAGGACACAACCGACTCCGCAGTCACATGTATACAAAGTTCAAGATTGGCAACACAGCCATGTGTACATGTGGACAGGCAGCACAGAGTGCCAAACATATACTTCAAGAGTGTTCTGAGCATGAAACGCTGAGGCAGACATATTGGCCAGAGGAAACAACACTGGAATCAAAACTCTATGGGACATTGTATGAACTACAAAAGACCGTGAGTTTTATTAAGGAGACAGAATTACAGATATAGACATGTTTCAAGTGAACGAAAGAAGAAGAAGAAGAAGAAGGCGTTCTGCAACCAGTGAACTTGCCTCGTGAAAAAATGTAATTTTGTCTAAAGATGTTTTTTGTCTGTATCCATCGGATACTGAACCTTTTCTCATCCACGAGCCTGGTTCCGGTTTAGGAAGAACTCGATAGAAGAGTTGGACATGGGCTCTTTTGCCTTCTTAGCCGAGGTGTTGTTCACTGACATCGTGAACCCCTCGTCAAAGTCTGAGTCATACTTTGTTGGGAACAAAGTGTGTTCTTGAACGGAACTACCTTGCCCCATTTGTGCCTGAGCCCATCGTGTACTGAACCCTTTTTCTCCTATGTTTCAGGTATAGGTAAGCTCAACAGTAGAACTGGGCCAAGGCTATTTTTTTGCTGGGTGTAAAATACTGGGTCTCTGTCTGTAGGATGCACCGGTAACTAGAAGCTTTATCTCGAGTTGACAGAACTTGTAGCTCCAATTTCTTTGGAAATCATTTTCCCTCTCTATTTGCACATGGCACTGCCTTCTGGCATTTTGCTGTCCTCTCATTGTACTCAGTATACTATCTTTTCATCTCTCACCATTAATATATTTTTTTGTGTCAAATGCATCGGCTGCCCCTCCAATGCTCTGGCAGGACTGATTAGCATCACTGTGTGTCGACAGTGCCGATAAATATGAATTTAAAAAAAACTAAATTGACAACTATGGCTCAAGTAATGTTTCAGTAGAGAGTATGTTGTCTTGGAGCTTCACATTTCTTAGTTGGGCAAGGAGTAATAATATAATTGATAATTTAATGAAAATAAATAATAAATAATAATGGGCAAAAAATTATACTATTGCTCTTAAATTCACTGTTCAGTTATATCTGTGTCTTCATGTATTTTTCTCATTCTTGTGGTTTTTTTCTTATTTAGCAAGCTGGTTTTATTCGTTTTTGTCAGGCTATTAGACTATATAATTCCATGCAATCTCCTATATTTGTGCCATATTCTTTATTTGAACCTATCTTGATAAAGATCTTTTGACAAAAATGTTGATTTGTTCTCTTTTAGGCTCTCTGTTTAACATATTTTATTTTTTTTAAATATTGAAACAAAGATGAATTGAAATTAGTCACTTACTTGAAGATGAGTGCTTTCTTCTGTGGGGTTTTTTCACTTGACCTAATCGTCTTTCATATTGCTTGGCTCTTAGGAGTGCCTGGGCATAAGATTCTATAAATTTCTAAACCAAAATAAAAAAAAGTCAAAATTAAATTATATCACTTCTATGCATATATGGATTAGCTACATATTGAATAAACAGTATAATTTGCTCATTGATTGTGAGTACTATATCATATTTTTGCCTGTGTCATAATTACAGTTAAGACTTTGGTCTAGATAGAAAAGAATAATACCAATGCTACAGCCCATGCACACTGTAATAAATAACTTAGGCAGTTGGGGATTGGACGGACAACTGCCAGTTGTAAAAATACTCTTACAAAAACATGGAGCACAAACCTGTAAACTGTGTCATGTAAAAGGAAGAGACTCTGGTTACAGAGAAAATGAAATTTTGTAGTAAAAATCAGAACCCATATGAAAGAGAACACAAGAAAGACCAAGAGAAACATGGAGAGGAGAGCCAATGAACACTCTATGTGATATTGATATCACATCGAAAGATCTGAAGAGAAAGTCTAAGGACAGGGTAGACTAAAGAGAACTCGTTTATGCATTATACTATTAAAACCAATGGACGATAAGACTTGACATCGCCCGAGAACTCTTCCACCCCTGACACCACAAGGCAAACAAGGGCCACAGCGTATAGATAGATAGAATAAATTTAACAAATGATCTTAAATGATAAATAAAATAAACAAGACAAACCTCTTGATCCACTTTTCCAGAAGCAGCAACTTGAAGTTGAAGTGAATTTCTGAAAGTGCACATAATGTAAGTCATATTTTTGTAACTTTTTACAGTAATAAGCTGGTCAGGTAATAGTAATGCTACTGATAATGTACCTGAACAACTATTGCATATTCATGTGATATGTATACACAGATGGGTTGACCTTCATAGCCACCATCAATGCAGGATAAGGCTCTCTTCCATAGTCCTCTATGACAAAAAATCATTAGAGTTATCAGCTCCTTGTGGAGAGTTTTGCAGCAACATACTTCAATCTACAAACAAACTTACATCCTATGGCATCAATATTACACTATAGTGAATACCAGGACACACGTATCAGCGGGAATGAAAGTGCTGACAAACTTGCAAAGAAGGAAGCAAGTATGTCTCAACCAGGAATTTCCACCAACCTTAAAATAGCTAAACACATTATCCACAACAATTGCAAACAACAAATGAATGGACCGCTCGGCCACTGACTCAAAAGGAAGAGTGCTATATGTAGGCATGTCCTAACCAAATCCACATGACAGCATAAATAGACTACACAGCAAAGGTCAAATTACAATAATTAGACTATGAACAAGACATGTACAACTTAACAAAGGATTACCACAGACTATGATTACCACAGACTATACACCATACTGCAACAGACAAGAAGAGGAAACAGTAAAACACCACCTTATTGAATGCCTTGCACTACAAGACCTATAAAAACAACTGTTACCATCCATCACTTACACACACCCTTTATATAGACACAACAAAGCTGAAGAAGACATGCACCTACCAACACCTGCTACAGGGAAGAAAGAATGAAAGCTGGCAATCCCGGGGATTGATAAGTAAGTACCAAAAAAGCAGAGAGAAGATTCTATAATCAGAAATATGCCATAGTAACACAAATACCAAAGTAATTATAGTGTAACTCAACAACTATACCATAAAAAAATCCAAAAAAATAACTGTACCATACATGAAAGACCAAGACAACACATAAAAAGAGACACCAGAAAACAGAAATGAACAAATAGACAGTGATAACACCTATTCACATTAAAAAAATTGTGATCAATTGCCATGCCGTTACACAGACTATTTAATTATTAATTTTAAAATATGTTTTTAAATAATAAATTTTGTTCTATATTGTGCATTATTTTATTATTATGTATTCTTTCAGACAAAGACCATGCATTAAAACACTAACCATTTTCGTACTTATTAATTTTATTATTATTATTTTAAACATCTTTTTATTAGTGGTAGTAAGTATTTGTAAAACACATTTACTTATTTATTAATGTGACTTTCATCAATTTTGGATGAAAACTTTGAAAAATAAATAGGGAATGTGACAGAATAACAGTGAGAAAATATTTTAGGTGGTGTAGCTTCATGACATGACAAATGTCAACATCTGATATTAGTACTCATAAAAAAATATAGCAAAGATCTGAGATCACCCACACCATCTGGCATTACCCATTATGATGATAATGATTATTCATAATATAAATTAACACAATGTTTCAACCATGTACATTGTTACAGAACAACTAAAATATTTACTTGGATCTAGATGGTGATAGCGCACTGGTTCCTGGAGTTTTATTTGGCAGTATTCCTTTGTGCCTATATGAGATAATACAAAATATTCAGCATACATTTTGGTGAAAATGAACTGAATTAAAAATTAGATCTTTCATTTGATTAAATAGAACATAAATTTATCTAAAATGTCTTCATTTAGCAAAGTGGGATGTTTTAGATATTAGAATAATTAAAATTGGTAGCATATCCTATCCAGGACGTAGCTATCAACCCAGCATTTGTTGGCTGTGGTGATTTTCTAGGCAATATAAATACGTTCAGTAGGTTGCCATTGCTTTCTGAACAGTCCAGATGCACAATTGCCTGTGGTGAGGATCGAACTCGGTACCTTTGCCATCACAGACGCGCTCTGTACCACTTCGCCACAGAGCCGGACATTAGAATAATAGTTTTTAAAAATTGGATCTAATTTTATTTTATATAAACAAATACACAGAATTATCATTTTAACCAACATTTTTACTCATTTTTGTTATTGTTGCATATATTGATTTACCATATGGTACATATCTGTAAATGTTTTTATTTAGTAGAAATTTATTTAGTAGTATTCAAGTGGAAATCATAACTTATTTCGGCTCTTGTTTGCAATTAGTGTCTACCCATATATTTTAATATAATTTATATATTTTACATATTATAACAACCTATATATTATATTATTAATCTAAATATTATATCTTCTTCTTCTTCTGCGTTCGTTCTCAAACTTCTGCAGATTAGCAGGATGTAGTCCGGAGAACGGAATGCATTGTGTCATGGTTTACAGCATTGCTGCGATATCTGCGCCTTTCGGCCTGACACATCCGATTTCAGCATGGCTTTGGGTCACTGATCCTATATGGGATGGGACAGCCAACTCCATCCCAAAACCTCCTTAGTCGCCTTTTACGACATGCATGGAAGGTAAACAGTGTTGCTATTCCTTGCTCCCCTTTCGGGCCCCATCAATGCACGGGCGAATATTATATCAATAATTAATCAAAAATTAATTTAAATATTAACTTTTTATGGCTAGGGTTAGTTAGGTTTTACATAACTACCACTAACCCTAAATATATTTATATTAAAATTTATAAATGATAAACATAAACTGATAAACATAGCTAAAGGAAATAATGAAATAGGTAGGCACTAATTCCAAACTAGTTACCTAATTTCCCAATTGAAGGTATTTTATTTCAATCATAATTGAAGCCTTTCATGCAAGCAATATGCAAAGTTATTTTATACATTATTATTTTTTTTAAATATACTTAAAATGTATGGATAAATGGATAACAGCAATGAATGTCTCCAATTAGAAATACATATTGAATCATTTTGTCTTTAAAGATAATACATAACTTGTTGAAAGTTTGTCTGAACTATGAATGAAATAAGTTATGTGTTTACAATCTTTGACCTACCATTTTATTGATAAAATAAAGAATTTTACTGGCACATTTATCTGATGTAACAAAAATCATCAGACACAGGTTTATTGATTTCATGTCATATAAACAGTCCCCAAGTGAAAAACATGATTTCCTCTATACATCGATAATAGGTAAATGAAAATACAACTGTAATCTAACAGGCAAAACTTGGAACGGGGTAATGAAGTTTTGCTAATCACTGGCAACACACACAATAACACACACAAATCAATGTTTCAACCAAAATTTATCAAGAACACATTCACAACATTATATAACAAGTAAGAATGGCACTGTTCACATTCTTCCGGGGCGTATCTATATTTAGCTGTAAGTGTCATGTGAACATGGACAGTGCAGTTCTTACTCGTCATATTATGTTGTTAGTTAGTCGGCAGATCATCATTGCACTCTGGACACGTCCATAGGCGCTCTAAAATGCATGTGAGTGCATCCACTATTACATGATTACTGACAGTTCCAATTCTTTATTGGTTGACAAACATTTTCCAACGCCCACTGAAGTGCTAATTTCTGCAAAGACCTGCATTTCAAACATAGTGTATTTATTCTGAACATGAAAAAGGAATTATTAATTTTATTTTCCCATGTTGTTTCTCATAAAGAGTTCAAAATGTCTGCATTTTGCTCCACTGATTGTACATAGTTTAGTGCCAGAAAATCCACTCTCTTATTGTCCTGAACACCCCCATGGCCTGATACAAAAAATGAATGTGAAACATTTCAACTTCGAACTTTCGACTGCTTCCCGTCATGCTGTTCTCCAATGAAACCCATTTGTATATTTCTGATCTTGCTCATTGAGTCACTAAGGATATAGAAATGAGTTGTCCTCTGTGCACTCATCCAGTTCAAAGCCTTGGTCAGTTGTACAATCTCCATAGTTACGCTGTTTGTAGTCACAGCAAATGCACCATCAAATGCAAATCTTCTCTTTGATGGTCTTCCCTGCAGACTGAGCTGTAAATTCCCAAGCACTACGAACTTGCCTAACAATCAAACCATCCTTGTGTATAATCATGTCCCCTTCCCTGGAATTCTCGCTGATCAATGCCTGCACCTCAGACTCCACTACAATACAGCAAGAAAAATCATGCAGTGAACGGGATTTGAACCATGTCCACTCAGATGGGTGCCATCTGAGCGGACCTAATTCAAATAATGTTTTCTGCATATTTTTTTTTTATTAATAAATCCTTAATGTTTCTATATCATATTATTCATGTACTCATGCCACAATAGTTAGTTAGTTTGTTCCTTTCGCGCTGCAAGCAACACATAGGACAGAGGTTTTGGTTCTCCATATGATGTGGTCCACTGCCTGCAGCTTTAGTTCCAGGATGGTCTTACAGCCTATTAATTCCCCTTCTTTAAGAATGGTATTTTTAAAGGTTGTTTTAGGTCTTCATCTTTTTCTTTTACCTCCATGTGACCACAATAGGGCTCCACTCTTTCCATTGTCTAGTGAGAGGTACTATCACTTGGAAAGAGGTCTAGTAATCCACAGGCACATTTAACATTTGGTATACAATATCATGTTTAACCCCAACTTTCTCTCTTGTGTTTGTGATGGTATGTGTTGGTATATACATTCAGTTCGTAACATTCTCCCATGCCATGATGACAACCTATCCAGCAACTTCTCTCTTTGTCTTATGATCTTTCCTTTGGTTACAGTTAAACCACATTGTTCAAAGTTTGTTCTTCTCATCACATACCCTAAAAATCTTGACTGTCTGCCTCTAATTTTTGCTACAATATGTCTCTTCACTCCAGCATCCCTTAGGACCAATTCTTTAGTTTTTAGATGAATCCCAGGTATTTTCATAATTCTTTTTTTAAATAAACCCCACATCTCAATAATCTGCAGTTCATTTTTAGCTTTTTTTTTACAGTTCATGCTTCATATCCATAAGAAAGAATTGCTTCAATATAGCACCATAGCACTTGAATTCACATGTGCAATGATGGTGTTCCATTATACAGAATACTTTTTAATCAACATTTTAACCATCACCATGCCTATATTAACACCTGTTGACAAAAAAAATGGCGGCTCGCGCCGTTGGCGACATACTCCATCCAATGAGATATCGTGTGAAATACACATACCAGAGTCTGATTGGTTAATGCACATACTCGGGAAACATGCACAATTGAAGCCGGTTCATTTCTTCATCTGACATGATTGTTGTGAAAATGGCTAGTTAGAAGGTATACGTTTTATAGCAATTAATCTGACCACATCTGCACACCGGTACGATGTCATGATGGTGGATCGGTGTTATAGCTTTCTTTCATCGTATTTTGAATAAAATAACATTGAATCGTGGCTTGAATCATGAATTATTGGGTTATTTAGTTTCACAGCAGTGAATATACAGAATGCTGTGTTGGTTTGGGGACTTGATGTTTGATATCGAATATGTTGAAGTGGAACCAAAAATGACTCTAGGCATAAGCTCAAAGAACGATTTTTACTGCAAATCTACATGTTTTATACAGTTTCCCATGCAATATTTTGATAATTTCACAATGAAAGAACAAAAATACAACAGATTTGCATGTGATTTAGTATACAATGTTGCCAAGAAATTCGATAAGTAAGGTAAGTTATTTTTTTACTAATTTTTTCCTCTTTATTTGTTATAAAATATATGTTTTTTTGTGAAAAACGTCTTTACCACTTTCTCATATGTCTGGTACCACACACACACACGTACATAAATTACACCAATATATGCAGAATTCAATTCTTTATTTATAAGTGCAAATATTATTGAAATATCTCTAACAACCAAAAAATTATCACATTTTCAAAACAGTCACCATCAATAACGCAAATTCTCAAAAAAGAATCCGGTGGCAGGAAGGTTAACAGATGTTAAAATGTAACTCTTGAATAGCAATAGTAAGATCTTGATTGTACTAAATAATGTGTATTGATTAAAATAAACTAAAATTACACTGTAAAATTATACTCACCTTTCTGGATATAACCTTTGATGTAACATTAAATTGTGTGTTGTAGGAAACTGTAGAAAAGCTCTGAAATATAAAATGATGGTGTTACATGTTTTGATCAGTGGATTATTATTATAATCATTTTCAGCTAAAATTCAGCTCGCAACATCTTGTTTATTAAGATTTTTCTTGGGAGATCTCTGGGGATTATCACTTGAAGCTATGGAATTACATGCTATGAGTGTTACTCTCAGCAGGTGGTGTGTCGCTTTGTTAAGAGGGATAGAGTACATATGGGGTAATCCAAGTACACTGAAGTCACTACGCATTTTAAACTTAAAAAATTTTTCAATTAAAATGTGTCCTTCAAATCTTTGTAAAATACAGACTAAGTATATGCAATTTACACATAATTTATCAAATGAGAAGAAATTACGCAACCAGTAACAGAGTATAAGCTGAATGGTACCATTACTGACAAAATGTTCACAGATAGGATAGGCAATATCTAGATTGTTGATAAAAGTGAGGAATATCTCCATCAGTGACCAAACAGATACACAAAGATAGACAATATTCCCATAAGTGACAAAACATGGACAATGGTGGATTCTTATATTTTTTAAGATGATCAGGAATCAGGTCAGTATAAAGGTTATGTCTGGACTATGAGGCCCATCCTGGATTATGTCCCCAATTTTGTGTGGACTATGAGGCCCTCAAATAGCATCTTTGTGACTGATTTTACTTATTTTTGTTTTGAGGAGCTGACTTTTGACATGAACAAGAGGATAAATAATATTCTCATCAGTGAGCAAACATGAACAAGAGAATCAACATTATTTCCATCAGTGAGCAAACATGAACAAGAGGGCATATAATTTCTTCATCAGTGATCAAATACAGACAAGAGGGTAGATAATATCATCATGAGTGATCAAACAGATGGTAGATATTCTCATCAGTGGTAAAATACAGACAAGAGGTTAGATAATATCCGCATCAGTGATAAAATTTAGATAAGAGGGTAGACAATATCCTCATCAGTGAACAAATAAGGGCACGAAGGTAGATATTTTAAAAAAATAGTTCAGTGCTTATGTTGGCAGCATATCCTATTTAAGACAAAAATCATAATGTAGAATACAGGATTCAAACCAGGTCCTCTCAGATCGCACTAATTCACCTCAAAACTTGTGTAGTCAGACATAAAATGTGTTGACTCAAGTTTAAAGGTGAGTGTGTGTCATCTGGAGCAAACCTGGTTCAAATCATATTTGCAGCATTATGATTTTTCTTTATTCATAAATCCTTGATGCTTCTATATTATTCAGGATTTAGTAATCAATCCTGAATTTTTTGGCTGTAGTGTTCTTCTAAGCAATATTTTACATTCAGTAGGCTGCTATTGATTTCTGAATGCAGAAGTGCCCGTGATGAGAATTTACTCAGTACTTTGGCCATCTCAGAATGTCATGTACTACTCCACCACAGAGTTACACACAGTATGTATAGGGCTAGACAAAGTGTGAAATACATCTCCCTGTTATAAACCAGGTGTGGTGTGTAAAATATGGTTCACCAAGCCATTTTTAATTATTGCCAGATTTATTTAACTGTACGGGCTGTATAGGTGTCTATAGCCACTGACGTCATTACGTAGCTATGATTGATAGGTGTCTCCATTCACCCCCCTGCTATGCTCCGATTCATCAGTACAGAATCACACGAATTTAAGCTCATATGACATAGAATTCCCGCCACACGAAGCTAGGAATACATCACAGCCTTGAGGTCAAATTCCTTTACACATTACAATTATAACAAAGATAAAGCTGGCTGATTTTGTCAACCAATTTCTTGTACGACTTTGTCCATAATCAACGCCAGATTTTACTATCAAATGTAGTACTGAATGACATGGTAAGTGATCGTCATGGAAAGTAATATCTACATGTTTTAACTGTTTTTGTGCTTTAGTTGATGTTATATTATAATTGTTCTTACGTAAAACACAGGTTTATATAATCGCTTCACTCAGACACTAATAACTAAAACTAGTGAGTAATGATGTGCACACAA
Source organism: Meghimatium bilineatum (assembly GCA_034231615.1). Taxonomy (NCBI): domain Eukaryota; kingdom Metazoa; phylum Mollusca; class Gastropoda; order Stylommatophora; family Philomycidae; genus Meghimatium; species Meghimatium bilineatum. The sequence continues at coordinate 60,562,590 of CM067322.1, read as the reverse complement.
GAAAACATACAAATTACAATACACAAATCAAAGCCGGCTGATTTGTGTTTTGTAATGTGTATGTTTTCTTGTGTCCATCATTGTCTTGTTCTGCCTCTTGTTCTCTTTCCTCGAACTTTTCCCATCATGATTAATCTTTCCAAATCATTGTGTCTTTTTTTGTGTCAAAAATATATTACCGGCTTGAGTTTTTTAAATAGTTTTAAGGAGCTAGTCTTCTTCTATGTTCAGGTCTTTGCAGACAAATGCATTGGTTCATCTTTCTGTCTATACTATTTTTAGGATCCTTACTATAACATTTCATTTCGAGTACCGATATTTTCTTTACCATTGTGGATGTCATTGTCTAAATCTCACAACCATATATTATCTCACAACCTATATGAAGGAAAAATATCATAAGGGATATAATGTGTACAAATATGCAAATTATATATTTGAAAGTAAAGTAGGGCTGAAAACCAATGCTAACCATAAAAGTATATGGAGAGATTCTACAATAAGTAAATAGCTTCTTACAATTTGGACACATATAATCATAAATGATGACAAATGAAAAACAAAAGTTAAAAGAAGCTTCTTAATAGTTTAACTATTTTTTTAATGTTGTCCCTTGTCATAAATTTTCATCTGTGATGTTTTTATGTAGGGCCATTGCTATCTCTTTCTGATCTCTGCTGAGCATGAAAATCCCCTATGGTGTTGATGCAGTTACCATTTAGATGAGATCAAATGTATACTCAAAAGTAACAGCATAGTCATACAAGTTCTCCAGGATTAGAGATAAGAATGTTCTACAGAATGTGTGACATAATGTGACAAAAATGTTAAAATCCATGATATCTATTGGTAGAAGAGTTATGCATATGTAAATATTATGATTCTGTTGAACTAACTTTAAAAATTACTAGCTTTTTCTAAAATATGCACACTAGTACTGACCCATATGTATCCCAACTATCAGCATTTGGAAAAATTCTAATCCATCCACCTTGCCTGGCTTCCTCTTCCCTCACTCGACGGACAATTCTTATTTCCTCACTGTTAAGGCCTGCCAGTGAGCTAGTTGTCTGTCTCTCTTTTGATGCTGAACTAACAACCGACTGTGAACGTGTCTGTAGAAAAATATTCTACAAGATTATTACATAGACATAATCATCTAGCTTGTGTTTATTTTAAGTAAAAGAGAACTAAAGGTTCATTATGGGAATCAGTGGCCACATTTTAACGAAATAAACCATAAATTATTTGAACAAAATTTTGATAAAGATGCATAGACTTCCACATCCAACACTCTGCATGCTATGAACTGAGAGCCCCCACTGCCCAACCATGGGGGTGGGGCTCTCTGTGCATTTCATGCAGAGCGATTCATTGGCAGCAGAAGTTGCGACTTTTTAATCTCAGAGTACTGAAAGCTGTATGAAATTATACAAAATATTAAAACATTGGAATGAATCATGTGTTGTGGTCACAGAATTCTGTCATGAACTGAACTAAATATTAAGAATAATTTATCTTTCATTTAAATATTATCTTGTGTAACATTTTATTATGGTTCTATTTACTAAAACTGTTCAGGCTTAATATCTGCAGTTACAGGGCTCAAGTCTATAACTTTATTACACCAGATAGTAGTATAACTACCATAAGTAACTTGGAAACTACATCCTACAACACTAAAACAACATTCAAAATAGTGCAAACAATATTATTAACATAATATTACTAACAAATAATATAACTTCCTGTCTCTAGTCTATCTGCTTATCGATCTATTTATGTTCCTTCAGCAATTAACATGATGCATCTGGCAAAAACCAGTCCTCCCCGGTCTGAGCAATGTGATTCTGCTGTTTTTAGTCCTTGCATATTGTCGAGACCAATAGTTATACCCTCTTTGGTGGTTGTTCATACAAAGTTTCTCTTGGGTTTCCTCTCTTTCTTGTGCTTAATTTAATGCTTATTTATAAATTCTGCTTTTCAATTTCTTCTAAGACATTGTCTAGTGCCCTCAATAGGCTTTGCCTATTGTCACAATGTAGTATTTTCTAATGTCTATCACTTAAACAAAATGTTTACTTTTGATGTGCATAATAATAAATCTGTGTGTACTGACTTCTTATGAGCATTCTTAGTAATCTTTTTTTTTAAAACTGTCCGTGATATTGTTTGATCAATAATTTGTAATATACATCACTGGAGAAATCTCTTTTTTCCTTTTATTGAGTTATTTATATACAATGCTTTTAATTTTATATAAAATGATACTACTGTTGTTTGAACTATTCTTAATTTTCAATATACGTATCTATACTCATATTAATCATAGTTCATGCATTTAAACTGGTGCATTCGTTATCATACTATCTCATTTATTTTGATGCATCGTTATAGAGAATTTTGTTTCTAGAGATGGTCATCATGCAGTAATGACTGAGCTGAAGTAACATTTAATCAATAAAGTTGCAGACAAATCAGGATGCGAGAATAAAGTGGCTGTTTGAAAGGAAGTGGATACAAATAATAAATGTATTTTAATGGACAAAGAATATTAATTATGCACATTTATTATTTATGTTTAGACATTTATAATATTACCAACAAAATTGATATAAAGTTCATCAACCAAACCAAAGATAAGCAAATTGTTCTGAGATAAAAATCACATAACAAACTTAGCTGTTCGTAGATTGGATGTTCTTTTTAAAAAAATAGAATACAGTAAACGCCCTTCTATCTGGTACCACCTATGACCTGAGGTTTGCTACATTAATCAATTTGCATAATATGTGATTGTCAATCTTTACTAAAGCACCTTCAAAACTCATTACAATTCTATATAGGTAATTGGATCAGTAATTAATTATTAGTATTTTGTATATACATGTAGTAGAAATTTATTGTATGGAGACACCGTAAAAACTTTCTTATTTTAATGCCAAATAATTAACACAAATATTGACTGTAGCAGTATCCATAATGGTGGATGGAATTTGGATTGCTTTTATTGTACATTTCTGCAGTATTAAATGGATGGAATTTGGATTGCTTTTATTGTACATTTCTGCAGTATCTCCAGTAATATCCCCTTATATAATCATCTGTGCTCGTTCCTGAAGAAATTCATTGATATGAAGCTGCATGAGACTATGTGCACTCAAATGTGTTGACTACTTTCAAAATAAATAAATGTATCCAGTGCTTATCCTTCCTGATTTTCACAAAAACATTATGCTTTTCTTCCTCTTCCCCCTCTGTTTTCCTTGTTGTTGGGAACTAATATATTAGAAATTATTTCTTCATAATCCAAAAGATATGGTGATAAGAATGTCACTGTCAATATTAATCTAACATTCATTATCTTTATCATTCATTCGTGTTACATTTTTAGAACATGAGATAAACTGTAAATGACAACAACTAGCTAGCAGCTGGTTAAAACTACACTAAATTTGAACTCTCTCGCAAAATTAATATTTTTGTTTAATTAAAAAAATTATTATTTATGTATTTATTTTTTCTGGGTGACCGTTGCTTGAGAGTTTCGATTATTTGAGTACTGGATAGAGAACATATACTGCATGAAACTTAGTAATTGTAACACTCAAATTTACAAATAATCACAGCACAATTTTTAAAGTGTATCTTATACTTTAAATAATAGTATTAATGTAAAATTATATTGTAGTAGTATAAGGATACTTTTGGTATGAGCTTCACTATTTATCTAGCAATTTCATTTACAATAAAATATGAACTGGATCTGACAAAAGGGAGGTCAAAGTTTTCTACCTTTTATCTAAAATATTGCAATCTTTTATGAAACTTTAATATTATAATGCCATTGTTGTAAATTTAAATATATTGATGTATTAGCAAGCAAAAATAAGTATACCCTCCCAAATCTTGGTGATTTTCTCACTGGCAAACAAACATGGTGATCCTAAAAACAATAAAAAAAACATATAATGCAAACAAAATAACAAACTGTAAATGTAAATAAAAACCAAATAAAAAACCAAACTTGTAAATAAAGGTAACAGTTGTCAATGAGCAATTAAAGAAGCTATTAAACTACAATACTCATTTATGAAAGGATAGTGACTACACTTCAGATATATACATAGCAGGCAAAATTAGGGAAACAAATCCTAATTATATACTTCTAAAATAGTATATATATATATAGTATATGTAGGCCTATATATGTATGCATACACACTATAGGACTAGTCACTAAGAATTTGGCATTGGTCTATCCACACAATCCAGTTAGAACATTTAAGCCAAAAATATATAAACCATGAAAAGTACAGCAAAATGACATTTTTTTAGCACTGTGAAAGGAAATGTTGGGGAGGCTACTTATTAGTACAACTCAGAAAAAAACTGACAGGATCTAAAAAGGCCAACTATATTCACCATACAAGGAAAACTTTAGAGAATTTCATACATTAAAACTACTCAAGTGACTTGAAATTAAAGACTATAATTTAAAAAAACCGATGAAATTATGGATACATTGTTCACATATAGTGAAATGGAATTAGCTGTCTCTAAACTAAAGCTAAATAAGTCCCCAGGTAATGATGAAATTATTAAGAATCTAGGAACAACAGCAACAAAGAAACTATTGGACATCTTAAATATTAGCTGGACTACAGGGGAAATCATACAAATCTGAGGGAATCAATTATGGTCCCTCTGCTTAAACCTGTAAAAGATGGAACAACACTCACTAGCTACAGACCAATTAGTCTTACAATTTGCCTTTGCAAAACAATGGAGGGCATCAAAAAACATAAGACTACATTTTCACCTGGAAAGTAAAAAAACTCCTTGCACCACAGCAGGCAGTTTTCAGGCAATGCTACTCCATAGATGATCAAACTACATACCTCTCACAGGAAATTGAGGATGCTTTCCAAGACAAAAAATCAGTACTGGTGGCATGGATTGGCTTACAGAAGGCCTTTGATAAGGTATGAAAAGAAAAAAAATGAGAAACTGCAAGATAAGTGTTAATATGTATAGATGGGTGAAAGTTTTCTTCACTATAGAAGAGCCAGAGTACAAGTAAATGGCAAAAAAAGTAACAAGGTACTGCTAAGCCATGGAGTGGCTCAGTGAGGAGTTCTATCACTCACTCTTTTCCTCACATTTATCAATGATCTAATTGAAGAAATACTCTGTGGAACTAGAGCGACACTATATGCAGATGACTTAGTTCTATGGTGCACACATGAGAGCAGTGTGGTTGCCACAAAAATGCCTCAGAGAGCCATGGACATTTTGTCCAATTGCGCTGACAAATAGTGTTTAAATATCAATATAGAGAAGTCAACCACAACCCTTTTTACACTTTCACCAAAATAAAGATCAGGAAACTTCTATGTAAATAAAACTGTCTTAAAGGTAGATGACCAACCCATATATATCTTGATGTAGCATTTGATGCCAAAATGACATGGAAACATCAGTTCAGTATAGCAGAAACAAAGGCTAGAAGGAAGATAGATATACTAAGGAAACTGAGTGGGACAACTTGGGGAGCTAATGAAAGAATTCTCAAAAATGTATGTCAACAAGTTATTTGACCACACTTGGTATATGGTTATACAGCATGGAGTTCAACATCAAACATCATGCTGCAGAACTTGGATAGAGTACAGAACCAAGCACTTAGAATCATTACAGGAGCAATGAGATCCACACCATTCGTAGAAATGCAGAATATTGAAGGGATACAGTCACTGAAAGAGCACAGAGATAGTAAAATTATAATTCATAGAGAAAAGTTCCTTTCCCACCATAGTCACCCAAAGAAGGAAAGATTCCAGAATCTGTTACAAGGGCGGCTTAAAAGAAGCAGCTTTATACACCAGACCAAGTGTCTACATAGACAGGTATTGGATCTTCCAGATGTAACAATATCACTGATATCTCAACCAGTACACACCCCATTGGAAAAACAGACATACCTACCAGTGACTATCCAAACAACAATAATAGGTGTGTATGAGGATGAACAGCAGAATGATCTGCATAAAAGGGTAGCAGCTCTCAGCATTTTCGATGACGCTTCTATGGACCAAAGCATATACGGATGGATCAGCACAGAATGCAGTAAGAAATGGGGGAAGTGGTGTATATGTGGAATACCCAGATGGCACCACTGATACCATATGTATACCAATGGGGAATTACAGCAACAACTATGACTCTGAAATGAAAGCTATTTTCACAGCTGCAGAGAAACTGTTAACATCGTCAGTACCTCAAACCCTATTTTAATACTTACAGATGCAAGATCAGTACTAGAGGCACTACAATCCAATAAACTACTAAAGTTAAAAGAGATATTAGATAGTATTGTCCATAGTGCAAAATCGGTGTAGAATTATACTACAATGGACTCCATCACACTGTGGAATAGCAGGAAATGATAGAGCTAATAAACTGGCCAAGGAGGGTTCTAACAAGCAACAACTGGATGTACCAATCAGCTATCACCAAAAAAAATTTATGATAAATGCACAACAAAAGGCTAACTTACCTTCACGGGACAACTACCATCTACTTAACAGACCAGAACAGGTCATCGTATTTAGACTCAGAACTGGACACAATAGATTGAACAGCCATATGTATACAAAATTTAAAATTGGTACACCAGCAGAGTGTACATGTGTGCAAGCCAACCAAATTTCAGAACATACCCTTCAAGAATGTGCAAACTATGACGCATTTAGTGCACTTACTGGTCTTCTGTTACACCTATGAATGTTAAACTCTATTGTACAAAACAATAAATTGAAAACACTGTCCAATTTATGCAAGAAATAACATTGCAGATATAGATATATTAGAAAACGAAAGAAGAAGAAATAGATTTTATTGTAGTTTAGCTGTATTGGTGTATTTTATTGATTTTTTCCCAGATTTTTTTACTTAAAAATATCAGAGAACTAAATCTTCTCTGTACAGCATATTTATTCTTGCTGTCTTTATGTTTTCCTGGAGGTTAATTAAGTAGAAAAAAAATATATGGTAACATTTAAAGAATCATTGTGTGATCTTTTTTACATTTCTCTTTCTTAACTGGTAAGTTTGTTCTATTTAAACATTTTTTGAAATATTCTATTCATTACTTCTTTTTTTCTCATATGTTACTTAGAAAAATTGCATTCTTGTTCTTAATAAAGTCATTATACTACTGTTTTTTGTTAGTTTTTAAGTGCTGTTATACAAATTTCAAATATTTTCTCTAGCAGAAATGTTTTATCTTGACAATTCTTCCATGTATTTTCTATAGTCTCTTTTGGTACAACTGGCAATTTTATTTGTTTATAAATTTCTTTAGCCTTGACTATACATCTTTTGCTACTGTTTCTCTTTTACTGTCTTTCTGTTGTTGCTTTAATTTATCTTACACTGTTGTTATTGTTCCTGCTATTTTCCATTTCTGGTGTCCTTTTTAATGTCCTTTTATCTGTTGGTAGCAATTGTTTGTTTTCTCTTGTAGAATCAATCAATCAAGTGCCATGCCGAGTAGCATGTACAATGTTTCTTCATAACAACCCATCCAGAAATTTCTCTTGTATTTTTCTGTCTCTTCTCCCCTTGATCTTTCTGGTAGTTACTAAATGTTCAAATTTTACTTTCTCATCACATACCCTAAAAATCTTGATTGTTTGCTTCTAAATTTTGTTATAATTTTTCATTTTACTCCAGCATCTCTGAGAACTTCTACATTTTCTGACTGTCAATGGATTTTCATTATTCTTCTAAAAAACCCACATATTATAACACAAATGCTGATGTACATTTCATAATCTCGTAATAAACCCACTTGGATGGATTTCATTTGATCCTACCTCATATATATATATATATATAAAATGTATAAGAAAGCTCATTAGCAACATCACAGAGACAACAATTTTTCAGACATAACACAAGAACATATTGTGACAACTAACAAAATCTACAGGAGGTGAGATAAAAGACAGTAGATGAAGTTCTGGAAAGAAAAGTTTCATGGCATGTAAAAACTTATCATCTGAACAAATGCATGTTTAGATTTATGATCACATAAGCCTATTGGACATGCTACATGTTGACGGTATATAAAATTATATGACAAATTGGGATCTAAAATTTAAAAATACATATAAATGCTAATATAGAAAAAAAATGTAATTAAATCAATCTTTTTATCATTGACAATCCAACATTTTCAACAAAACTTGCAATTTCAAGAAAATTGTTATTAAAATCCACTTCCTGTCTTTTGGCAGCAAATTTGCAAAAAACTTAATAATAATAAACAAAAGCCAACACGAAATTTAAAAAAAAACACATTTTGAGCCAAAATATCTACCCTGCTCATAAGCCAGTTATCTGTATCTTTCATGTATAATCTAGCAGCCTCTATTTGACTAAGCAGCTCTGCTGTACCATCATCCAGCTCACCCTAGTTTGATGTACAGCAGGCAATTTTGAATTTCATATAATTTACTGACAGAAATAACAGTAATAATAATAGTAATACCCATGTGGGCATCTGTGGCTATGTTGATAGTGATGCAAGACAGTGACAAATAAGATCAAGTACGCATGATCATGGTTAGCTTTAAGCTTTGTGCCCAGTGTATATGTACCAGAACCAGTTCTCTCATACGGCTGGGCACTATACTAGAAATATGGTTACATATGGTTACACAGTTCAGTGCAAGTGGTAAAAACAATGAACACATGCCTGTAGATAAGGGAAGGGTTGGGGTGTTCAAACCCCTTCCATATAAAATCTGAACATGACTTTCAGTACTAGAGAATTCAAATTTTCCATCATATAGTGAAATTTACACATAAAAACGGACAAATTATTTTAAGTAAAACCCCCTCCTTAAGATAATCATTTTTATGGCCCTGACTGAACATAATAGTTACCAACGCCTAAGTCAGATGAGTCTGGCTATTGGCACAAATTAAACAGGGACACAGCGCATATCCTCACTCTGGATTACATCATGCTGAAAATCTAGTAGGATCATTGTTCTGCTATAAGGGACATCCAGTGAGAGTTTGAGAATGAACAAAAAAAACACCAATTATATCATAACATTTCAGGGTTATAGGGAAGCCACATTGGAGATATAAGCACATTCCTCCCTCCCCTACATATTTCTGCTATCACCATTAGGATGAATGTAGAAAAAAATAGTACCAAGACCATTATCATTCAAGTTAATTTTTTTTAACTCATTAAATATGATGCGCCAACTCTATTTACTTTCAGTCATCCCCCAAGTTTTTTAGAAGCCAACTGAATTGATTTTAAATAGTTGTTCTGATAAATCAGTGTGTAAAAAGTGGTTTTAGTTTACATATACTAAGATTTATATTTCACTTTGTCTATTAATAAATTGTAAAAATATTTTCAACGTTTTTCCAATTTTAAAATCTGCAAATAAGTAGAAACCATAAAATTAATCAAATGGACTTTAAAAACAAAATAAAATTTTCTTTAATAAAAATGTAAAATTATCTATTCACAGAATATATCTTTGACATAAATTTTGGACCACAGAGATAAAAGAAGTAGTGAATACAAACCATGTATGAGAATGGTTTACAACACACTAGAATATATTTAATAAAGTTTTTTATAACCTGATGTTGCAAGTACAGTTTAAGAGTATTTGTTATGTAGAATGTGCATTTCTCAGTTATTCTTATAGGTTTACTTACACAGATATTTAATATAAATCATTCCTAAAATAAAGAATTATATAGGATTTCTTGTTTGAATAATTTCCATGGCGTTGATCCTTGACTCAGACATAAGATAGACATGAAAAAAAAACCAATATAAAATGCACAAATTCGATGTAATCTTCAGAGATGAGCCTCAAATTTCACAAAGAAAGTGTTTATTTCCTATTGAAAGTACTTCTGGTTAGTCTAAATTTCTAAAAATGACAAAACAAATGTCACATACTAATCATCTCATATGAGATGGATCAATGATACTCGTAACACTTCACGTCTCATATGAGAAGTGTCTGGGTGAATCAATTAAGCAATCCTCGCTATGCATAAACCAAGACAAATGATGTTAAATAGCATTTACCGATAAAGAAGGCACAATATTAGCTGTCATATGCATACAATAGACAGTGTAAATGAAATACATATACAAGTTAACAACAATATCAAAGCTGGACAAAATAGGAATTATTTATTTATAAAGGAAAAGAGTCATATGTTTTCACAAATAAACCAAACAAATCCGTATGTGCAAATTTAAAAACATTTTTTTCAAAAATCTGGTGTGGTGTGACCTCATATCTCATATCAAAATACATTGTACCTCTTAACCTTTAGGACCTCAGATTAAAATTACGCAATTTCTCCCATGGGCCCAGATTTTTTTGACAATGTGTATTATTTTTGGGGAGTGTTTGGTAAACGCAATAACTTTTTCATGTGTAAAGTTCTCAAAATAATTTTTGCACAATAATTGTATGTGTGATATGACAGTTGTGAGCACATTTTAAAGTTAAAAATTTGGGGGGAAATCTCAAAACTACTATTAAAAAAAAATTGCAAAAAGAATTTCTTAACGCACCTATACTTGAACAATATGTGGCAACACTGATAAAATCCTCCTAAATACCTATTTCTGTTGTATATATGTTGCTTCATATCTAAACTAATATAATATTGACTGCACTAATAAAACATTAAGAAATCACATACAATGTATGTCCGTCAAACACTAGGTCTAGGCGGACATACAACGTAATTATTTTCCAAACCGACTAGTGGCACTACTGATACATATTGTTTTTGTGTTATTCAATGAACAAATGAATATTCTTAGAATTTAACAACACACAAAAACAACAACTAAAACATGTAGATATTACTTGCCACGATGATCACTTACATACCACGTGATACTACATTTGATAGTAAAATATAGCGTCGAAAATTAACATAATTCACTCTAGACTTTCGGTGAATAAATCAGCAGGCATTCTCCTTCTTATAATATAATGTGTAAAGGAATTTGACCTTTAGACTCTCTCTCCCTCGCATTCACGAACGAACACACACACGCACGCACGCACGCACGCACACACACACACAGAGAGAGAGAGAGAGAGAGAGAGAGAGAGAGAGAGAGATATATCTATATCTGTTAATCTATGATACTGCTTCCAAATTAGAAAAATTATATAAATATAAGAAATATTAGATTAACAAAGCAGCTGGTTATTGCCATTGAAGTTGGAAGATAGATACTGAATGATTACATAAAAATAGTATACACACAAAAATCTAAGTTACATAATGATGAAACTAAACAAACAAATGGCTACTTTAGAGTATATTCCCACCTTTAATCTACTTTTCAACTTTGTTGCTATTTCTGCTGCTTGTTTATTCACTTGCTGGCGACTCCGCATTAGCGGATCATGGCAAATAACACCTGAAAGATATGTTTATACATTTACATGTGAAAGAATGATCTACAAAGATAACTATATTAAGTTTCTGCAAACAGTAGCAAGAAGTGTTTTATTACAACAAGCACAAAGATGAAAACTTATTTATTTAGTCAGCTATACATTCAAATTACATTTTATGTTGACCTGCTGATTTCATAATTATTGAAATAACTGTCTAAAAAAAATTTCAAGAAAATCAGATATTGAGTCTTGGCAACAAAGAGAAAGAGAGAGATCAATTCTAATCAGGTGTGCCTGCTCCAAGATGGTAGCATGATCTACAGATTTGACATATTGGCTGAGTTATATGACAATTTCATGCTAGATAAGCGGTTGTTATAACAAAATATTAAAGTTTTACAGCAGGATGGAGTATATAGACAGAACCACTGCTGCTCCCAAAGAAATACTTCACATGTCCAATGATGGGAACTTCTAGCAAGTTAGAGTCTTTACAATGGTTAGAAAACCTAAGGTAAACAAACAAACCTGCTGCCTTGTAACCATTTTCAGTAGGTAGAAAGGTAATGAGAGACAGTCGAGACAGAAATACAACCTGATCTGTAGAATATGGAGCATTACTTCTGAGTATGTAACCAGATAAATCTAGGATACACACATAAACTGGGATTTGATATGAAAATCACAACAATTGTTACGAGTAGTCATAACAGTGTTCTCATCACCTACAATTGAGCAGAAGCAATGGAAGTCATGCTTTTACAATGTTTCCACCTGTGACTAAAGAAGACTGCAGATGTGCACTGACTCCAAGCTTGATGACCAAGCACAACCAATTACATGCATGCAAAAAGTTGTGATAACTATAATTATAGGAATGAGGGCAACGCTAATAATACATGTGAAAAATATAGCATACATTATACACATGGAAGATATAATAAAGGACACAGAAACAGACTTAATTTTCAATTACTAACAAATAATGACCTGTGCATTGTACTTAAGATTTTTGCTTTGTGTTCAAAAGGTCATGTGTTCAAATCCAGCTCTTATCACCTTGTTTATGAGAAGGATTTTTTTTCAGAGATCCTGTGGATTATCACTTGAAGCTACAGAGTTGCGTGTTATGAGTGGTACTTTCAGCAGGCGGCATGACGCTTCGTTGAGAGTAACGGAGTACATATGGGAAACTGATTACAATGAAGTCAATCTTCTATGACTTTTGAACCTTAAGAATGACCTGTACTTTAATTAACCTTTAGAGCCCTGAATTAAATTGAGAAATTTCTCCCATGGGCCTGGATTCTTTTTGGAAAATTTTCGTTGTTGATGGTGAGTGTTTTGAAAACGCAATAACTTTTTTGTTTTAGAAGATATTTAAATAATTGTTGCACATGTAAATAAAGGAATGAATAGTGAATATAATCATGTTTTTGTTGTTGTTGTATGTGTGATATGACAGTTGTGAGCAAGTTGTGAAGTTGAAAATTCGGGGGAAAAACGGAAAACGCCATTTTCAAAATCGCAAATATATCTTCTTGATGACCCTAATACATGAGCAATGTGTGGCAACATTGGTAAACTCCTCATAAATACCTATACTTATTGTATATGTATTGTTTTATATCCAAACTAATATAATATGAACTAAAATAACTAATAAAACGTGAAGAAATCGCATATAATGTCCATCCGGTCAACACTAGGTCTATGCCGACACGCAACGTAATTATTGTCCATGCACACATGTGGTACCCCTGATACATATTATTTTTGTGTTTTTGAATGAATACACAAACATTCTTATCAAATAACAACATATTAAACACAAAGAACAACAATTAGAACACGTAGTCACGATCACTTACCCTTGCCACGCGGTACTCAAAATTCCAACGTAAAATACGACCGAAAATGGCTAAAGTCGCTCTAGAAATACATTGACAAATTCAACCGGCTTTCTCTCTCTTACAATCGTAATGAGTAAAGGAATTTGACCTTTAAACTGTGACATATTCCTAGCTTCGTTTGGCGGGCTTTATACGTCATCTGTTCATTACTTCATGAAGTTCCGTACTCGGGAATCAGGCGATATCGTATGGTGAGTGACCTCGCCCGCAGGCACAAGGGGGCGTGTCTTACGGGTGCGTGACCTCGCCCGCAGAGTCGTAAAGGTTAAATTATAGTCTTCTTCTTCTACATTTGACCTCAAATTTTGCAGATTAGCAAGCTATAGGTAGGAGAATGAAATGAGTTGTGTCATTTTTATTTTACAGCTTTGCTGTGATATCTTTCAACCTAACATATCCTTTTTCGGCAGCATATTATAATCTAAAACCAAAGAACTTTTATTGTTATATGAAAAAAAAGCTGTGGTTTTATATAACATGTAAATTACTGTCCCAGATTACAATTATAAGTTCTCTTCATCCTTGCAAGGCTACACTGCCCAAGCAAATAAAGCAAAGAAGAACATCTGAAAAATATTTTTGGACAATTTCATGCTCAATCCAAATTCTTTAGAAGAACTGGCTGAGGATCATACTGCATGGAGTGAGTGCTATGCAGAGGCATCGAATCATCTGAGGAAAAAGATAGAAGACAGACGATGTAGATGAAAAGCACCTGTAAAGCATCCTTTTATAACATGAAGAAGTGCATCTTCTTCAACTTCCTGAATGTAAGCAATTTTAAAATGTCAAATTATTGAGATGATCAATGATCTCAAGTAACTAGATCTATATACTTTATTTCAAGTAGATTATAATTTGTAGAACAAATTGATCTAGCTGTTCCAAAAAATCTACTTACCAGCCAAAGTGAATAAGTCACATAACATGTTGCTTTTAATTTTCAAATCCAGAGGGCTGTCACTGTTAGAAAAAAATATCTTTTTAAGATCAGACTGCAGAAGATTGCAAAAAACATAGGGATCATAAAGAATCAAAGCTGGGTTAGTAAATCGTTCTTGTTTCTGATTAGTACTTAAGACTAATACCTCAGCAACTAGGAATGACAAAAATAGAAAAATAACACTGTGGGACCTAGAAGAACTGCAATTAGCGAAATTACTGCAAGTGATAACACAGCCTTTCAGATCAGCCAGCATCCGGTCCAATTGGTAGAACTATCATACTGCCCACTACTATGGTAACACAAATTGCAGGATGTGATGATTCTGCAGACACAAGGATGAAACAAGGCCTCCTAACCGATGTCATATGTGCCATCTACAGCTAGTCCATTGATAGCGGTGATTTCCTAGTATCACAGTATGGATTCAGGAATGAAAGCTGCAAACTGTGCATAATTGGATAGCAGATCATTCAGGTGGTAGAGGTCAAGTGTAGATAAAAACCCTAACCAAGTAAAAATTCTTGAGACTAACAGGAATTTAACCAGATGCGGTTCATCAAGTACCGAAAAACGTGTTTACTTGAGTTGCAAGGCGATTCAGTGCAATTAGAACGGACTTGTTCAATTCTCGTTAGTCTCAAGAATTTTTTATTTATCTTCTTGCTTTCTACTTGAATTTACTTGTACTAGTCAAGTAAGGCAATCTATGAGTAGGACACCAAAACAAAGTAATACAAGTTCACTGAAGTTGGAGTGGCTCCAGCCTTTGTGGTGTTGAGGAATCATTTGTTAACACTAATCCTCATGAAACAGAGAAGAACAGAAAGAAAGAAGTACTAAATATTTTATAAAACAATTTAGAGAGCAATAAAAAGAATAACTTATTTCACTGCAGTGTCTTGTGTTACACTATATTTTGTACCAGTAAGTTCTGCGTGACCATTTATTATGGGTTGATGCATCATAATGTGATCTTCCTTGACATTCTTACAAGACTTCAGCTGCCAATAATCAGAGTGAACTACTATTACAAATGTCCAGGTATAAGTGGAGAATGCTGGTTAAGAATTAGATCTCATTCTATAAAGATTATTCAGACCTTACCCACTGATGTTATTTTGTCAACAGTTGTTTCCCTTGCCAAATGCTTCCTTGGAGACAATTAAACTCAAATAGGAAGCATGAGGATAAATGCAAATAATTCTTACAGCTGATGGAAATTGAACCAGGTCCGTTCGAGCAGCACCAAATCACCTTACAACTCAAGTAAACAGGTATTCTGTACTTGACCAACCATATTCCCCCCAAAAAGATGTGATCTCAACAAGACATTCAACCTATATACTCAAGTCACTGAGAACAGACCAATCGAGACAATGTGGGACATGTCCATACACTGGTGGGCCAAAACATTTTTGCTTCAAACTAAGGAACACACTCAATTATCTAAGTTTCGTCTACTATGTCTTGTTGATCAGGTCTCAACTACGCTTGGCTGACCATGTTGTAGGCAAGCCAAACAAGCTTCTTCCAAAGAGACTCTATGGTGAAATGTGTATAGATAAGCGTTTAAGTGGAGGACAGAAAAATGTTTTAGGCATTATTTTAAGACATCTTTCATGAACAGGATTGAACCAAGCTCTTGGGAAATCACAGTTCTTGATAATCCAGACTGGAATGGTCAGAGCACTGTGGGTATTAAACGTTTTAAATAGATTAGCCCACCAAAGATGGATGTGTTGGGCCATTGGCGCAAATAAAACGGCGACACAACGCATTTCCATTCTCTGGGTTGCATCCTGCTGGAGATCTAGTAGTACTGCTACAGGAGAGATTCAGCAGGAGTTTGAGAATGAAAGCTGAAGAAGAAGAAATAGATTAGAATACTGCAGGTGATTTGAAAGAAAAGACCAGACTGTTTATCCTCATCTCAAGATAAACAGATGCTCACACTGAAACTGGTCTTTCACAATCTGGATAGGGGACTCAAGATATCTAAGGACTCACAAATAATCACACCTAACATGATCTTTTTATTGGATGCTACTGCATCAGATAAATGTTTGCAACAGCAGGAAGCACTGCGTGCAAGTAAAAATGGCTTGATTGATACGCGGTATTTCTTTCTGGTTAGGTAAGACCTGATATTCTTTCTTTCAAAGCATAGTGCAACATGAGCTGCTTTATAAGACACAAAAATGGAAGAATTCCATCTTATAAAGTCTAGGCTCACACCATCAAACCTATAGACATGGATGGGATCATCACATTATTATTCTATTGATACACTGATCTAGAATTTTATTAACTATTCTCACTAATAACAACTAATATATACATGTCATTACCAACTGAAAAATATAAAACTTACCATGCCAACGAGGGAGAAAGATTAACCTCTAAAACCCACGGTTTCAGAGTTTCATCTAAAAGGATGTCAAAACCATACAGTTCTGAAACAAAAAGCTAATTATGTAAACATCATCATACATATTTTTATTATTTTCATCATCATTAAAAAGATCAACACACAATTGTTAAGATGCTGTAGAAAATGTCAGAAATCAATATGCTGAAGTCAATTGACAAAAATATATTCCACTACTACAATTGAACAAATAATACACATATTAGAATTAGGTAATCAATTATCATTTAAATTTGCCAAGGATTATGGAAATCAAGGATTAGGGAGCCACATAGCGCAGTGGCTTCGCATATAAGTAGTCCTGGGTTCATTCCCCAGTTGAGGCGGAAATTTTTTCAAATCGTAACGGCTCCCAGGTCGACCCAGCCTTAAATGGGTACCGGATTAATCCGGGAAGTAAAGACTGCAATGGAGAGTAGATGGCTACCGTCCTCATTTGCAGAGTCTCTGAAATGTGAAATTGCTAACATCTTACACCCCTATGGCATTAATAAATGCTATGGGTTACTTTATTTTTTTTTTTACTTTATGGAAATCAAAAGACAGATAATATCTAGAATTTTTATACCAACACTTTGGTGCAAATGACAGAAGCACAGTCTCACAGTAAAATAAAAATTGTTACATGTGAGAAGTGCCTAAAAAAGAAAAAATGCTTACTAGGCTAGATTTAAAAAAATATGAAGAAATTAGGAAAAGAGTAGGCATAATATTATGTATTTAACATATTAAAAGATGCAAGTAAAATGGTTTGGTCACCTTATGAGAATGAAGTCAAACCAAATACCAATAAAGGCATATAACAATACAATATACTGACATAAAGTCAAAAGTAGATCAAGAAAATGCTGGATAGTAAACAACAAGATAACCTTGAACAATAATGGACTTAACACAACAAAGGTGACACATCTGGCCTTGGAGCGAAAATTGAGGTCTACGCCTCTACGCCTAACGACAAGTGTGGATAATATAAATCATCATCCACCTGGGGAAAGGAATAAAGGAAATGGATAATGGAATTAAGTGATGAAGACATAAACAGTGGTTAATAATATGTTTTGAATACATAACAAAATATAACACACTCAGAACTATGCAAGAAAATCTGAGGAAAACAATGGCTAAGAGAAAACAATGCTTGAAATACAAAGAAAACATTTGGAAGTGAACGAAGAAGTATATTTGATTGTACCACAATAGCAAACAGTCATTGAAATGTTGAAGACTAATTGCTTCATTCTAGAGAAATGTCCCCATTGTTTGTAAAAAAATGTGGGTTCTGTAGAAGAATCACCATAATTACCTGGATATAAAATTTAACTCGCACTCTCGGTTAAGAGAAACATACCTCACCACAAGGGATATACATTAAATCACCATTACCAGGTATAAAAATATATTTGCTTAATTTTTGCTAGGCCTGTTTTTATGTACTTATATTAAATAATACAGAAATTATCTGACATGATCTGGCATTAATTATTGACTGCCAAACTGTTGACATGACATGTTGGTAGCATATCCTATTTAAGATATAGAAATTAAACCATAATTGTTTTCAATTATAAAAAATAGGATCACTGTCTTCTTTCCTGTTATGCCATAAGAGATGACTATGGAAAGTTGAGGGATAGGCTGACAAACTGTTACCTGTAAAAATTATTGTCACATCTTCTCTCAATTTCTTACTTTTGTCTTCTGTCAAATAACCCCCACAGATGTCGAAGAGATGCAGGCCAGCAGAAATTGCACCTGTGTCCTTTTGTGGCAGACTCCTAGGTGATGGGGAATGCTAGGTGTGCCATTTCTGCAGATAGGCCAACAAATCTGTCAAAAATAATGATTAGATAGTTGGCCCAGACATGTGTGCTGTGATTCTGGAAGGATGTGAGAATCCTGGTGCATCAGAATGCCTCCCTTCAAGGACTAAAGATGCATCCATAAACTTCCCTTACACAATGATGTCTTTGGGACAACATGAAGAGAATTTTTGCTTTTATCTTAAGAACTATGGGCTGTCAAGAGCTGCCTGCTCACAGCTAAAGGGATTATTTCACCATCATCATTTATCCATGTCATTTAGAGTTTATACACAGACACTATAATGCTGACAAAATTATCCAATAGCAAAAACATATTGGTACTAAAAAAACTGTGTCTCACAATTAGGGAAGATAAAATATTTAATACAAACCAAAACAGTTTCCCCTGAAAGGTTGAAACATCTTGCAGGCAGTTGCGACGGATGATTCCACAGAAAGTATGGTTTTAATAACCACATCTTCAATCCGCATCATAAGAGCTGGCAAAATAATAAAAGACATTGAGCATACTTACTGTAACAACAATGAGATGAAAAAAGGAATCAAATGCAATATACTTTGAGTAATGAAACAAAGTAGTAAAATAATCATACAGTCTATGGACAATTTTTTTTAAACACTGCAAAACTGAATGCAAGCGGCATGCGGGAATCAAAGGGGGAGTTGTTGTTATTGAGAACTAGAACGTCTTACATTCACACAAAATTCTTCAAACATAGCTGAGTACACATTGTGCTGTTATTATTGAGAACTAGAACGTCTTACATTCACACAAAATTCTTCAAACATAGCTGAGTACATATTGTGCTGTTGTTATTGAGAACTAGAACGTCTTACATTCACACACAATTCTTCAAACATAGCTGAGTACACATTGTGCTGTTGTTATTGAGAACTAGAACGTCTTACATTCACACAAAATTCTTCAAACATAGCTGAGTACATATTGTGCTGTTGTTATTGAGAACTAGAACGTCTTACATTCACACACAATTCTTCAAACATAGCTGAGTACACATTGTGCTGTTGTTATTGAGAACTAGAACGTCTTACATTCACACACAATTCTTCAAACATAGCTGAGTACACATTGTGCTGTTGTTATTGAGAACTAGAACGTCTTACATTCACACACAATTCTTCAAACATAGCTGAGTACATATTGTGCTGTTGTTATTGAGAACTAGGACGTCTTACATTCACCCACAATTCTTCAAACATAGCTGAGTACACATTGTGCTGTTGTTATTGAGAACTAGAACGTCTTACATTCACACACAATTCTTCAAACATAGCTGAGTACATATTGTGCTGTTGTTATTGAGAACTAGAACGTCTTACATTCACACACAATTCTTCAAACATAGCTGAGTACACATTGTGCTGTTGTTATTGAGAACTAGAACTTCACAACTAATGTTAAGCTCAGGAAATTAGTTTTTGTATCTATTGTGTGTGTTGGATAGTTTTCAGTAAATGCTTTGTCCTTTCTGTAGTGAACCATAGGCATATTATATGTTAGTGTGACTGTAACATACAAGTCAATTTTTTACCAAATAAATTACTGGATATTTAATCAAACAATGCCAACAGAAGCACTAATCTTGAGATGAGAGCAAAACTTTGCTGCATGGCATAGGAAAATAGAGCAACAAACTTGTGTTCTCTCTGAGGGTTCACAAACAAACAATAACAATCTGACTTGGCAATACCACATCCAGAAATAGTTTAACCTATTTGGTATCAATGCTTTCTAATAAACTGTAATGTTAATGTCATGGAATCATTATTTTATGTATAAATTATACCCAAAAAATAAATATTTATAATTATGCAAACTAGGTATTTGAAGAATTCAAAGGAAAATATACCTGCAGTGTCTTTTCCCTCTGATCTCAGATATCGCAACATGGCACCCATAGACCATTTGTTGCCATAGTCTTCAACATCTGGGTCATCGTTCCTGAAGGACATGAAATGTGTAATTCAAATAACAATTGTAAATGGTGGTTATCTTTGGTTTTTATTCTCAATGTCCTCCAAATTAGCATGAAGTAATCCAGAGAATGAAAAATGTTGTGTTAAGATGGTGTTTATAATTTGGATAATGCTAATGGATTCAAAGATGATGATCTTGATGACTTGACTGACTTGCACCCTTTCCAGACAATAGTATTGTTGTTGTGCTATAAAGAATATAATCTACAACCCATAGTAATAACTTCTCACAGTTCAGCCTGTGAACTATCTGCCATTACTTTCTCTTTTACCAGTCTATATACCATTCCTAATCTTTCCCCTATATGTAACATGATCCATGACATCCTATTCCCATAATTTCATATCAATGCTTGTATCATGCCTATCCCATTTGCATACATCTTTGTATTGAAGTGGAGGTCAGCTCTCAGATCTTTTCCTCAACTGTAATTCCCATTAAAGGAGATCCTTCAGTATCCTGCCATCTTCCATCCTCGAAATGGGTCCCAGTAATCTCAGCATACACAAATTGAGCATGGAAAAATACTGTGGTATTTTCTGTTCTTTCTAATACCATCATCATCATCAAGTGCTGTCTCAGCAATGGAGGTTGACTGCAACAGACCTCCAACATCCCCTGTCTCTTGTTTTGGTGGTGCACTCTGTTAGACTGCAACCTGTCCATCTTGTGATGTTACTTTAATACTGGTATATCAATATTTGTTACTTTGTCCTGCCCCCTAACTTCAAGAATTCTATGTGGGCACTGCATGTGAATGCTGTTTAACCATCTCTCCTGACAATATAAAGGTTGTCCATGTTTCACTGTCATAGAGAAGGGTGCTGAAGACAAAAGCCAAGTAAATCAGGAGTTAAGTTTTTATTTTGTTTCCCCAACATTTTTTTGTTAGTATGTTTAACATTGTTAATGCCTTGCTTATACTATACTAACATAAATTTCTTAATAAAGGGATATTTAATTTTAACTGAGGATCCTAAATATGTAAAGTGGTCAACAATTTAATTATCATCCATGACAATTTTTGGCTGCTTGATGACACCCTGCATCATAATTTGTGTCTTATTTTTGCTGATTGTTAGTTCAAATTCATGGAAGACATTATAAATAAAGACAGCTAGTAAGCTTTGGTGACTTAAAGAAGAGTTATTTCAATTATAGTATTTTATGGTAGTGTTAATGTTTATTCTGATCATTAAATTAATGCTACAGATAATGGTGGATAATGTTATCAATAATGACAGACGGTGCAATAAATAATTTCTGGTGTGCTAAGTAGTATGTTTATGGCCAAATTTCAGGAAAAATATACTAAATAAAAAATAGTCAAACTAAATTTTGTACAAAAAACATAATAAAACTAATTCCAATTCAGTGAAATATAAGTAGAAGTTAAATTCTAATACCTACATTTAGGATATTAAATTAAACTGTTTCTTGGTTGTGTTTTAACAATGAGAGAAAACAATTCAACAAGAAAATATACAAAAATGAATACATTTTCAATTTGTCTAAGAATATAAATATTGCCAAATTACATGGCCACTAAAAATGACAATAAAATGGTGAGTATTACAACTCTGCACAATGTCTCACTGACTTGACATAGTCCTGGCTCCGCTTGTTGACACTGTAGTTTGTCAGGTGCATGCACTGATTTCTCATGTGCTTCATATTCTTCTCATATTTAACTGTAGCAAATCTAGTAAGTCCTTCCTCATACAAATAAATTACAAGTGGATCATACGACGTGACTGCTACATAAATACGCATATCAAACTTGAAACCTGCAGAAAAAGTAACAAAATGCCATGAATATATTAAGAATGCTTCTTAATGGTTAAATGTCTATTTAATTTTCAGGAAATACTTGAGATGAAACTCTTCTTTTACTATGTACAATGAAGTGAGGTGGGAGGGAGTGGATTTCCCCACACTTTCTTTCATACCCAGTAGACTTCAACTTTCAGCGGTATACAATGTTTTGAGAAAAAGCCTCCTACTCAGAGAAAGTCTATGTGTGCATGTAGAAGATATGTTTCATCATTTTGTATATAGACAACCAATCACATACAAACATACAAATATTTGGTGGTATCCATGTTAACCCCTTCTGACCACACATTCCATATGATTGCATGCCTTTAACATGGACAATCGAATAACAGTAAACATTAGGCCGCTGATGTGTGCTCCTAAGTATTCAAATTTATCCAAACATTCTATCTCTGTATTTTCTATTCTGATTTTCGGTAGTTGTGTTATATCTGTTGACATGATTTATGTTTTTCTGTGCGTAAAAATATAATTTTTAGGATTCGCTGTATTTCTTTGTGTTCTTGATTAGTTGTTCCAATCCTTTTATATCATTTAAAAGAAGCACATTGTCGTCTGCATAGCGTAGTTCAGGGATTTTGAAACTGTCTATGTTTAAAGCATGGTAGTTAATGTATATATGTAATTATATATAATAATATGCATTATTAATATTAATAATTAATAATAAAAACTTAATTCAACAATAAATAAACACCAAGTAGGAATTTAGAGGTCAGACGGATTTGGTTCTTCATAAGAATGCTGAAAGTCATATATACAACTAGAATAACATGAGGAGGTACTAGGAGAGACCAGTCACAAAAAAGGAAATTACTTATCAACATCATAATAATTCTCTGAGAATGTACACATACAGAGAATGTTTGAAATGGGAGTATCTAGAATGGAAGGTAGGAAAATTAAATATTTTGGAAGGCTCCGAAGATCACGCAATCAACACCTGACCGGAACTCTACCGGAGTCTACATACACTGATATGGCTGCTGAAACAGAACACTTATGGGAATGCCCCACATGCAGTGAAGCTAGTTTCTAATAAAGAATTCAGAAGAATCATAATAAAACAGGTCACAATTTTAAGCAACATTATGAGGAGAGGAGGTGTGGAATACAATGTAAGAAAAAACTGAAAAAATTGAGGAAAAAAGAGACAAAGGATTGCGAAAGGAAAAAATACAAGTTAGTTTTGACATCATAACATGGTAGAGAGTCAGCAGTTGAACTGAAATGTAATACAATGGATAGAGTGTTGTGGAGATCAATGACCGCTTCTACTATCAAGAATGGCACATGATAATGATGTCTTCCTCTTGCTCATCAGCCTTCAAATGTACTTTGAAGGTACATTTTGCATGAAAACAGTATGGTTTTCTGCAAATAGTATTAAATATCACATAAAGAATACTGTATATTTCAGAATATACGAGGCGTGTTCAAATGAAAACGGGACTTGTGGATTTATTTAAAAAGTATCATACGCAATTTAATATTTTCAACGGAATTGAACAAAGCAACCACTTGTGAATAAGAATGCACCTGGGTTCATCAGAAAAAATCTCCGTATGCATTTAGGCAAGCATCCCACTGTTTAGGTAGACGTCGAATGCCGTCCGAGAAAAAGTTGCGTGGCTGTTCTCTGAACCATGTGGTCACCGCTGTCTTCACGTCTGCGTCGCTGTTGAATCGCTGTCCCTTTAGTGCTTTCTTCAACGGTCCGAACAAATGGAAATCACACGGGGATAAATCGGGACTATAGGCTGGGTGATGAAGAACTTCCCAATTCTTCTTTGCCAATGTTTCCTGCACAATTTTTGTGACGTGCGGACGAGCGTTGTCGTGGAGAAGAATCACACCTTGAGAAAGTCTGCCTGGTCGCTTAGCCTTGATGGCCTTATGCAGCTTGTCTAAAGTGTCTTTATAATGGGCGGCATTGATGTTGACACCAGGTTCCTTAAAATCAGTCAACAAAAGCCCTTCATGGTCAAAAAATGCAGTCACCATAACCTTCCCAGCAGAAACCTGTGTCTTGAATTTTTTGGGTTTTGGTGAACCTGGATGTTTCCATTGCATGCTGTCAATTTTGCTGCTCGGTTCATAGTGGTGGCACCACGATTCATCACCTGCCACAATGCTCAACAGAAATGCATCACCCTCTGCCCTGTAACGCATCAGGTGGTTCAAACTCCACCCCATCCGTTCTTCCTTATGGTGGTCTGTCAACATCCGTGGGACCCACTGTGAACACACCTTCCGATAGTTCAATTTCTTCCGAACATCCATGTGGGCTGTCCCAATTGACATATGGAATTCTTCTGCAAGCGAACGAATGCTCCGACGACGGTCAGTCAGTACTGCTTTATCAAGCACGGCTATGGCTTCTTCTGTTGCAACAATATGCGCCTGACCTGGCCGTGCAAGATCTGCCGTTAACTCACGTCCGTCTTTAAACATACGCACCCACTCCATCACTCTGGTCCTCGACAAACATTTGTCACCATATGCTGCCTTCATTCTCCGATGAATGTCTACTGCTTGACATCCTTCAAATGAAAGAAACTGGATCACAGCACGCTGATTCACTTTGGACGGGTTCGGAATCACACCCGCCATATTGTTAACAGTCTTCTGCAGCACATATGCATGCTGGGAAGATGAACACGTGACCGTATGTAAATTATTGGATACTCATTACTAGTGCAAAATGTCATCAATATCAGTGCGCTCTATCACGCGTGGTGTAACAAGTCCCGTTTTCATTTGAACACGCCTCGTATGTCAATCTGTATATATGCAGAGGATGTACTTTAATGTCCAAAATGTGACTAAAATCAGGAACCAATTTATAGGTCAACATATAAAAAAATAATACCAGTAATAGTACTGTGGGATCCTGTTATTATAGGAATGAAGGGTCAAGTGAAATATTGCTAAAGGAAAAATAACACAAACTTTAGCAATGGTGAGATGCAAGGTCATTTCTTCCATTTGCCCCTCCCTACCAATATTCACATAAAATACAATATCCAGAATAATGCAGTGTGACATTTGCTCATAGGCATTCCTCATAAAACCTGCAACCACTAGGTACCAGAGTATTCTGAGATATCTGATTAATTCACTCAGTACCATCTCTGAGACAAAGATTGGCTGCAACGATAGCATCATCCATTATGGTAAATTCCAAGCCTATTCAATGAATGGATTACGTCAACTTTTTTCTTGGCAAAGATCATAGAGCATCAGCCATGACATTCAAAGCACATTCCTAAACTGACTGATAAAAAGCCATTATAATTGATTTATAGTCTTACCAGCTCTAGTTATAAGTGGTACCTAACATAGCATCTCGCTGTATATGTCTAATATGGACAAGAACCCAGTCTGCTTTGATTTGCCTTCAAATTGCAGGGTGAAAAGAAAAGGTGTGAAGACAGTTTTTGTAAAGATGACTGGACATAAAAAAACACATTTCACTGTTATATTAGGTTGCATGGCAGCTGTACCATGTTTTCTTCCATCCTCATGATTATTTTAAACGTAAGACTCCCATCAAGGCCAGCTCCCTGTCATGGAGATGGGGGCTTAGTCCAGCCACCAGAGGCTGGAAACTAAGACTGGCCAGGCCCCCCTAACAGCATATGGAAGATAGGTTGCAACCACTAGAGGCCACGAGACCAACCACCATGCTACTTTATAGAAGATGATATGATTTTATAATGAGACTTTTTTAAATGAAAACCTCACCAGCATTCTATCTTTACAGTTATATGTTTTTAATGTCGTAATGTCCTGTTGTCAATCATGCCCCTGGAGTAGAGTGCAGACCAACTATGGCATTGCAACCGTTCAACTGTGGTTTGATGTTGTATGTCGAACTGACACCCAGAAACCAACTGGAAGAAGGGGAAACCTGAGGTGAAACCATCCAATCCAGGACGTGATGATTCTACATGTCTTTTCAAATTTGGCAGACATGGCACACGTCTTGTGTACCGGTTGACTATAGGTGGTGGGGAATGGAGAGTGATGAAGCACACATCAGATCCTGCACTACAAGACCTATGAAAACAAATGTTACCACCAAACCCCTCCATCATCAATGCCCTTTATACAAAACACAACACAGCTGAAGAAGGCATGCACCTACCACCACCTGGCCCAGGGAAGAAAGAGTGAAAATCGCAACCCCGGAGATGGGATAAGTAAGTAAATGTAACACTGTCTAAGAGGGTGAAATTCCCAAGTGGCGTGTTTGTGTGTGTGTCAACATGAAAGGTTTGATGGACAGAAATCACACTCTGGGATGAATTGGATAAAGTGGGGGGGGGTGTGTAGGTGTTTTAGGAAGAATTTAAAAAAAAAAAAAAAAATGTCATCCATGCAAGTGTAGGACTCGTTTCGGACACATCACACAGAGAAAGTGAAAAAAAAACGATACCGTGAGATAATGCTATCTATATTTGTAATTCGTGGGGCTGTTTGATATCCTGCAGCCACTTGATATCTCCCTTAACTAATAATTTACAAACAGCTTCAAGCAAAATGGAATGAATGAATGACATCATGCAACTTATCTGTGACAAAGGGTAGTAACATTTAAAAAATGCTGAAACCATCATAATCGCTAAATGGGTCAAAGAATTGTGGTCGGATGTCCCATCTAAAATGATAGTACCATCTTTCAAAAAGTGCTCCATCAGTAATGCAATGGATGAAGGTGAGGTGATGTTATCTTTGAGGATGATGCTGATGAGACAATGTACTGGTAGACAGTGAGATAGAGACATAATATCCACCCAGATGTTTCCATGACAGAGGATGAAATACATGAACTTTTCAGAATTCATATAGTGATTGTTACTTCAAAGGATTTATATTACTTGTCATACCGGTAAAATATTTTTTACTGTTACTGGTATTTAGTGTTATAATTTTTATATTTCTAACGCTAATTTAAAAAATTAATTTTGTGCTCGTATATAATCCTTATCAGAGACTTATAAGACTTGACTAGAAATATATGAAAAAATGTTGGGGCTACATAGGAAATTTTGAGAAAAACATTGTTTATAGCTTGGTCATTACATCTTGATTACACTCACCATCAATAACAAGAGGAGATGATATGTATTTGCTCACAATCACATTTTCATCTAAGGGAACTTGATCAGGCTGCAAAATAACCAATTTTTAAAAATTTGTTATAATAGTGTAATATCACATACGACTATCCTTACTGTTTCACCAATTAATATCATCTTAATTTTTTACTGCAGTATGAAATGCTTAGGTGGCCATATGGTCTCTAAAAACACCAATTTCTGTTTACAGGTTTACAGAACAATCACATACATTTTCTATTGCTGGAATATACCACTGCAATATTATGAATAATAATAATAATAAGTGTAAGCTTGAACAGTTCTGTAGTAAACAATCAGAAGATGACAAACTGCAATTAAATGGTTATATACACATGTTTGTTTGTTTGAAAATATATTAACATAATTTAACCACCTCAGTGTTTGATGTAAACATACTCCTAAGAAGCTGTTGACTATTACTTCTTTCAGTGCTAAGAGCTTGATGGTGCTAGAAAACACCTCTTCCTCCAAGCCTAGCTAAATGAAACAACCACAGTATAAATTAAAATATCCCCACTGATCTTATTTTCTTTTCTTGTTGTAAACTCAAAATTACTTCCATAATTTTATAAAAACCATTCATCACCCCTGCACAGCTATGGCATGTCAACTGGCATCATGCGCGATATATACATGCATTAAGATATTTATATATCTAAATATATTTTCAGATATTCTGCTTATTCTAGTGGCATGTTGCTTGTTTATAACAATGTTCCATCCATCTTCTCCTTGTTTTCCTTTCTGATTAAAGTACTGATGATCTATGCTTAATGTGTTTCTGACATTTTCTTCCATTATTGTTGTCAATATGTAGGTAAAATATTCACCATTCATATTTAATTATTCTAGGACTTCAAAAGAAATAATTCAGTTCTTCCAACTGGACTATCTCTATACCAACACCATAATCCATCTTATTAGAGGACCTGTTTCCATCATGGGTGTTTTAGAGGAATTTTAAATAACTAATCTTTTGTAGCTTGAAGTATATATATCTGTCACTGTGTTGTGTTGTCCATCCATTAAAAGTGATGATGACTATATGTTACTTCCACTTTTTGAAATAGTTCCTTGACTGTGAATTCATAATTGGTTAATAAGCTCTATGTTGGCAACAAAGTGCTTTGGACAAGCAGAGCATGGTATGATCACAATAGTAAACACACAAAGGTTACCAAATAATCCAATCATATGTTGGAAAGTTTTTAAGAAATGAGAATTACAATCTTTCTGAACTTACATGGTTGATGAGAAATACCCCTCTGCCCCGGGATGAAGCAACTGGTTTCACAATATATGGTCCTTTGTCTTTCAGGAAACCTGCTATAAGAATAAAATGGCAGCAATGTTTAATGCCTATAACAAAACAGGGATAAAGGAAATCAAACAACATAACTTTTGAAAGAAGCTGAGGAAGAGAGTAAGAATTTATGGCAATTGTATGTAAGAATGGATTAGAAGTTGCATTTAGAAAACATAAACATATATGTATCATGTTCACAGAAATACAAGTGCTAAACATAAAACTAGATGGAGAGAAGCTACTAGTAGATCATTATCAATATCTTGGACACATTATCATAAATGATGGCAAATGTGAAACAGAAGTTAAAAGGAGAATAGGAATGACTAAAAGTGTTTTCAATGTCAAGAGGAAGATATTAACATCTAAATAAATTACAAACAAGCTGAAAATGTGAATTACAAAATGCTACATCTATTCTATATTAATGTATAGCTCAGAAACATGGGCAATAAACAAATAATTTGAAGACATAATTAATTCCTTTGAGATGTGGACAATAGAAGTATAGGGAGAACATCATGGAAAGAGAAGAAAACCAACACAGATTTTTTAACAACACTTCACCTGAAAGAATTATTAAAGGAAATAAAAATCAAACAAAAAAAATATTTTTTGTTACATATTAAAAGACATGACATCTTGTTGAAGACCTTACTTGAGGGTAAAGTCTATGGGAGGGGAGGCGAGCAAAAGGGAAACAGAGATACAAGTGGGGGAGTAACATAGCGAGATGGACAGTCTACAGTCTAGCAGAGTGCACAACCAAGACAAGAGACGGGAGGATGGAGGTATGTTGCAGCCAACCTTCACTGCAGAGACGACACTTAATGATGAAAGCTCAGAGAAACCTCCCCACTGCATATCGGAAGTACGAGATAATCACCATTCCTGGGATTCACAAAGAAGAAGATAATAATGTTTATGAACAGAGACAAATAATTTGAATCATTTTCTTTTGAAAAATGCAGGTTATTTCCATGATAAAAACCAGTTATCACCACTGCGCAACTACAGTAAGTTGATGATAATTAAATGTGTATATTGATAACTTGAAATTCTTATGTGTTCGTTCTCACTCCTGCAGATTAGCAGAATGTAGTCCAGATAATGGAATGCTGTGTGTTTTGGTTACAGCTGCGCTGCATCTTTTGGGATGACACATCTGACCATCATGACTTCTGAGTCACTTTGACTCTCTATGGGATGGGACAGCCAACAACACCTCCCAAATATCCATTACAGCCTCTTACAACATGCATGGCTATCTAGACAAAGTTCAGCAAGTTATCATCTTCTGCATGAGGACAGAACACAACAGACTAAATAGCCAATTAAATAAACTAAGACTGGTTCCATCAAAGACAGCACAACATATCCTGCTGCACATTTTATCGATTTAGAACATATCCTGCAAGACTGCATTACATTAAACCAATTAAGGGAGGAACAATACCCACAGAGATGGATATCCACAGAAAGCTGTATGGGAGAACTGAGGAGCTTTCAAACACAGCAGCAGATATCAAGAAAATCGGACTTGTGTAGACATATTAAAATGCGCGAACAAAAAGAAGACAAAATGCATGACAAGTTATAGTGTTCCTATTCTTTGATTCCCTTTAGGTCATGGCAACACCAGTTCGGTTAAATTAAATAAAGATCAGACAACAAAGTCAGAACACACTTAAAGCAGCCAGGCAAACTTAAAGCAATGTAAGAACGAGAAACTTACAACAGAAATCTTGATAATCTCCAGGTAAGACAAAGCTAGGTGGGATGAAATCAAAGTGTTTGTATCCCTGTAGAAGAAAAATGTCATTAAGTGATTAGAATTGACTAGTGATGGCTATTTAAGAACTTTACAAAGGCTAAAGATTTATAATTTAGTTGTTTATTTTTCCTGGTCTCATTACCGCTTTGTATTAAATACCACACAAAGTGAGATATCCTATGAGCCATATGAAATGTTTAATGGTCCAACAGGAATGATAATAATTAAATACCACCAATGACACAGCGCATTTGATTCTTCAGACTATATCCTGCTAACCAGTGGAATATTTGAGAATAAACAAAGTATGCATTTAAGAGTGGAAGAAGAGGGTCATATAATGTGACAAATGGCTGTAGTATTTTTTCACTGTATCAAACAGTATAAATGAAGAATAACACATATAAATCAGATGTACTAAATATTATAAAAATCAAGATATTATTGAGTACTCAAACTGGTTTTATAATTTGCTATTTGTTCATTTGATTCTCAGTGATGCAGCGTTTGCTTCTGATGTGCAAAGGCAATTTTTCTTCAGAGCTTTCTTTTAATCAAAAAAGACTCAACTCTCAGCTGAATCCAATGCTTAAATAAAAATCCTATTATGTGTGTATGTTCCACATTTAGCACCGAGGCATGGACTTCTAGTTCAAGGTGCAAATAATATGGCCATTGTCTTCTTTCCACGTTTGCCATAGGAGCAGAGTAAGGAAAGTTGGGAGCATGGACTGACTATGATGGACAACCTATCACCTGTGAATGAATTAATGTCATTACATGTCTTGTCTTGATTTCTTACTTTTGTCTTCTGTAAAAAATTCCCCATGAAGTACAAAAGAGATCCAGGCCAGCAAACTTTGCAATTTTAATGCAGACTCCTAGGTGGCAGGGAATGCTAGATGTGCCAACAAATCTGACAGAAGAATAATGAACTGATCAGCCCAGATGTATATGATGTGCTCCTGGCAGGACATGATGATCCTGAGATACTGCCACGTTGATACTCCCTTCAGAAACTAAACATGAAACGACAAACTCCTCTAATATAACAATGTCTTTGAGACAGCCAACATTATTTGAGTTCAATGTCGCCTTCGTTACTCAAAAGAAGAGTACCTGAGCTTTTAACAGAAAGGTCATGGACAAGTGATACCTGTTCACAGCTAAAGAGATTCCTTCATCTTTATGTGTATGTACAAGGCATATTACACCATTATATATGCAGATATTCAATCACACGAAATCCGGCAACTATTTGGTAGCATCACTATTGGTCACTTTCGACACAGTCCATACACACCTTGATCTCAATATGGTCATGTTATATCATTTTCTAAATGTTGTTATTAATATGCAACATATAATATGTATAATTTTCCACGGCAAGGCTGTATTGACCTTCCTAGAGATATATAGAGCTTGTTTAATCACTGTATCTGTTATGAACAGGCAGTAGATTCACTGATTGTCAACAGTTTTTTTAACAGACTTTACTCACTGATCAATGTTTTTACTCAATGATCAAAACATGAACAATGTTTTGACACTGTGTTTCTTTCAAATGATATAAAGGGATATAAAGGAACAACTAATCAAGTACATAGCGAATCACAAAATTTAATTTAAACGTGTAAAAAACAAAAATGATGTCAACAGATATAACAACACAACAACCAAAATTCAGATGAGACAACACCAAGATAGGATAAGTGGATAAATTTGAATACTTAGGAGCAAACATCGATGGTGCATGAGATAAAAACATACGGAATAACAACAAAATAGAAATGAAACTGCAAATCTGCGAAACTTCTATTTTTCCAGTTACAACATATGGCTGTGAAACATAGACCCCAAGTAAAACAGCAGCAAAGATGATCAACGCTAGATGAAATGCTACAGAAAGATACTTAAAATATCATGAAAGGAAAAAAGAGAAACTCTGATATTATAAACACATTGAAGATTCCAGAGTGTTTGTTACTAAATTACACCAACCATAGACCCCAAGTAAAACAGCAGCAAAGATGATCAACGTGAGATGAAATGCTACAGAAAGATACAAAATATCATGAAAGGAAAAAAGAGAAACTCGGATATTATAAACACATTGAAGATTCCAGAGTGTTTGTTACTAAATTACAATAGCAAAAAGAGAACTACACCTGTTTGGTCATATAAAGAGACACAATTGTTTAGAAAAACAAATAATGGAGGGCAGAGCATCTGGGAAGAGGAGGTAAGGCAGACCAAAAAGACGATAGACTGACAACAATAAAGATAACATAAATTTGTTATTGGAAAATGCAAGCTGCATGGCCCAAGACAGAGAAGGGTTCAGGGAGTTCATTGAGAAGACAACGTTCTGAAGAGATTACGTCACATGACACACAGTTCAAATACAACTACAAGTGAACTATCTATAACATGAATAACATATCAGCTTTATTAAATAACTACTTTCTTCCGAGTTTGTTCGCACACTCCTACAGATTAGCAGAAAGTAGTCTGGAAAATGGAATGTATTGTGTCATGGTTTACAGCATGACTGTGATATCTGTGCATTTCAACCCAACACAACTGACCTCAGCATGTCTTCTGGGTAAGTTTGATCTTCTACATAATGGGACTGCAAACCCCCCCCCCCTCCCCAAAACATTAATGGCCTCTTACGACTTGCATGGCAGGTCACAGTGTCATTATCCATTGCTCCCCTTTCAGACCCCATCAACACATGGGTGCAGTTCTATATATGATGACAAAATAAATATTTAGTGCTTACTACAGATACAATTTTTTATCATTACATTTCAAGAATATACACAACAAAACAAACCTTAGTTTGCTGCATTCTTTGTATATTTTTAAATAATCTGTCTTTTCTTGTGAGTTCATATGATCTGCAGAAATTATTACAGGAGTATAACTTCCAAAGAATATACTTCATAGTAATTGGAAAAAGTAAATAATGTTGCATTGTTAACTAGAAGTTACAAATAAATTAGTGACAAACTTAGTGCTGCTGTAACTCCCTCTATCTCCATCCTCATGCTGAATGTGATAGCGGAGTATGCAGATGATCTCTCAACCAACTTCAAGCTGTTTCTGTAGGCACAAAACTCCAACTGCATTTATTTGTATTCCTGTTGACTGAACCATCTATGTATATAATTATGTCTTGTGGTTTCAAGTGTAGCTGGACAAGCTCTTGTACTGTAACCTCTGCCATGATACCAGTCCATTCCGACACACCTTTTTAGGTAGAATTATTACACTAGTCAGTGATTTTTTTTCTCATTGTCTACCTCCTCATTGTCCTTTCCTACTTCTTCTATTTCACATACTCTTCGCAGTGTGTCATCAGCATCTGCCATCATGACCTACCCCACTTGATTCATTTTCTCTTTGTCTCATCCAGACGTTGGTGTAATGGGTGGTGTTCTGTTACTTTTAGATATGACATCACTTGCCTTACTTGATGTCACACTCTAAATACTGGGAAGATCTAGCAAAAATCTTGTAGTGATGTATGTATTTCTAGTACACCCCCAGTACTACTTTCATTGCTCATTTAGGTTTTTTTCCAATCTATCTAGTTGTGTCTCTGACAATAGGTTAAGGCCATAATCTATGACAAATTGTACCATCATTTGCTGAAGCAGAAAAACTAAGATAGAAAAGAATATGCTGAGAAAGAAATGGGTTGCGTTATTGAACAACTCAATTGTACAGAGCATTATATGGATATATACTGCCTGTGTCACACTGAAGTCAGAGGAAAACAAAAAAGTTGACTTATTGGCCTGAGCCCATCAGGTACTGAACCCTTTCTCTCTTCAAGTGTATTTCCGGTGTAGGAAAACCTGACAGAAGAGTTGGGCTAGGGCTAAATCGTTGTCCCTTTTGTGCCTGAGCCAATCGGGTACGGAACCCTTTCTCTCTGCAAGTGTACTTCCGGTATAGGAAGGCTCGACATTAGAGTTGGATTAGGTCTTCTTGCTTTACCAAACGCCAATGAATGGGTCTGGGTCTCTGCCTGTAAGGAACACAGGTAACTAGAAGCTCGTCTCGAGCTTTTCACTTTCTATTTGCAGTTCGCGCTGCCCTCTAGCGCTGTTCTGCCCTTTCATTGTTTCATTGTACTCGGTATGAAATCTATTTGTCTCTCACCATGCATCTACCTTTACGTGCATTTTACATTGGCCGCCCCTCCAATGTTCGGACTGGACTAACTAGCTTCACTGTATGTCGACAGTGTCGCTATATGTGGTGATGCTGGTGGTGTCAGAGATATTGTCTGTCTCTTGTGCAGTCAAATCTCTTTCCATCTGCTACCTCCACATTCTCGGACACGATCCCCAAATGATTTGGCCAGAATCAGCTCGAGCTGCTGTATTTCTGTTTCCAGGGTGCACCGCGTGGAGGTACATTTGGGATCTTGGTTATCTGCTAACCTTGGGTCCGCCTAGAGCAATGCGTTCCCTTTGCACCCCATAAAGAGCCATGATATTAATAATCGCATACGCCGGTCAGCATTGCATGGCTCCTGATGATAAGTTTCATACATCACCACAGGCATATAATATTTATGTCATACATACTCCAAATAGAACAACAATTAGAATTGTGAGAAGCTAATGAAGTAACAGTAACATTTATGAATTTCTGACAAACAAAACTTTAAATTAATATACTAATATACCTGGGAAAATGATTGATCTTTTGAAATTCTGACATAGTTCTGAGAGTAAATGGCTTGAGATGCGAATTGCTCCATATCAAATTGTACTCAGCGCTATTGGGGTGGACCTGGTAAATGTTTTTGGCAGCAACAATATTAATAATAATCTTACACATGTATAAAAATTAACATTAATGTTTTTAGTAATTAATTTAATCCCAATTGCAAAATTTTGAAAATGAAATAGTAAAAAAAAATGCAGTCTGTACCCAGGAAAAAAGAACTAAAAAACCTTCAAAAGGCAAACAAGTTGCCAGTTTACTTTTTTCAGCTTAGCTTTACCTATTAGATAAGGAAAACCATTTTTCAATACCTAGTATCTTATCACATACCTGACAAACTGTATAGTTTTATCTTATAATACAATCTATTTTAAGTGATATTGGCAGTGTAACCCTCCAATGTTGATGCAACCATTTTCATAGGATTAAAACTTTTACTGGCAATGAATAGGCCCTGCATATTCTAAGGCAGTTGTCTACAAACTATTTTGTAAAGTACAATAAGGATTCTGTGGCAGCATGGTACAGTCTGTGGAAGGGTTCAAATTCTGCTGCAGACAAATGTGCAACCGGAGAGTTCACAAAACATGTCAAACTACTGAATGTATTTATATTGCTTAGAAAATTATTACAGCCAAAACATTGTTGGTTGATGGCTACGTCCTTAATAGGATATGCTACTAATTTTTAAAAAAATACAATAAGGATATTAAAAGTAAATCTTGAATTTTATGTTAAAGTACATCTCATGACACATCAAATTAATAAATGTGTCAGACAATTTTCATAATTGATTTGTGATATCTGTATTGAATTATTCTAATGCATATATTTATCTATTCTGTAAGATTTTTTGGGTGTTTGTAAGGTTTTTCTATGACTATTGGTATTTTAGTTAGTTAATTATCGGATCATCATCACTCCGGACAAATCCATAGGTGCTCCGATCTCTCCCTGAGTGTATCTGCCATTAAACCTCTGCTGACAGTTCTGGTTCTATGATAATTGACCATCATTCGTCTGCGCCCCGCAAACTGTTCTCCTCTGGTGATCCCACAATTTCAAACCCTGTTCCTTAATGTTAGCCATTGAATAAGAATCATCCTTAACATCAAGTTCACTTTCACGTAAAGTAACCCATAGCATTTATTAATGCCGTAGGGGTGTGAGATGTTAGCGATCTCATATTTCAGAGACTCTGCAAATGAGGGTGGTAGCCATCTCCTCTCCCTCGCAGTCTTTACTTCCCGGATTAATCTGGTACCCATTTAAGGCTGGGTCTACCCGGGAGCTGTTGCGATCTGGAAAACATTTCCACCTCAACTGGGGAATTAACCCAGGACCACTCATATGTGAAGCCAGTGCGCTAACGCGGAATTTTCATGTGCTGTCCCATGTAGGGAATTCAACACATCTGCCCAATCCATTGCTCCTCCCCAGAGTGTAACAACAGCACCTGACGCCAGCAAATCAGCACTCTCGTTGCCTCGAACACAAACATGCACAGGAACAAACATAAAAGTCACCATCTCCAACCTCGACCCTCTCAATATCTCAGTCCATTGTTCATGAACGAGACCCTTTTGTACTTTCATAATCATACTCATGGAGTCACTCAGAATATAGATCCGTACAGCCCTCTATGAGCTAACCCATTCTAATACTATAGTCATACTACTCATAGCCACAGCAAAAGCTCCACTCTTTTCCTTAACACATTTCCCTGAACATTAATTGTGAAGGCCCATGCACTATGTACATGTCTAACCACCGATCCATCCATGTATATAATCACATTCCCTTCACCAGAGTTCTCATTGACTAACGCCTGC
This sequence comes from Meghimatium bilineatum, assembly GCA_034231615.1. NCBI lineage: Eukaryota > Metazoa > Mollusca > Gastropoda > Stylommatophora > Philomycidae > Meghimatium > Meghimatium bilineatum. The sequence goes on along the minus strand of CM067322.1, from coordinate 60,525,354 downwards.
ACCTCAGCCTCCACCTCCACTGGAACCCATTCTTTGCTTGCCCTATCAAGTATTATTATAACTCTGAAGAAGTTTTGCAATCCATGGGCGGGCATATCCATTCCGCTCCTGCAACCTACACACGCTTTGTATGATATCGTCTGCCCATCCCATTCACGATTTTGCTCTCTTCAGTCTACTACCTTCGACTTTAATAATTTAAGGACGCAAAGGATGTTCTTTATCCGCATTTATTTGAAGGTACTCCCTTGTGCGACAATATTGTGTTCTATGTTCTGCCGTTGGACAGTCACGTTGTATACCCTGTATCGATGTGTCCCTTGTGTATCCCTGAACAATTCACATAGCTGCATTCTGTTTTTTTTTCCACATTTTTGCATTCTGTATTATCGTGCCACCTGAGTCTGGCTGAGCATCAGCATTGCCAGTGCATACTCCACAACTATTCCCTGGTACAAAAGAAAAAGTAACCTCTGCCCTAACTGGGCAGTAGCCATAACCTTTATTGCTACCAGTCCTTTACCTGCCTTTGTGATGATATGGTATACATGTTCCTTGAAGCTCAGACTTCTATCAAAAGGCACCCCCAGGTGCTTCATTATACTAGTTCTTTCAAGCATGCCCCCTTCTCCCAATGAAACACAAGGCGTGGGTGTATTCATGTGATTGTTCAGAGAAAGCCATGTTTTACGTTTGCCTTAGATGGATTCACCAAAGTCCCTGTATACTCACAACACTATCCTATTCGGTTCACCTCTTTCTTTACTTCAATGACACACCTTTCCTGATCTGTGCCATCTGTCATGCCTATACACCAAGATGTCATTGACATATAACATAGTATTACCGGAACCTGGAAATGACTGCTGGTGATTTGTACCATATATACATTAAACAGCACCGGAGAAAAAGGAGAATCCTGATGTAGATCTGGGCATATGACCATTGGTGCCGATACCCAATTACCACACTTAAGTACCACCTTTCTCTGAAGCGGGGCCGTTTCAACAGTTGACAACATATGGACTTACGGAAAGGTGCAGCATCTGCATCATTAAGAAATCCAAAGACACTCTATTATAAGCATCTTCACGATCTATTGCGACAGTACATGTCTCCATATGTGAATGAAACTCTTCGAACACATCCTGCATGAAAACAGTGCATTCTGCCATGTTCTCTTGCCTGGGCGATATCCTCCCAATAACGATGGTAACAGCTTATTCCTCTCAAGATGCCTCGCTACTTTCAAAGAAACAATTTTTCCATCAATTTGCCTGTTGTATTCTGCATTGTTATTATTCTATGCCCATGTATTCTAGTGTAATCTATCCCCGGTTTAGGCAGTGGTATCAAATAGCTGTGTAGCCACTCATCTTTTATCTTTCCCATCTTCAGGCACTTATTGTACCTCTCTAGCAACCTCATGCTGAAAATAAGAAGATTAATTCCATCTGAACAGTCTAAGCATAAGTCTCTAACTGACTTCACCATAGTGAAGATGTATGTCCATCCTACTTCATTAGCAGTCTGTTGATAGGGCATTCTACAGAGAGAAGAATAAAAGTCTTTATCATTATGGTTCCTGGTTCTGGCATGTTATGCATAGACTTCAAGTGTCACAATTTTGGCAGATAGACTATTACATCATCCATATCAGAATTATCAATTTAATCCATATTTACAAATATTCTTAAGGCTTTCATAATCATGATAAACTCTCTAGTTAATGCAGAGAATTTTCAAAGACATATTTATCTCAGAGTTCTATATGTCTGTATCTCTTTATATCATTGATTTCTCAAAGTAACAGGCTCCACCCCAATCATCAGTTCCTTGAGGACTGCCTATTGTTGTCCTCTCACTTGACCACCTGGCTCAAGTATTCCCAGAAGTCTGGATCCCTTGCTCTTTGATTCCCATACCTGCAGTAGTATGAGATCTTCTTCCATCCTACAGAAGTGGCTGAACCATTGTAACTAAACATGTTCTATTTTGATCTGTAGGGGGTAAATTTATAGATCTTAATGTTTTGTCTGTCAACCATAACTATTCTAGATGCTAAAACCTTTCCTCGTGTATCTCATTTCTGAGGTTTAGATTTGACTTATGAGATTATATTCCTGCTCCTGTGAGTGTCATGTTCAGGTGGTTTGCTATATCTTGTGTTTATTTGCTTATTTATCTCTTTTTCATTGCTGTGACATCAAAATGGAGAGCACTATGGTATTTTCTACGTGATCATTTCATTTTATATGGCTGAATTATTGATATTTTCTAAAGAAAACTGGTCTTTAGCCAGTTTTTCTTTCACATTCAGTTCTCTCAAGATGTCCCTGATATTTTTGGTCTATGGTATTCTGAGGATTCTTCTGTAACATTTTGTTTTAAATGCAACAATTTTGATTCTCACTTTATTTGTGATTATCTTTCCAATGTTCACATTCATATATTGCCACTGGAAATATTATGTGAGTTACAGTCACCATAAAGTAACCTCCGTCACCTTCTTCACAACAGATGGACATGTGTAGAATAGCCTATTTGGCATATTGTTTCTGAGTCCACAGATGTTGAGAAGTCCACTTAGGGCTCAGAAAGAAACTGCTGCATGCTGCTGTTGGTGTTAACTAAAATGAAGATCTTTAGATGATGGAAAGTTGTTTGACTTCTTACATTTTTGTCTCTGTTCAATTGCCAGCATTGTTCTACTCTTTTCAGGGTTCAAAGGTGTAATTATTTTGTAGGAGGATAAAATAATGTGTAGAACAATAATACATTCCTATGACATAAAAATATGTACAATTAATGTAAAACAGCACTAGTAATTATACCTCATGAAAACCATGTGATAGTAAAATGTTTCGTACAATCTTGCAGTCAGTTGAGGCAAACTTAAAGGCTAGGTGATACCGCTCTGAAAAGGGCATGCGAAATTGAAAGAAAACATGATCAGCTATAAGGCTACTCACATATTTGAAAGTGCAATTTAACTCTTAACTATGTTTCATTACTTTTACTTTCTATGATGTACTATCATGACATGTAACTTAGCTGATTCCAGCCGGAGAGACTTATACAAGTCAGTAAACCATATGTTTTCTGGCCGGAAAGACTTCTATAAGTCATACTCCAATGACATTCATGTTGTTGTTTTCAGTATTTATATCAACATAAGAATGTTTCCAATCAAAAGTGTCTACATTACTTCTTGCAATATTTTTATGTGTATTGATATCAATTTTGTTAAGTTATTGATAAGTTTTGATAATGGGGGTCTGTGACGTCATTTTTCCTTATATGTTTTATATATATTTTCCAATTTACTTATTTTCGTAAAATAATAACTATTTTATTTGCTTTGGTCTCATTTATTATGAAATCCAATCTGGCAAATGCTTCTAGCATCATTTTTTGCAAATTTACACCATTTTGTAAGAAAAATTAGCCATATTTTCATTTGAGTTTCGTGTAAAGTTAAGTCTACTGTTTTTGATAGATGTCGAAGTTCTTTCTAAATAATAAATTTTTGACGCACTATTCATATATATATATTAGACATTATTGTGTTTGTAATTGGATTATCTACAGAAATGATACAGTTTGAGTGGAATTTATTGATTCAAAAATGCGGTATGGTCAAATATCATATCTAAAATAATATTTATTTGTCATTTACATATTTTCTTTTCTGTCTAAAATAATTTTTATATATTAACATAATTTATTTTTCAAAATGATCTTGTGATAATCACATTCTCTGTCCATTTCTGTTTCGAAATATATATATTACATTATAATGTAAATATATTTAGAAGTACTATTTCTTGTTTCTGTGATGCATGTGCACACACAAAAATCAAACAAAAATTAATTACGTTTAAACGCTAAAAATATTCTGGTCGGAATCAGTTAGTGTACTTTCTGGTGTAGTCTACTAATTTATGATTCTTATATCTGGTTATATGCTGCAAACATAACCCCATCTAATGAAGTATAGACAGCCCCTGTCCCCACTTTTTATTTAAAATGTCTTGAAAAAAAAACGTTTTATCCAAAACATTGATTTTGTGTATTGCTGTTGATTTATAAAACTGTTTTTCAACATGTTATTTTATCAAATGTTCATTAGGCTTACGTTACACAAATGGTTAACAGATCAATTCTGGTAACATTAGGGTTATGGGCATGATGCTGCGAATGCCATTCATAGTATGTTGTTATTCACCAAAACCTGTTAGAATAACACTGAATAAGCTTTAAAATGTGAAAAAAATATATAACTTTACTTACCGTTAAGTTCTGAATATAAACCCATCCGATTGTAGGCCGAGAACCTAATTATCCCTTCCCAAAAGTGGAGAAAGTCGAAGGTCCGACTATAGACCGACATCCCTCAACTTAACAAAGCCGGATGGAAATTAACACAAACTTTTGCAACTCTAAGAAAATGGCATTCCTTTCATTTGCTTCACTCACGTAACTTGAATGAATCAAGGAATGAAACCCCGGTGGCTACTGTATTCTGGATCAATATATCCGAAAATAATGAATACCTGGTAGGCTGACTTCCCTATCCATGACTAAGACAGTTTATGAGGTGGCGAGACTTTGGGGAACAAAGTTTTTCCTGAATGAATTGTCTGTGTTGGGTGTCTGGGCGTTATGACGCGGAACAGTGCTAGTGAATAGTAATTACTATGTAACTATTATGTCACCAGCTTCTGACAGTGACGTTTAAGTGGGAAAGATGAAAGGCAAGACAGCGAGATCACGTTTGTTTTTATAAGATACGGAAGAGTTTGAACTTTGTTCCTGGTTATGTTTACCGTGTGGGGAGAATATGGTAATAAAATAAACATAACAGAGGATTGTGAAATTGATCTCGTCTTCCACTAAATGTACAGTGGTTGGGGGAGGGAATCAATTACGGCGCAATTTTACTACAAAATGCCTATGATGTGTTGTGATTTGGAACCTTGTTTCAAATCTTCTATAAAGAAAGATTGCATTTAGTCACTTATCTGAATGGCATCACATAATGTGAGGGAAACTTGGATTGGTTGAGCCAATTGAAATGCGTAGGGCCAGTAGTCAATCTGTGGCCTCAGTGGGCTGGACTAATTAACAGAATATAAGGCTGACTTAGCTAGCCAAGAATACTGCACAAGTAGTTTAGCTTCCAGTTCATACATTTTTATTGTTATTGTGATTTTATTCCTGTAAGTGTAAGCTGGAAACGGGAAGATGAATGGATGAATGGCTAGACAAAAACATGCCAGATCACTTTGTTTTTAAAAGATACAGAAGAGTTTGAACTTTGTGTGACCTGTATGTTTACCTTATAGGTAATATAAACTGAGGCACAGCTCAGACAGTTTCACTATTGATTTCTCTCCCCCATTCCCCTCCCTCCAACACTGCCTAAGCGGCAAAGTTTTGGATGTCAAAAATGTGAGTGTTTGTGCAAGACTGTAGTATGAAGAGTAAGACCTCTGTACAGAATTAATTAGGACTTCATTCTATGTTTCTGATTATTGTCTTGGTCAATATTTATATACTTGGAGTCCCATGTTAAAAATTGGCAAGACCGACCAGCGACATGCACGGAAATACTCAAAATCTGCCTTTGAGGTGTTCTTTTAAATTTTCTGTACACAGGTCTTATAGCCTAGTAGACGGCCAGTAACTGTTGTAACATTTGCTTTACCGCAACAAGAAAGTGTGTGACAGTGTTTAGATTACTGGTAGTTAGTGTTTCCCTACACAAACAAGACTAGGCTACCCATCAGCTTAGGCTATGGTATTTCAATTGTTTTTTCCACAGACCATTACCATATATTGGTCAATAAATAACATCAGATACTGGTATACTTTTCTGACCAATTTCGATGATCAATTGAAACCTTTATGATAGAAATATATGTACTATAAACGGTAAAAAAAAACGGTAATACCCATTGCTAAAAATAGCGTTTCCGGGAAATTTTGCTAAAAAAATGGCGGTGTGTCTGAAATAACGATATAGACCTAGTAAGTGAGTTTTTATCAAGAAATATTGGAGATTTTGAAGGAAATATTGTATGATATATAGAAATTAATGTAATTAGAGGCCTAGTATTATGGTAAGTACGCTCTAGATTGCTGGTGAGCCCTAGTCATTTTATCCTGGCTTAATATATTGGGACATGTGACTGTAATTTTTTTTAAAGTGTTTTTCTCCTTTTTTACTGTGATGTGGACGATTTTTTTAAAATTTGATCTTAATCTCGAAAATAAGTCGAGGAGTATGAAGTCATCTCTGTTTTTTGTCCAAAAATTCTCAGGTTATACACGGAATTTAACGGTAGTTATGGTATGCAGTTTTACTTCAGCTGCACTCACATTTGATATTTGAAAGTGTATTCAGACATATTTACAACCACTCACTTTTTGTTAGCTCAAATTATATTCTAAAACTAGATCATCAAGATTGCCATTAAAACAAAGTCCACAGTCTTCTCCAGGTCCATGAGAAAGTCCCATTTCAGCCTAACTTTTCTCATACTCAGTCTAGCTGATATGAGCAACATTAAGATACTATATTCAATTCTTATAATTTTGCATCCACTCTTAAGCTCATTCATATTAGCAGGATGTAGACCTGAGACGTATCTATGTTTTGTATCATTACAGCTTTGTTTCGATATCTTCTCCTTCTGCTTGACACATCAGAAATCACCATGGATTCTAGGTCACTTTGACATATGGGATAGGACAACCAACTTCACCATAGAACCTCCTTAGTTGCCTCTTATGACATGCATGGAAGGTAAACAGTGTTGCTATTCTTTACTCTCCAATTGGCCACATTAACACACTATTCGATTATAATGTGTACATGATTCTTTGATGTCTGGTATTTTATTTGAAGCCACTTTCTAACCAACTGAATCCTACTGATAAAGCATCACTGTGTGGTGTGTGCTAGCTTATATATCCAGTAAAAAAAAACTGTCTTATATTGCCGTGGAACCTCCATATTTGAGGTTGTTCTATGACCAGTGTCCAATATACACATTTCATTTTTAGCTCAGTTGCCACTTCTGCTAAGAGGACACACTTGAGATATACTGTGCTCTCAAGCATAAAATTATTGTCTTCTATTATAAAAACAAAACAAATATAATTATGCTTATCTATGTGCATAATGATTTTGACAACCTGGCACAGCAGGGAAACAACAATGATCTTGATACATAATACTGTGGACAGAGAGCTGTGGAGAGTCATGACCACCTATGCCAGCTGGCATGGCACCTGATGATGATGTGCATCATGAGAATATAGTTAATAATTTTTTTAAATATTTGTAGAATACAAGAAAAGTCTGAGATTTGTGTATCTTACCACCAACAGTTTTAAAATCTGTTCTCCGATTGAGAATTGTCTCAGCATTGAACAGGATTACTGGAACTCTTTTACCATAACCAGTCCACTGGATATTAAAAGCCTTTCCCCTGTAAGGAAAATAGTTATAAAAATGTTAACTTCTTGTTTAAAATGTGCTCATGTTTTCTATATTTCCTTCATTCTATCTAAAATAATGTTCATTAAAACACAATAAGTAGTATATATGATTAACCTGCAGCACGCTGTCAACAGTGGCCACCACCCATTGCTATGTACTCATTTATTGACATGTAACTACAATGTGTTTAGGCTTACTTGAAAAGTTACTGCATAACCTATCTGTACTCTTATTGAACTTCCTTTTCTACATTTGGTTTTGAAGGAGGTAGTAGACCAGAATTATAGATCTAATATTTAAACTGGTCTATTTCGATCAAAAGAAATCTGATGAAATGGTTGTCATTGTTAGTGAAATTTGTATGGATTCTGATTCCAATGAGGAATTCAGAGATTTACAGATGGAGATTTTGGTCTATTAGTTAATATGACAGGTGATCAAGATACTAGCTCTGTATGACTGTCCAGCATCTGACATGTCAAAGACAATGCTGTTTGTATTAAGAGGAAACATGGCCAGTGGGTTTCAAATCTGGTTTTGCAACTTTTCTCAAAGTTGTAGGACTGATAAACCTAGCTGATAGCATTAGTGATGTAGATGTGTTTCGTTTATTTATGACAAGTTATGAACATGTTAGTTTGTTATGAAATGACATTGAAAAAGATTAGGTCTAATATATTGGATATTGACTACTAACTTCTGGACCTAGTGAAGAATGCATTGACAAGAATAGTAATCTCTGTATGTCTTATGTTTGCTTATACAATATAATTATGAGAACATTAGTATGGTTATGACATAATAGGCCTAGGTATGTAGAAGAATGTATCAGGGCTGAGTCAGCATTTTTTTAAAGATATTTTTTTCAAATTTTTTATCTTCACCACATTATCAAATATCATACATACATAAAAAAAACTACATCATTAGATTTAGTATTCAATTATAAATTTACATATACATAAAATATTTTTGAATCTCTAAAAACAAACAAGTTATTTTGTTTTCCAAACACCCACCAAAAATAATGCAAAGTGTAAAAAAAGAACTGTGGCAGTGGAGAAATTGTGTAATTTAACCATAAGCAGGCAGTCTGAATTAAAATTATGCAATTTCTACACATAAAATTATAAAGCTTGATTTTTCATTAATAATGAATGAAATAATGTGAACATACAAAGAAATGCTACATTTGAAAAACAAAATTATAAATGTTAACAATTTAATAATAACAAAACCTGCAACCTGTTATGGTCATATGGAGGCCACATTGGAAATAGCACAAAATACCAACAGAACATCTCTATCATATCTCATTCTCTGTCATATGGATGAGTGTTGAAAAATGATGCCCTGACCATTCCTTAACCTTTAGCAAGCCAGATTAAGAAATACGAAACGTCTCCCTGCCACCAGATTCTTTTTTGAAAATTTGCATTATTGATGGTGACTGTTTTGAAAATGTGATAATTTTTTGGTTGTTAGAGATATTTAAATAATATTTGCACATATAAATAAAGAATTGAATTGTGCATATATTGGTGTAATTTATGTACGTGTGTGTGTGATACCAGACGTATGAGAAAGTGGTAAAGACGTTTTTCACAAAAAACATATATTTTATAACAAATAAAGAGGGAAAAAATAAAAAAATAAAAATAACTTACCTTACATATCGAATTCCTTGGCAACACTGTCAACTAAATCCCGCAAATCTGTTGTATTTATGTTCTTTCACTGCGAAATTATCAAAATATAGCCGGGGGAACTGTATAAAACATGTAGATTTGCAGTAAAATCGTTCTTTGAGCTTAGGCCTAGAGTTATTTTTTCTGCCACTTCAAAATATTCGATATCAAACGTACAAGTCCCCAAACCAGCACGGCATTCTGTATATTCACTGCTGTGAAACTAAAATAACCTAATAATCCATGATTCAATGTTATTTTATTCGAAATACGATGAAATAAAGGTCTGTAAAACCGATCCATCATCATGGCATCGTACCGGTGTACAGATGTGGTCAGATTAATTGCTCTTAAACTTTTACGAATAGCTAGCCATTCTCAAAAACGATCATGTCGGAAGTGGGGGATGTACCGGCTTCGATTGCGCATGTCCCCAGCTATGTGCACGGACTGTGGTACGTGTAAATCTCACGATATTATCGTTGGGTGAGCCGGACCGCCAAAAGCGCGTGCGGCCATTTTGTTTCTCAGCGGCTGCGATTGATATAGGCTCGGTGAAGGTTAATATTATCAAGCAAGGATAATTTTTTTAATGGAATGGTTGCTTGTCATGTATCCAAACCATACAAGCTTACACTCTTTCCCCACTGTCAACAGTGGTTATTGTTGACCTGAAAGTTTCTGTCTGAGACAAATACATTTGTTTTATGTTCTCTAAAGAAAGTTTGTAACACATGTCTCTAGCTATTGTACTCAAACATCTGAATCCTTCCTTCTGTATCTGAAGTGAGTGTCCAGCTTTCACATTCTTACATAAAGAACAGATAGTACCAGCAATTTTGATAGTATCAGTATCTTGTCTAAGGTACTGATTTTAATTTTCCAAAACATTCAGTCCAAGACAGAAAAAAAAATACAGTCCAGAGAGAGTAACCAAGAGGATATGGAAATGATTATGATAACAGATACAGCATAATTGACTGAAGATGTAATGAGTTAATGAAGGTGCAAAAAGCAAGATAAAATTAGAAAAAACATACAAATAAGCCTACAAGAAAAAAAGATGATGCAATGTAATAATTCACTATTGCACAATTTGTATATGCCATTATTGGGGATATAGGCCTATGAAGTTGACAATTAAAGCTGCTGCCTAGAGGTGAATATAAATTTTGTATCAGTGACAAGTTTGGTGATTTAGCAAGACAAATGACCTGAATGTAAGAAGATGCTAAACAAGTGAATACTATTCTTATCACTTCCATTTGAACTTGAATTTACTTACTCTTTCCAAAAATATATGCTTAAACTTTAGCACTCTGTGTTTACAATTACGTAATTTCTCTCCTATTGCTGAATTAATTTTTGGAAATGTGTAATAGTTGGTGGCTGTTTGTGAAATCATGATAACTGTTCTGTTGTTAGAGATATTTAAATAATTTTTGCACATATAAATAAAGAATTTAATTCTGCATATATTGGTGTAGGTTTTGTTTGTGTATGCATGATACAAGACATGTAAGATAGTCTCAAAGATGTTTGTCAACAAAACCATAGCAAATTTTGACATTTAAAATGGTAATTTAATAGTACATAATTTCCAAAATTATTTGCAAATATTCTGGAGTGGAAACAATTAATTCAAACCTTAGTCTGGCACCATTTACTGTCAAATTGTTATAGTTTCAAGGGATTAAAATAATTAACTGATTCCAGCCGGGAAGATTTATACAAGTCAGTAAACCTTATGTCTTCTGGCCCAAAAGACTTCTATAAGTCATACTCTAATGACACTCATGTTGTTTTTTTCGGTATTTATATCAACATAAGAATGTTTCTATTTATATCAACATAAGAATGTTTCCAAAATAAAGTGTAATATGTCCACATTACTTCTTGCATGATTTTTATGTGTATTGATATAAATTTTGTTGAGTTATTGATAAGTTTTGATAATGGGGGTCTGTGACGTCATTTTTTCCTTATATGTTTCATATATATTTTCCAATTTACTTGTTTTTGTAAAATAATAACTATTTTATTTACTTTGGTCTCATTTATTATGAAATCCAATCTGGCAAATGCTTCTAGCATCATGTTTGTAAATTTACACCATTTTGCAAGAAAAATTAGCCATATTTTCATTTGAGTTTCGTGTAAAGTTAAGTCTACTGTTTTTGATAGATGTCAAAATTCTTTCTATATAATAAATTTTTGATGCACTATGCATATATATTATACATTATTGTGTTCGTAATTGGATTATCAACAGAAATGATACAGTTTGAGTGGAATTTATTGATTCAAAAATGCGGTATGGTCAAATATCATATGTAAAATAATATTTATTTGTCATTTACATATTTTCTTTTCTGTCTAAAATAATTTTTATATATAAACATATTTTTTTTTTAAAAATGATCTTGTGATAATCACATTCTCTGTCCATTTCTGTTTTGAAATATATATATTACATTATAATGTAAATATATTTAAAAGTAGTATTTCTTGTTTCCGTGATGCATGTGCACACAAAAATATCAAAGAAAATTTAATTACATTTAAACGCTAAAAGTATTCCGGTCGGAATCAGTTAAATCTATAGGTATGTCTTAAAATCCTTCTATAAACCTAGATCTAGTCTGTAAATGTATTGTTCGAACTAGGTTGATGTTTTCATATCAATTTAAATAAAGCAGCGTGGTTTAACTGATTTTCAAGTGTGAAAATAACTTATCTCTCCATAAATATCATTTGAATCACAATCCATAATGATTTTAATGAAAAACCGATAAAATAAAAGTCTATAAAACTGAATTCACTGTCATGGCGATGATTTTATTTGAAATTGTCAATAAATTGCGAAAATATTGATATTTAAATGGCATTTAACACAAGGTTGCCACTAAAACTGCTGGAAAGGTAGTCAATTGAATAAAATGTCAGATTTAACAAATCTGGTTTTAAAAAATATTAAAAATTGGGGATTTTTAATTGATTGAAGTGTATCTAGCAACTGCTGCAAATATACTTGCCACTCACTAACAAGAGAAGGGGAAATGTTGGTGAATAAAATTGCAGCACATGTGCTAAACATTAAATTACAGAATTGCTTACCTGGACTCAAGCCGCTCATCATCATCATCTGTTTCATAATCTGAGTCATGTTCACTCCGATCATCATTGTCACTCTGCTCTGATGGTGTCAGAGATCCATTACCATCTGAATCTGGATCGCGAGTATCTCTAACTGTTGCCATTTGACTATTATCCCATGGGAAAGAAAAAAGTGACAAGAACGATTATTTTATAATTAAAAAAATTAATTGAATACATAATTCGTTCTGTCTGAGATTTTTCTTTTTTTTTTAAACTCACACTACAGTCATAAATGATTCAGGCCTAGTAATTAAAGAGCACATGTTGAATTTTGAAATGCATTTAATTACCTAGTCTATGATCATGGATTTAGATGAAGAACAATGGCACAGCGACAGAATGTATGAATGATGTCTAAAAATCAACAATTTCAAAGCAATGTTCTACACAAAATACAATGTAATTTATTGTTTCACTGTGTCTTTGGTCACTAAAAAATATAGCCTAAAATAATATTCCTTATTTCTTTAATGATAATTGATGGGAAAATTTACCGTTAGGCCTACTTACTTTATTATAGTAAAAAGTATATGGCCTAATATCTACATCAATCAATCAAGTGCCATGTCGACCATGTAGGCGATCATGTTTCTCCACAACTCTCTGTCTCTTGTGTTGTCAATAAGCTCGGTTGGTGAGCTTCTACCGTTCCACATTACAAACCCATCTAGTAACTAATATCTATATGACTGAGCTGAATCTATTAAATTCATCAATTTTGAGGCTATGTCCATCATTCACATCTAGACCCACAAAGCCATCTTGCATTGATTGATGGCCGTCACTACTTGAATCATAGTCCAAATTTATACCTGATTCTGAGTCAATGTTATCCCTATTGCTCACTAAAAAGTCTGAATATGAGTCATTTTGGACATGTGTATCTTCAGCTATATTGCCCATTTTGAAGGATTCATAAATAAAAAGGAATTCAATCATTAAATTTTTCTATTATTGCTGTCGAGTTGATCCAATAATGGGCAATTTTCATTAATGGAATGCCATTTTTAATAAATCAGAAGTCCCACTAACAATAGGATCAACAAAATTCCCCATGGAAAAAGAAATATTTACAGATGACAAGTCATCAGTGAAAGGAACTATTTTGTTATCTGCGACAATAAAAATATCAACAAAGAAAAGGATCATATTATGATGACCACATATTACATAAAATTTGTATATAAAAAGACAATATTTTTTGTAAAACTGGAAGAATAAACCAAGATAGCAGTATTATTAGCAAAAACTTGATTTTTCTCAAACTCTTCTCCACCCAGTATTCTATAGCTTCCTATTTATGCTATTCAGTACAAATGTTAAATCTCTCCTTTACAGCAATGAGACATAGCATGTAAGCAATGCTGTAAACCATGACACAACACATTCCGTTCTCCGGACTACATCCTGATAATCTGCAGGAGTTTGAAAATGAACGCAGAAGAAGAAGACCCAAAATATCACATAAAAAATGCACAGAAGCACACAATGTCAGAACTTCAAGCACATGGAATTTTACAATTTGCTTACAAAAGTCAGTACTATAGACTTGAAAAAAGAGTCTTCAACAGTGGTTTGTGTATACTGTTTTGCATTTACAAAAACACATATAACCCGCATATACAGGAAATTTTAAAGAGGAAATATAGGCATCCACTGCATACTCTTTATCCGATCATCAGAAGTGATAGCAAATACAGACATGATAACAACTAAGCCTACAAACTTATGGAAGAGAAGAAAAAAACACAACAGGTTAGTAATTAAAGTTGCAATGTTATTGGTCACACCTCAAGAAATGGCATACAACATAACCAGATAGGTACCGGTAATTAATTGAAATCAGATAAAAGAATACCAGATAAACAGCCTCATGAACTAAGTTTTAAAGGATGATTTCTTTTCACGCTATGGAGAAAATACTTGAAATATAGTGGTTCTCCTTAAAAAGGCACATTTTGACAAAAGAAAAAGGTCTCTAAGGACTTGCTCCCCCCCCCATTTAACTAAATAGTTCTACAGCACATATTATTTAACTGATTTCTTGGTGTCGAATACCATTCTTTAATGTCAATATTTACACCATCATCTCACGTCTGTTTTACATAGAGCTGTCTCCATCTCTACCAGCAAAGTCAAAGGTTGGCTTTATTTACAATATTATTTGTTATGATGACATGAACTGCATGCAGATATATGAAGATTATAAGTTTAAAATAACAAGTAAATTTAGTTACGCGTTTACTGGTAATGTTTATTCTTATTGAGTTTAGACCTGATTTACTCACAGAAGACAAAATATTTAGTTACATTAATAACATCAGATGGAAGATGGATTAAAGAAGTCATATGTTGAATTTCCCAGGCAAAAACATTTCACAAGATGCAGTCCATCCTATGTAATATATCTTTGTCAATTGAGGTGAGAGTTCTTAGAAGCTAGACCTATATAGATCCAATTCTTATGTATTAAAGTGAATCTTCAATACTCAGAAGAACAGTGAAAAGTTATATTGAGTCGATGTGGTTTTATAGAAAAATATTGAGAATACCATAGGCAGATAGAAAGCGTAATGAAGATAACTTGAAGGAAGTTAGTTCAAAAAGAGAGCTGCCTACCCGCATCAGAAAGAGACAGTCCACATTTTTTTAACACCATCATGAGAAGAGGAAAGATGGAACACAATGCAATTATTGTAACAACAGGCATGTTGAGTTGAAGAGCAAGAGAGGTAAGGGACGAGCAAGAGGGGTAAGGGAAGACCAAGAGAAAAGATGCTAGACAACCTACCATTGTGGCATTGGTATCGGAAATGATTAACAGCACATTAAATGGCGCATCTGCTGTTTAGGTAGCTTCTGTGACCTTTGGCCTAGTTTTGTGGTGTTTCCTAACCTTCGAAGGTTAGGAATGACCCGATGTTCGCACGGAAGTTTTCGTTGTCACAATTCGCTCGGTAATGTAAGTCTCTCATAGGAATGTGATCCCGAGGTGAAGTGAAGACTGGTAGATGTCGGAGGTGAAGATGGAGGTTGGTGTAGGGGGGAAAAAAGAAACGGGGGGAGTAACCTCCCCCCTATATTATATTTTTGAAATATTAGTTTACTAAATTTTTTTTAAAGGGGCCTCCTTCCTGAAAAAAAGGGGGAACTATGGTCCACACGCTCATTTTTGAAATACTGTAGTGGACAGAAGACAGTCAAAATGGCCAGCTCTGTGCGATACGATATGAGCTATTTCTTAAATTTATGCAGTAAATAAGTGCTTATTTGGATTGGTGTATTCGTGAAGGTTTGATATGTAACTATTATGTGTGCCCATCGTGTAGCAAATATATGAAATTGATAGCAGAATTGACAGATTCAATGGTTACAACAGATAAAATGGATTCAAGTGGCAGAAGTCTGCAGATATTTTCCAGCAATTCTTGTGTAGAATAAAGTAGGAGTTTATCCGCCAAGTCAAGATGAATGAGGTATGTATTTAATATAATTAACAATGTTTATATTTGGAACAAGCCGACTATGGATTTCGACGTATTTCGAGCAAAGCGAATGAAATGGATGGATCTGCCATTCACAAAGCCATGTCGTGCGCAAACACTCTCCTTTTTGCTTCCACGGTGTGACGTCACGTCATCCATTAATTTCATTGGCAGTGCATGCAAATCCATGATGTCGGATAGTTCGAAATGTAAACATTGTGCTATTTATAGCACAGCAGCTACTCAAACAGCATTTCTACCTATGAAATATAAGGCTGTGGAAAGGCATGAAAATCAACGCCACGGATCATAAAGAAGAAGTCAAAAGTGTAGGACTGTCTGTAGGGCCATAGGGCAGGCATAGTTATAGTAATTAAATTATTCATTAGAAAAGGTGATCTGTTTTTAACTTGTAATTCAACATAATTGTTTCCTGAGTGATACATCAGTTAAGTAGTGTACACTGTACACACATAATGTGCGCTAATGCGAGTGCTGATGGCTGTAGAGTAGATTCAGCATGACCGAACTCAGATGTCAACTTCTTGGATTTTACTAGGGCCTACCAATCATTGGTCTACCTACGGTAAGTTCGGGTAACTGGATAAGAACTAAAAGTAGCAATAATGAAAGGGAAAACAATCCTCGTGATTTCTATGTAACACATGTTCTTCATTATCACACTATCTCATCGATTGAACCACCATTATGTGTCACAGCATTTCACTTACTAACCGTATGTCAGGCGTCAAATCATGTTTACATTGTTGTTATGCTGGGACGCCGGAATGCGTCCGCCATCCTGTTCTGGCATGCTCATTGGCCAATCATAACCAAACCGTAGCACGGGATGTAAGGGCATTCACTCTTGTGTTCATATAAAAAAAAAATAGGAAAGCATTTTTCATAGACAAGAAAACAAAGTATTTTATCTCACCCGAAACAATGAATATCTTCAGGGCGGTAATTAACGAACAATCATCACGTCAAAGGACAGCTTCCTTCATATTCATGCACGGTTCAGGTTCATGGCCCTTTAATTAAACTAAAACATAATGACTGTTCGTATTATAAAAATATGAATTTGTATGATGGCAATCAATAAATAATTATTGTAGGTATTAGCACTAAATTTTCAAATTGGGTTTATAACATTATAAACACCACAGTTAGATAGCCCTTGAAATTTGCAATTCAACGATACCTCAACCAAGTCTGTAGGTCGATTCTGTGAAAAGTTATGAATTTTTTTTGTCGAAATTTCAGGAAAAGATAATTACATGAGAGCATATAATAAAATATGAACGGACTGATGATGAAAGTTGTGACCAAGAATTGAAGCCGAACTAGCAATTTATGAAATATTTCAGTTATTTATGATAATATATGCATAAAACTATACATTTTTGTGTTCGGGAAGGCAAGACGCATCTGTTGAATATACTGTACAAATTGCCAGGCATAATTGGGGCTAATTAATATTCAAAATGGTGACTAATTTGCATAATTTACTTGTAATTTAATTGTCTAATTATTAATTATTTCACTTATTTATGATAAAACACTATACAAATTATACATTTTTGTGTTCGGGAAGGCGAGACGCATCTGTTCAATATACTGTACCAATTGCCAGGCGTAATTGGGGCTAATTAATATTCAAAATGGTGGCTAATTTGCATAATTTACTTGTAATTTAATTGTCTAATTATTAACTATTTCACTTATTTATGATAAAACACCATACAAATTATACATTTTTGTGTTCGGGAAGGCAAGACACATCTGTTGAATATACTGTACCAATTGCCAGGCGTAATTGGGGCTAATTAATAAGAAAATTCTGGAGGTAAGGTAGGACATAGCGAATGCCAACTGACAAGAGTACAGGAACTGTATGGCGAATAACTAAGTGGTAGGTTTGGAACAGAGGATGAAAAAATGCAGAGGTGGAGAATACAAGAGGAAAAAAGAAAAGAAAATAAGAAGAAAATATGTGGTGGATAGACGGAAGCCCCGAGACGGAGATACGCCAGCAAGAAAGTAAAGTGTGGGTGGGAGGGATGAGGGAACCCAGATGCCTAAAGCCTTATGCATTAGGTCTCCAGTCATAACATCACTGTCACTATCAGAATTAAATAGAATATCCAATAAAGCATCTTAAAAATTATCTTTACGGTAATTCTAATTTATACCTAGACCTACTAATAATGTTTGAATAGAAGCTATCTGAGTTCGATTACAGTGACAGTGAGACACAAACACTTGTCATCGTCATGGTAACATGGGCTGCAAGCATTCTGACGCGCTGACATGTTTTTTTATCTGTACCCTTGAATAATTTAATACAATACTGTTTGAAGACATTTCAATAAAAACTAGTACATAGTGTCACATTAAATTAACTAAAGGATGATAAGATGTAGAAATTCATTAAACTGTAACTTAAATTTTTAACATTATACACGAATATCGATAATTAACGGCGCTGCAACATTGAACAGCCGAAAACGAACTCTAAAGTTAGTAGCGTGGTCGGTCGATCACCATAGCATTTTTAAAATTTAATAATAATTAATAGGTACTTCTAGAAATGTTAAAATTTGGTACATAAAGATAGAAATGGTTGCTGAATATGTTAGACATGGTTTCACATATTAATTTTAATCAAAATTTAGAAATATAAGTGTGCAAAGACAAAAACACCTACCTCATCTTGTTTAATTGCTTGGTGTTAATTGTAGATAAGGTATCTCCAACATTTATAATCTTAATACACTGCAGAAATGGATTGTAAATAGTATACAGTTCACTTTTATATGATCTAAAGCTGCGTGGCGTCACTAAATGACAATTCCATTGGATAGTACACACGTGGTCCATGAAAATGTCGGCACATGGCATTTTTATCAAGGGACATTACTCTAAATATCTTTTTGCGGAAATATTTCGATTAGTGCTAATGCCTAAATTATTGTGGTGTTCTTTGATGTTGAATACTTTTACTTTTACTATCAGTCAGAATACTAGGTAAAAGTACAGAATAGTTCTCCACTGTGCACGGTGTTTACATTTTTAACTAGCTGACGTCATAGATCTCCCTAACACATCAATTATCCGTAGGGTTGAGAAACTGTAACAATGTGAATAAAACCAGACACTTACCTTAGTCAGCGTTCTCTGCAGGATACACTTTTTTAATACAGAAACAAATTCCATGAATATTCCCGCTATTCTATATAATAATAATCTACCCTAATTCTAAATACTAAACACTTATTCTACTCCTTAACACTAACTCTAATGCAAGCGTTTTCAATTAATAATATATAATTTGACTTCACACGCTTTCTTCTCCATATATGAATTTATAACGAAAGTAAAATCACATGTAACAACACGGAGCCATAATTGTTTGATTCCGTTTTCCTAATGTATGCCACTGCGCATGTCCCTTAAATTATATCTTCCCGCTATTGTACATAATAATAATTTACTTTAATTCTAACAAGAGGTTAGAATTAACACTAGAAACTAATCCTAATCCTTAACCCCAGGCTGAATACTAACTCTAATGTAATCGTTTTAAATAAATGTTAATTTTAAATACTACTTATATTCGAAACTAAATCATACAACAATACTACCACTCTGCAAGGCAATCACAACACAAAGGTTAGAAAACACCTCAAAGCTAGAGCGAAGGTCACAGTTTAAAACTATACTGTACTTTAGCCGAATACTATTATAGTGCGTTCATAAATAAATGTCCACCGATATTTACATTTCTCTTTGTAATTACTGAGCATATAGACTTCATATTTTGCATGAGTGCGTCATTTCATAACCACGTTACAGATTTATGATTATTTATTATCCATATTGAGCGGTTTCATCACAGCAGTCGCTACGAATGCAGTTTTTTTAGGTTGCATTTTTCTTCGATTGCGAGTACAAATATTGGACTGTTCTACGGTATTAATTTCTCAATTAATCTTATTTGTTTATTGTTTTTTCCCATCCAATTATGTATTGGCTCTTATGCAAACCATGAATTTGCTAACCAATGAAATGCACGATTTGATACGAAGCTGTCATCATTGATTGCATAGTATTTTCATGAAATTTATGGTGCATACCATGTCGTGTTTTTATATTGTTTTCACAAGACAAGTTGCTTATGAAAGCCACATCGTGTATGATTTGGCACTATTGTAGAACGTAAATGGAAATTTTAATTTGTGCACATTTAAGTAAGGTTTTTTTTAGAGATTTCATAGTTGAATGTCTGATAATAATAGTAAATTGTCATTTCTATCATAGGTGAATCTGAAATACTTGTTCATATTGTGATATTATCAACATATCGTGTTTTTGTAAATAAATACAGTGTATCATACAGCAGCATTTACAAGTATATTATATGTATGTCGATGAAAATTCATTTCGTTACACTAAAAAATATAACTGTAAGATTATACAAACATTTTTCACAAGAACCTAATCGTGGTACACTATTTCATAGTTTATCGAAGCCCTCAAAAAGAACGCAGCATGTCATGGGTATATCCTACAAAACACTATCACGGTGGTTAAGCGAAGACAAACCTAACGTCAAGAACACAAAGGGGACGGAAAAATGTTGTAGACAATTTCGATGAAGAAATCATTAAGAGATCAATTCATAGGCTTTTGGATGGCAAAGAAGCATTGACATAAAAAGTATTGAAAACGTATCTAGAAAATACCAACGACATTCACATTTCAAAAAACAAAATTATGGAAATCAGTAAGGAGTGTCGGATTTACATTTTGCAAATATACTTGTGGCAGGTGCGTCATTTGTGAAAAACCACATTTAGTAACTATGAGAAGTAAATATTTGAGACAAATTAGGGAGATGCAGAAAGAAAGTTATGATATAGTATATATTGATGAAACATGGATAAACGCTCACCACACTAATGAAAAGGAATGGCAATCTACGAATGGAACTATTAAGAGATATGTACCAAGCAGCAAAGGTCAAAGATTAATAATGGCACATGCAGGTAGCAGAGAAAATGGTCTGTTGAAAAATTGTGAACTCATGTTCATTTCCAAAAATACCGATAATCGAGGCTACCATGCTGAGATGAATGGTCAAATATTTAGAGAGTGGATAGAAAAGACTGTACTTCCATCGTTATATAGATCCTCCTGTCTGGTTATGGACAATGCTTCTTACCATAATGTAGTTGCATGTGAAGATAAGATCCCTACAACCTCGTCTACTAAGGAAGACATTAAAATATGGCTTAGAAGAGAAAATATTTCATTTACTGAAATGCACTGGAAATCTGAGTTGCTGATGTTGGTAAAGAATGCACACAGAGCGAAGACTTTCCACATTGATAAAATTATAGAGGAGCATGGACATAGATGTATAAGACTACCATCGTATCATTCACATCTAAATCCAATAGAATTTGTTTGGGCTAAAATTAAAGGAGCCGTGGCAATGGAAAATACAACCTTCAAACTTATTGATGTTCAGAAAATGGCATTTTCTATGCTCTCCAACATTAACAAAGAGTTCTGGATTAAATGTGAGGACCATGTATTTAAAGTAGAAGAAGAATATTGGCAGAAAGATGGTTTACGCATCATTCAACACATTACCATTATCAATCTCTACTAATTATCGGATTCTGAATGAAACATAAAGTGGAGAATTTTTTCATAAAACAAATTATATTATAAACAACACAGAAGAATAATTATTCGTATTACAAAATTTCCACTCAAAATTGGAACCAGAAAGAAATGGAATATAAGTTAAGGATGATTTGGATAGCTCGGATATGAAATAAACAAGAAAACAACTACAGAATAATTAAAATATGTATTCAGAAAAACATATTTAAACAATCACATTCATCAAGGATATAGATACTCAAGTTTATGCTTGGTGCAAGTATAAGTATTTAAACTGCAGAAGCCCGATGACATTTATATTAAGACGAAGAACTATCAGAACAGAAGTAATATAATATACTAAAGAGCCACACCAAACATGTGCGTAGAAAACGATAATAAAATAGTAAATCTAGCTGTAAAATCAAATTTAAAAAGAAAGAGGCAAAACATATTGAAATAGGAGACAGACCATGCAAAAAAAAACACAGACATGAAGCTCACAAGCAGCACATAAGGAGGAATTCTGCAGAGAACACTTCTACTTGTAACAAAAAAAGTTCAACAAGTGCCATAACAACATATAGATAGAGATATAGATAGACAAATGATTATTAAAGAATACTAGGGATAAGCGAGAAGAAATTGAAATTTGATAACAATGTAATAGTGCACATATTGAAACAATATGTTACTGCCTACAAAATGACATTCGTAACGACTGCTGTGATGAAACTGTGATGAAAATATAGATAATAAATAATCATAAATCTGCAACGTGGTTATGAAATGATGCACTCATGCAAAATATGAAGTCTATACGCTCTGTAATTAAAGAGAAAAATGTAAATATCGGTGGACATTTATTTATGAACGCACTATAGAATACTATTAGAATACTATTAGTAATACAATACAGATATGCCTACTGAGAATAGTGGTAAAACTACGGTTTAAGTCTTCACTGTGCTATAAATAGCACATAATGTTTACATTTTTAAGTATCAGACGTCATGGATTTCCGTGTAACACCAATGAAATTATTAAAATTAATGGATACCATGATGTCACATCTTTCAACACAAACAACATCAACCACACTTATAATTTTTATAACTAGTTTTTTTTCCCATTTATAACTGATCCTAAGCCTTACCCCCATCCCTAATATAAATACTAATACGAAATTAATATGCCTTTTCAATTAATATACCTTAAGTTTAAATACACATTCTACTAATCACACTGCAAAGGTTAGGCAATACCTCTAAACTAGAACAAAGATCACAGTGAAGATTTATACCGTAGTTGCGCCAGAATAGTCTAGTCTATTATCTATTCAATAGACTAAATTCAATAACCTTAAATTTATCTGCAAAGGTTAGGCAATACCTCTAAACTAGAACAAAGATCACAGTGAAGACTTATACCGTAGTTGCGCCAGAATAGTCTAGTCTATTATCTATTCAATAGACTAAATTCAATAACCTTAAATTTATCTGTATTTAGTATTATTACTTTTACTCAAATTATTTTTACTTATTGGCCTTGCTATAGTGTGACTTTAGACATACCCAAGTCACTTTTGTCATTGTGATGAGAAAAACATTGCAGTAACCAACGGTTACTAACCATGATTAATGTCTATCTTTTATGGATAAATATATATTGTACTTACGTAAAACACAGGTTTTTTAATAGTTCCACTTAGACGCAACAGACTATCACTAAAACTAATGGGTAATGATGTGCAAACAAGAAAACATACAAATTACAATACACAAAACATATTCCATGAAACGAACAAAAAGATTGCGTAAATGACGGAACAAAATTAATCAAGACAAAGACCACACCAACCCAGCAATAGACAAAAGAGTGGTCGGAATTGAGTCCAAAAGGCTTGAGGGTATCCAATTAAAAAATAAGACGATTTTCTAGAGAGTACCTAGACCTATCATCGGGGGTGCAGGATCTGATGGCAGTGACCTGAATATCAAGAGTACCATGATGACCATCACCGTTGAAGTGTGTAGCTACAGGAGTAGGTGTTCTGTCCTTGATGGTATGAAGATGGTTACAAAAGCGATAGCTCAATCTTAAGCCGGTTTCCCCGATGTACTGCTTGTCACAGCGTTTACATATGACCACGTAAATAACATGACTGCATTCACATGTAAGGCCTCATCAATGGAGAAAGTGGCCTTGGGAAATAAAATGGAGCTCATCTGAACCACATAAGGATATGTATAGCAACGGCCACATGAGCAATGAACAGTGCCAAAATGGTCAGGAACATCTTTTTGTTCATTTTGTTTCCACATATATTTACATTTTTTATGTACTTCCTGTCCTTCTGGCATCTCATTTCCATATTTCCATTGGATATGTATGTGTGTTGTGATAATTTCCATTCATCGTCTTTTGATATTTTGTACGTATCCTGATAAAGATCTTTTGATTGAAACATTGAATACGTTTTATGTATTGTAATTTGTATGTTTTCTTGTTTGCACATCATTACCCACTAGTTTTAGTGATAATTCATCATGTCTATGTGGAACTGTTTAAAAACATGTGTTTTACGTAAGTACAATTGTTTTTACGTTTCATGCAGTTACCATATATTGATTGTCGTATGGATAAATATATAGAAGTTCAAAAAGTCTCTATATGTGCTTCATAGACTACAGAAAGGCCCTTGACAAAGTCCAACATAAAAAATTAATTGAATGTCTTCAAGAAATAGGCATAGATGAAAAATACATCAGACTGATTAGAAATAGGAGACAGTATATTGGGAACAACCTGCATCAATAAGGTGTGAAAACAGCTTGGCCTACTCACCATACATAGAAATAAAAAGAGGGGAATACTTCAAGCCACAACAAGGATGTATTTTATCACCCCACCTATTTAATATCTACACAGACAATATCTTTAAACATATATAAAGAATTCCAGGACTCAAGATCAGTGGAAAAATAATAAACAACCTGAGATATGCAGATGACACTGACATTTTAGCATAACGTGAACAGGAACTGTTGATGGATGCAGACAAGTTGATAAATCAAGTAAAAAATGTGGACTGAATATAAACATTTTTTTAAAAAGACCGTGGTAATCAACAACGTCACAGAAGAACAGTTGCTAAACATAAAAATATGTGGAGAGAAGGTAAAGTGTTGTTGTTGTTCATCCATCACAAGTGATGATGAGCATTTGTTACATCCACTTTTGAAATTCACTTAAAGATGTGTCCTTACCTATGAGTTCATAGATGGCTAATAAGCCCTATTCTAGCCGCAAATGTCCTTGGACAGTTTAGGCATGGAATGACCACTGTAGATTAATTTTGGTCTATAAATTTCTAATAGAAATATTACTCTCTGCTGTTAAGCTTCTGGATTTCTCCTTTCACATGATGATTCTTCCTTTTTGACTGTAGAGTGCAGTGTAGATCTATTTTGTGCAAGTTATTCCCCTGTATCTTGCTCTATTTCAAAGGCTTTCAGTGAGGTCTTAATGAGTCCTTGTAGCGCTTCTTTCGGCCACCTTGAGATCATGTGTACCCTTCTCCAGCTCACCATAGAGAAGTATGTTTGACAGGCGATGATCTGGTATACATACCAGATGACCTGCCCAACGAATCTGTGTCTACATAAGAATAGTGTCAATGCTAGGGATACCAGATCTGTCAAGGACTATGGTATCTGAAATCTTGTCTTGCCATCTGATGTTCATAACTTTTCTGAAATAAGTTGTGTGAAAGTGATTGAGTTTCCTCACACGATGTCTATACACAGTCCATGGTTCACTAGCATATAACAGCACTGGGAGTACCACTGCTTGCAACAAGTACAACATTATTAATATGTCAGGCACATTGTCACAAATGACGGCAGATGTGAAACAGTTAAAAGGAGAATAGAAATGGCTGAAAGTACTTTCAGTGACATGAAGAAAATATTAACATATAAACAAACTACAAACAAGCTAAAAATTAGAATGATAAAATGCTGCATCTATTCTATATTAATATATACCTCAGAAATATAGACAATAAACAAACAATTAGAAAACAGAATTGATGCTTTTGAGATGTGGATATATAGAAGAATAGGGAGAACATCAAGGAAAGAGAAAACAAACAAAAAGAGTTTCTAACAACACTTTGTATGAAGAAAGAACTAAATAAAGATCAAGCAAATAAAATATTTTGGACATATTAATAGATATGACACCTTGTTGAAGATATTACTCGAGGGTAAAGTCGAGGGGAGACGAGCAAGAAGTAGGCAGAAATACAAGTGGGAGAGTAACGTCACGAGATGGACAAGTTACAGTCTAGCAGATCATCAAGTGCCGTCTCCGCAACAAAGGTTGGCTGCAACAGATCTCCAACTTCCCCTGTCTCTTGTTTTGGTGGTGCATTCTGCTAGACTGTAACCTTTTAAAATTGGTGATGTTACTCTCCCACTTGTATCTCTGTCTACCTCTTGATCGCTTCCCTATGACTTGACCCTCAAGTAAGATCTTCAATAAGGTGTCATGTCTTTTAATGTGTCCAAAAATTTTATTTGCCTGATCTTTATTTCTCTTAGTAATTCTTTCTTCAAATAAAGTGTTTTTAGCACCTCTTTATTTGTTTTCTTCTCTTTCCATGATATTCTCCCTATTCTCTTATATACCCACAACTCAAAGGCATCAATTCTGTCTTCTAATTGTTTATTTAGTGTACATGTTTCTGAACCATACATTAATATAGAATAGATGTAGCATTTTATAATTCTCATTTTTAACTTGTTTATAATTTCTTTAGATGTTACTATTTTCCTCATGTAATTGAAGGTATTTTTGGCCATTCCTATTCTTCTTTTAACTTTTGTTTCACATCTGCCATCATTTGTGACTATGTGTCCAAGATATTGATAATGTTTTACTTGTTGTAGTTTCTCTCCATGTATGTTTATGTTTAGTTCTTGTTCTTCTATGTCCTTGCTGATTATCATGGTTTTGGTTTTTTGGATATTTATATCAAGTCCATATTCATTATTTGATTTATTGACTTGATCTATTAGTCGTTGTAGTTCATGTTCACTTTCTGCTAAAAGAACAGTGTCCTCTGCATATCTAATGTTGTTTATTATTTTTCCATTGATATTGAGTCCTGGCATTTCTTCTATATTTTTTAAGATATACTCTGTGTGGATATTAAATAGGATTGGTGTTAAAATGTAGCCTTGTCTTACCCCTCTTATTATTTCTATGTATGATGAGTAGCTGTTTTCACACCTTATTGATGCAGTCTGTTTCCAGTATATATTTTAATTAGTCTGATGTCTTTTCCATCTATGCCTATTTCTTGAAGACATTTGATTAATTTTTTCATGTTGGACTCC
Source organism: Meghimatium bilineatum (assembly GCA_034231615.1). NCBI lineage: Eukaryota > Metazoa > Mollusca > Gastropoda > Stylommatophora > Philomycidae > Meghimatium > Meghimatium bilineatum. The sequence continues at coordinate 60,498,431 of CM067322.1, read as the reverse complement.
GTCAAAGACCTTCCTGTAGTCTATGAAGCAAATATAGATACTTTTTTGGACTTCCATATATTTATCTATTACTAGTCGGATACTAAGTATAGCTTCTCTGGTTCCTTTGTTTTTCTTAAAACTGAATTGTTCTTCACCGACTTCCATATCTATCTTGTTTTTTAATTCTTTCTGTGATAATATCCACACCAAATTCATTTAGATTTTTTATTATGTCTGCTGTTATGTTGTCAGAGCCTGCAGCCTTTCCAGATTTTATCGATTTGATTGGATTTTCTAGTTAATGATGATGATGAACCAGGACTGGCTGCAGTATCTTTGAATAACGTTTCATTGTTTTATAATTTTACAAACGGAAAAACTAGTGACTACACCAATTGAATGTGAGACAAAGAATAGGCCTAGGCTACAACACAATGATATTTTGAGACACACTATCTGAGTATCTATGAATGGTAGTGTCGTGAGCAGAGACTATTAGTCCTCTTACATTAGTTTGTTCTAACTTTGTGGCAGTCCCATGCTTTTGCTTTACCAATAATTTCATTTTCAATATGAACATCTCAGTCATCTGGAATTTGTGCAGAATTAAAGAATAATTATAAATGTAGACATTGCCTCATTAGGATAAATCAGTTTTAAAAAACAATCAGTTTTCAAAGACAAAATATGTTTATTTTAGTGAAAATGGAAGTGAAAGTATTCTCACATGTAGCAGTAAGAATTGTGTGGACATAAAAATCCATGTTAGGGAACCACGAAGTATAAACTCATAAAATCATGAGTGATGAAACCGAAACTGGTATATTGGTTTTTTGTCCAGTAGAGCTTCTTTAACCTTTAGCACATTATTATTACTAATTAAAATATCACAATATTTCCCCTGCCACTCAATTCTTTTTTTTTTAAATTTGTATTATTTTTGGTGGGTGTTTGGTCAATGCAATTAGGTACTTTACAGGGAGATATGCCTATATTTTTAGCAGAACAAAATATATTATAATATTAAAAAGCTGGAATGTAGCGGAAAGCAAAATAGTGGTAGATAAGCAGTGTTAGCATAAATATAGATAAAAATGCAGTACACATTTCACAGTCGTTAGGACTGCTGCTTGATATTCTGCATGCTACCCACAGAGACCTCCCCCCAATTGAATGATCTTTCTCATTTTCCTTCATCATTTCATCTTCACGAATCTGTAACCAATGTATCTGTAGCTGGCAAGCTCAGTAAACAAACATTTCCAATTAAGTTAGTCATTTTGTTTTTGTGGCAGCATGGTCTGCTAGTGACGTGATTTGAGTGACGACACGAAAGCTGCGCAAACTATAAGAAAGTTGAAATAAAACTGCGCATAATAGTAAAAAAAGTTGAATGAAGGCACACCTTTTCTAATAATAATAATAACTCTTTTGTTTGTAGAGATTTTAAAATAATTTTTGTACATATAAATAAAGAATTTAATACTTCAAATATGTGTGTAATTTGTTTTTTCATTGTGTGATACGAGAGGTGTGACAAAGTAGTAAAGATGTTTTTTCACAAAATATTTTTAAAAAAGGATGTTACTGTTTGGAAAGCGCAATAACTTTTTTGTTCTTAGAGATTTTTAAATAATTGATTTATATGTATATACATAATTGAATACGGAATCTAATAATGTGAGCTTTGTTGGTGTATGTATGGTATGTAACAAGTGAGACCCTGGTGAAGATCAAAGAACACAAAACGAAAAAAAATAATCTTTTATTTCAGATGTTTGACAACCTCAAAAATATTATACATTCTGTAACACACCTAAATCTATTGTATTTATGTAGTTTCATAACTAAACTAACATAATATCACTGAGTAAATAAATAAAACATGTAACGGTAACTTACCTTGTAAAAAAATGGTTTGAGAAACTTAGACCTAATGCTATTGTCCGTCAATATGTTAGTTCCATGCTTGTTCAATATTATTTCATAACAAAACAAATTTATTACTATATCTGTTCTAAAAACAAACATTGTTCCCAAGAAGTCCCTACTAACACAATCCATAATGATTATATATATTGACCGCCATTGTTCTTCTTTTGTTCTCATGAAACATGTCTATATCTGTTTATTGGATACATGTTCCCATTGTGTTTTGTTTGTGGCATCCTGATTATTGTGTATCTTTTGGCTGGTTGCATCCATCTTCAGCTCCCTGCTTACTTGGGCAGGACTGAAGTCTGAGGTCCTGCTCGAGTGAGACTACCCGACCAGTCTTAGTTCCCAGCCCCTGATGGCTAAACTAAGCCCCATGATCACTTCAAGGTGCTGGCCTCAATGGGGACCGCCATTGTAACCGACCGACAGATTCTGATCGGGATGTTTCTCGATTTTGACAATGTTTTTGTCCATCCTTCTCTCTTATTTTTCATAGACTATACCAGAATCAGAAGTTCAATACTACTGCTATGATTCACTGATTCTGGTCACTTGGCATTAGAGATCGTATGATTTTCACTTCACTGAATAGGGGGAGGGGTCATAGTAACGTGCGCCGAGCTGCACAAACCGTTGTAAACATATAAAAGACAATTGATGCCATTCAGCGCCCATTGTGTGCCAGAGGCTAAATAGCTAATATATCAGTGATTGATAAAGAGTTAAACAATCAATTACTCCTTCATTTACCTTAATAAAATAGACTTCCATACAACACATTGATAGTTTATGAATTAAAGATGAATAAAGGGGGCATTTTGAAAAAGATGTATGAGACATGGTGATTGATGATGCATAAAATGTGATATCTAGACTAATTTAAGGCGCAAGTAAGACTGAGCACCTAAAGGGCAGAGTCAGGAGTATGTTTAGCCAGGGAGTCACATAAACCATTAACACATATACCTACATACATCTGCTGGAGGAGACTGAGAACCTAAGGATTTGCCTGGAGGGCAATGATATTGGTTTCTAACCAATAACTAATATATCATGAATAGGCTAATACTTAGCTACTTTTTAGAACAGCACATTTTTTTCTGGTTGGCATCATTGATCTTCTATACTTCTAGAAGGTTGAACAAAACACTTCCAGAAATAATTTTGTGTTCATACTATCAAGGTAAATATTTATCATATTATTGTTGCTATATTTTTGCAGGAGGGACTGGAAAACAATTACGTAATTGTATCAGAGATACTCTTCAGTATGATTTTAGCTTTCCTCACATGAGAGTTATTTTTCCAACAGCTCCAATGATGTGAGTACTGGTTCAGAATAATAAGATACACTCTGAAACTGCTGAACAATGCTGAAAAATAAAACACATTTTTGTTCAATCTTCTTTTCCTGGTCAGAAGCCAGGATAGGTTATACCATATCAGGAATGTTTTATACACCATTCATTACCAGCCACAAAATTCCTTAATTGCCTCTTAAGACAAGGTAACAATGTTGCTGTTGTTGCTCACCTTCCCCCATCAAGGCCAGCTCCTTCACATGGAGATAGGGCTTAGTCCAGCAACCACAGGCTGGGAACCAAGACTTGCCAGCCCTTCCTACCAGAATATGGAAAGTTGGATGGCAACCACCATAAAACATTATATTTCTAGAAGTTGATATAACTGTATATTGAAACTTCTAAAAAACATGAAAACCCCACCATCATTCTATCTTTACAGTTATTTTTGTTCATGTTGTAGTGCCCTGTTATTAATCACCCCCCCCCCTGGATTAAAGGGCCCTCCAACTTGTGGAATTGCATTCCATCATAGAACCTAGGTCCTGTTACCCGAACTGTCAAGATCTCATTGGTTTGATGCTGTATGTTGAACTGACACCCAGAAGAAAAGGAAACATGATATGAAACCATCCAATTCAGGACATGATGATCCTATAGATGTCTTTATAAATTTTGCAGACGTTGCACATATTTTGTGTGCCAACAGACTAAGTGGCGAGGAATGGAGAGTGATAAAGCATGGCTCAGATCCACTACCAATAGATGGATGTCTTGGAAGAGTCAAGCCAAAGCACAGTTGCCATTTTGTTGCTTTTCACCAGATCTGGTGCTTTTTTCAAATCATCTGGGGCCAAAATTTTTGAAATATTACAACTGCACTAGTTTAGTGGTTTTGCACAAATTTGCTGGTGAATTTTAGTGCATTCTGTCATTATTTAGTGCTTTTTGGTGATTTTTAACTCATCAAATAATTTGTTTTGTTTTATTCAAAAAACTTTGGTTTATTTGTAAACATTTTTGTGAACACTATAAAGTCAAACGCATAATAAATAGAGCCGAAATTTAAATTTGCATATTCACAATCGTTCCAGGATCTTTGCTGTGACTACATTGCTGTTTAATTTAAATTTGTATATCATAATGAGCAAGAAAATGAGCAACATTTTCAGCACACGCACGAAAATGCGCTTATTTAATTCCTGCGTTATTCCGGTGCTATAATATGGATGTGAGAGCTGGAAAAGCTCTTTATCTTCAGAAAAGAAATTACTGAGTTTCGAGAACAAATGTCTTCGTAGGATAACTAACACCCATTGGAGTGAATTCAAATCAAATGATAAAATCAGAGAAGAGACACATCAAAATTACATCACATATGTTATCAGAAATCGCTGTTGGTACTACATCGGGCATGTCCTACGCGCAGACACCAACAGAATACACCACCAATCTCTGGAATGGATACCTACAGGCAAAACAGCCAGGGGTAGACCAAAAGAAACACTCAGAAGAACAACACTTAGAGAAAGTAAAACAACCAATATTCATACAATTCAAGAACTGCACAGAATAGCTTTAAACAGACAGAATTGGAGAGATCTGACCTCTGCCCTATGTGCTAACTTCAGCGCAAAAGGAAAATGAATGAGCAAGAACTACCCACAGCATTTCAGGGCACATTGGCTAAATGATTAGAGATTTTTAAAATGGTTAATTAGAGTTAAAAGCGATGACACGAAGTGTTATTATACCTATTGTAAATGTACAATAGCCGTGAGGGTAAAAGATATTGAGAGGCATGCTGAGACAACAAAACACAAGAAAGCTAAACAACCATTTCATGAACAAACACAACTTTCATTTAACGCTCTCAGCAATGACGTGAAAGCAACAGAAGCAGGCATATCTTTGTTTGAAGCTGGATATTGTTTAATAAAAGTCGATCATGTAAGTGAACTCTGTAAGGTATACTTTGGTGACAGTAAAGTATGCAAGAACCTAAAGTTTAGAAGATCAAAGTGTAATTCAGTCATTTAAAATGTGCTTGCACCATATTTCCAGAAAAGACTTGTTATCTAATATTTGAATGAGCAAATTCAGCTTATTAATTGATGAAAGCAATGATATTACTGCAACTAAGCTACTTGGTATAGCAATAAGGTATTTTTCTGTGAAAAGAAAACAGTTTAGTGTTACTTTTGTTAGAGTTAGTAGAACTGTGTGAATGTAACACTGAAGCAATATGCAATGCTCTGAAAGAATATTTGAAGAATAATGGATTTGAGTTGCAAAGACTAGTTGCTCTAGGCACTGATAATGCATCTGTCAGGACAGGTGTAAACAATGGAGTGTAAACAAAATTATAGTCTACAATGCCTCATCTGATCCTAGTTAGATGTATGTGCCATTCTTTTAAACTAGCTGTGTCACATGCTACAGTCGAGTGCCTTCCCAGGAGTCTAGAGTTCATGATTAGAGAAACATACAACTGGTTTTCTCACTCATCATTTCATCAAGCAAAGTATAGTGATCTTTTTGCATTAATAAATGATGAGCAACCTCCACATTATTCAACCAAGTCAAACACAATGGATGACTACTGAATCTGCCATTTTCAGAATATTGCAGCAGTGGGTTGAGCTCAGACTCATTTTAATATAGCAAGAATGCCCGAGCACTGTTATACAGCAGAACGTCTATATTCTATGTTTTATGACATGAAAAACTACCAGTATGTTTTGCTCATATTTCTGAAGCATATTCTTGGAGAAGTTAAAGCGAGAATAAAAATTTGGAAGCAGAAATTCAACAAAACTACTCAACGACCTTGTCCATCTCACTGATTCTATCAGTTCAAAGATTGTTATTCCTCGAAAAAACATTACACAGAAACTGATGTTATTGAAGACTATTTATATCCTAATCTCTATCTGGGTTATGAGTTTGAAAAAGAAATGGCAATCTACAAATTTCCGGATGAGAAAGAAATTTGTGGAAGATGTGTACAGTTTTTAGTGGAGTTATTAACACAGCTGCATTTATGTGTGCCAGGTAACGTTCACATATGTCAGTCCATGTCATGTTTTAGTGGGAGTGAATGTATACAGCCAAATAAGCCTTTCATATTAGATCTTGCTAATATGTTTATTGATGATACAGTCTCACCTGCATAGATTTCCAGTGGAGAAAACGAGAAAACTTCACCATATGAAGTGGACACATAACAATGACACACTTGCATTGTGGCCAGAAATAGCTTCATACAGGGAGGGATGCAACTGTGAAAATCCTTTCCAAAGTCTTGCAGATTTTTGTTTTAACTATGCTTACTTTACCTCATTCTATTGCTGACGTGGAACATGTTTTCAGTCAACTGGAGGTTACAAAATCAAAAATTGGAAATAATCTGAGCATCACGAGTTTGAAAGCTGTTCTCACTATTAAATATGGAATGAAAAGATGTGTAAAATGCTGTTTTTATTATAAACTATTTAAGGATGTCATGCAAAAAATTGGATCACAAGATGCTTATAAAAGTTTGTTTCAATCATCATCATCATCATCATCTAATACACAAATACAGCCAGAAAATTCAACTGAAATTGAAGAATTGTCTGACTGGGATTTGGCAGAGCTTGAATAAATATATTTCTAATATTAACTGATAGTCAAGATTTAGAATGTGTAAACTTGAAACATATTTTGAAAATAGTATGGTTTTTTTGTTTGTGTTTTCTCATTATTTTGTGTGTGCATTCTTGGCATGAGACTAGTGTCTTTTAGCAAAAACATGTTGACAACACTAAATGCACCAGGAAAAAGACACATAAAATGGGGGGAAAATGTCTGACTGTGATTATGCAATCTAGAATAATATTATTTATCAGATTAACTGATATTACTAAATTATAATGTGTTATCTTCTATTATTTTAAGGAAAATATTTGGTACTTTTTTAGTGCTTTTTTATAGGCAGTTCTAGTGCTTTTATTATGAAATGAGTTGGCAACTACGACCCAAAACAGCATCGTTCTTGTTGGAAAATGGAGTTCCTGGTCCCAAACCCTACTATTTTGGAGCAGTCCTCTGGATTTGAAAGGAAGCCCCTGAAAAATAACCCCAAAATGAAATTGTTTAAACACAGATTATCATATGAGCTACGATGTTGTCTCATAAAATGTCAACAGCAGGCAGTTTGCACCTGTGCTGCCTTGAGCGAAAAATCAGCCATGAGTGGCACACTAAACATACTACAACTTAACATCAGAACTCAGAAATAAGAACCTGGTGCCAAACTCAGCCTACATCTCTGATCTATCACTATGTGACTAATTTGTTTGCACCCTTAACGAAAGTTCTTAGACAAGTGTTCTGAACCTGGTGCTCATGAGCACCTTTGTGCTCTCGTAAGGACATGTGCTAACGTCATGCAAGTTAAAATATGCTCATGAGCACTAATGATTATATGTGGTGTCCACTGTCTGAAAAGGTTGAGAACCCCTATTCTAAGAGAACATCAATTCTACTCATATGAAGATGTCATAACGATGATGATCAAATGATTCATTGAGCAACCAAAGTCCTTCTCTGACAGAATTCATAGTCCACCCGAACAGTGGAATACAATGTGAACAGAGGCTGCTATTTCTGCTGTTATCAGGGATTGATGGTGGCAGTGGTAGAGTATGCACTGGCGATTCTAACACAATCAAACTCAAACAGAAAGATTGGATAGAATCCAGAATGAGGCAATGTGAATCATTTTGGAGTGTACGAGAGATACGTCAGCACGAGCAATACTTACTGGTTTGCCTAACTGCAGAGCAAAGAATACAAATCTGCAGGGCATGGGATTACGTACAAATCACCTCTGATAAAGAACATCCTCTACACCCTGAAATTCTCAAAGTGAAAGGCAGTTGACTTAAGAGAGGAAAGTCGTGTATGGGGCACGCAGAAGATATTATACAGAGTGTGTATAGATTGGAGGATGTGCTACCAGGTACGGAATGGAGTCATGCACCCTTAGATTGACAGACATTCTTCAAAGTAATAATAACACTCAGTAGAGAATGCAGAGAATGGTGTCCGACAGTGGTGGAGTCAGAGGTACTCGCTCTAATCTGTGAAAATTCCAGGGAAGGTGATATGATTGTATATACAGATGGGTCGGTTAAGAGACACAACAGAAGTGCCTGGGCTTTCACTACTCAAAGGTGGGGAGAAATCATCAGAGAGAAAAGTGGTGCTTTCGCTCAGACGACAAGCAGCATGACAATGGAGGTTTTGGCAGTAACCAAAGCTTTGCAATGGGTCTGCTCGCAGACTACCTGCGAGCACCCCTGCATATTCAGTGACTCGATGACCTGACCATGATTGTGAAAGTTCAGGTGGGATACATTCCAGAACAGTGGCTGGATGCAGTGAAGAATTCCTGTATGCGTAAAGTGACTTTCATTTTTGTTCCTGGACATGGGGGAGTAATGAGAAAGCAGATAGGTTGGCTGCTACTATGGCTGTTGGTGGAGCAATGGATCGAGCAGACATTTTGAACACCCTACGGGAAAACGCATGAGAAAATGACTGTATAAGCGACGATGACTCTTGTTCCATGATTAGAATAAAGGAATTTGGTTTGAAACGTGGTGTCACTAGAAAGGAGCGGTTTCATGGGCAAGAAAGAATGATGGTTAATCAACTGCATACTGGGACCATCAGTCAACATGTAATGGCGGCTACACTCAAGGAGAGATCTGAGCACCTATGGACTTGTCCGGAGTGCATTGTTGATGATCCAACGATTAACTAACTAACTAGTGGAATACATGTCTAAATGCCAATGGCAACTACTTCTGATGACTGCAGGTGCTTACATATTTCCTAGTAACTGTTTTACTTAATTATAACACAATTGCTGATTTGTCTTTCATAATCTTGTAGTACGCTTGGATGGGTTTCATTTCATCACCTCTCATAAATTCTGCAAATTTAGGGGATGAAAAAAAAATAATAAAAGGAAGACAGGGAAATACCCAGGAAAGCGTGAAGGAAAAATAACAGCAGAACAATGACTGAAGAAACTGTAAGCAAAAGAATTATCGTTTCTAGCTGGACAAAGTTGGACTGAAATAATTGTGATCTGATATGTGTATAATATTAAATGTTTTTAAATTTTCTTCCTGTTTTGTTCATGTTAGAATGACTTCTATTTCGACACATTTTAACAATGACATTATTCAAAGAATTTACAAATATTTGGTATTGCAAGTAGGAATATTGTATATGGAATTACTAAAATATAACAATGTTTTCTTCCCAGTCCTTATACTTTACTTGGAGGTATGCCATTTAATGTTTGGTTTGACCGAGATTCATTGGAACCCACAGGAACAGAATGTCTGTCATCAATTGACTCTATGGCACTGCAGCTCAAGAAGCTCGTACAAGCAGAAATAGCTTCTGGTATCCCTGAAAGTAGGATTGTCATAGGTGAATTATGTTCTTCCATTTTCTATTATAATGTTGGTTGATATGGTTGAGAATATCTTTCTGTTTGCACATTAATTTATATATGCATAACAGTCACTATCATACAGAGATGCAAAGACCATAATCCACAACATATACACTTCAAAGTAAAAGAAACACATAAAAGTGGAATACAGATGTGATGCAATACATTAACTGCGAAGACACCAGTACATCACACTATTTTGTCTTAGAACAGGCCTTAACAGACTGTGAGACCACCTACTACCGGGTAATTAAAGGTCTCATACACAGTTTAATGTATATACGATTCAGAATCTAAACCCCTGAACAAATACTTCAGGACTGCATGACTTACAATGAGCAATGATGGCAGATCTGATGAGAGAATACAGAGCTGAGAAAAAATACTATGGGAAAAGAAGCCTTTGCCCTTTCAATAGTATTGACAATCTAGTATGATCACAGACCTTAATGTAGATGTAAGACTAATAATTGTAATGTATAAAAATATATGTTAGTCAGAAAGTCTTAGGCAGAAGTGCTCACAGTCTGTTTAACAAAATGTTTTAAAATGTAGACTTGTTTCCACTTGTAGCATCATATTCAAGCAATGATCTAGATAAGTGGTTCAAAACACATAAAATATTCATGTTTCTTCAAGTTTTGTAATACATGCAATGCTTCATTAATAATTAACCGTACAAACAGACAAGCATGAAACAGTTCTTTGAAAACTGACTTCTCAACTAAAAGATACTGTGCCATGGTATATTTGGTGCTTGAGTCTATTAATATATACACAGCTGTATTAAACACCAAAAATTTTTTGTCTAAAACATTATTTCATTTTAAAACTCCTTGCAGATTAGCAAGACGTAGTTCAGAGACTGGAATGTATTGTATTGTTGTTCACAGCTTAGCTTCAATACCTGCGCCTTTTGGCCTGATACATCCAACCTTCTGTGTGATGGGTAAACAACCTCAACGCCTCCTCAGTTGCTTCTGCAATATTCATAGCAGGTCACAGTATTGTTATTCATTGCTTGCCTTTTAGTTCTGGTTGCCCATGTCATGTGACGTATTCTCTCCAGAACGTTGTCTTCCCAATTGAACTCCCTGAATCCTCCTCTGTCTTGGGCCATGCGGCTTGCATTTTCCAACGATATGTTCATGCTATCTTTAATGTCATCAGTCCATCGTCTTCTTGGTCTGCCCTTTCTCCTCCACCCAGCTGCTCTGCCCTCCAAATTATTTGTCTTTCTAAACAGTTGTGTCTCTTTATATTACCAAACAGGTGTAGTTTTCTTTGCTTTATGATGTTTAACATTATTTTACTTGCTTGCCTTATGAGGGTTCACATGGATGAATAGAAATTAAAACAAACTATTAGAGTTACAGAGTACATGTTATCATTGAAAATATGGTTGAAATTCCTAAGAGCAAATGAGTTCATCCTTAAGACAATCTGTACCAGTGATTTTATTTGCCAATATTTGTATCAACATAGGTGGTTTCTCCATGGGTGCAAGTATGGCTTTACAGCTGGGCCTCAGATACTTTCCCAATGTGGCTGCAGTTGTATCACTTAGTACATTTCTTTACAATGACAGTGAGATCTACAGAGTAAGTTTATTTATCAGTTCAATCCCAAAATAAGGGTCTACTTTTTTGCGGGAAGCGGAATGAAATTTTGTCAATTTTTTCCCAGTAAATTATTTCCCTTATCTAATTGGTCTATAATTACCGATCAGTGGTTCTGGGTCAAGATATGTATTTTAGGAGAATTGTATGTGTGCGTCTCTCAGTGGATGGTGCACAGAAGGGGCTCTCAGTGTGTAGTTTGAAAATCGGCAAATCCAGCATCGTCCTTGCGACTGTAACAGAATTGTATATCTCTAACAAATTTATGATTATGGTAACCATTTTGTATCTAGGACTAAACAGGCAGTAAATGACATCACAAAATTGCGGATCAGCGCAGAATTTCTAAAAAATGTGAAGGCAGACCCTTATTTTGGGATAGTACCTGTTTATCTTCTAATGGGAGAGAGTAGAGGTCCTTATTCACATGGAGGTCAATTACAGATAGTAAATTGATAAACACCAAAGAAGTGATGGCAGATTTTAACAAAATAATATTGTTAACAAAATAATATTGAAAATCCTATAACTGCAAAGGAACTAAAGAAAGAGGACTACACACAAATAAAAAAACAGTACCAACATTCAAAATTAGCAATCATCATTCCAGTAGTTGATAAATATTTAGATCAGAGGTGAGCAACTTGTTATTAGCCTGTCAGTCTGATTTAAATTGTTATATGGACTGACTCCTGAGCTAGGAAAAACAAATCACAAGATATATTTGAGCCAAACTGTGAAACACAATACTAAATAGTGATGTGACAATTATTAAGGCAAACTACTAGTTGAAAACATAATTGCTCATCATGCTTTCATTTGTTGTCCCACACTAGAGACTTCAAACATGTGATGTCTCATGGTGCAGAGAAAGTTTTCAGTTCATGGCAAGGGTTACTTGGAATTTCAAATGACTTTTAAAAATTATGTTTGACCTCATAATTTTTTTTAAAAGACCCAATCCAGTCTGTGGACACAAAAAAGGTTGTCCACCACCCACCAATGATTTAGATGTTATCAAGAGAATTACTGCTGCTATCTGAGAACAAATAAGTAGAGTAACCTCTGCAGAGATTGAAAGAACTGACCATTTCATAAAAGTGTGAATTCAATAGAGAGAGCTAAATGAAAACTACAGACCAGAGCAAGACAAAGTCAATAAATTGAACAGAAATAAACAAGTCAGAATATTTCGACTGAGAATATTTAGTGGGACGCTGCCATCTTCACACTTCAGCATCAGTGACTCACTGCCAGCACTGCGTAGCAGCAACACAGACACCAGAACACATACTACAGGACAGGCAGAACAGCAATCTGACCTACAAGTGCACCTCTTCAAGTTGTGGGTAATATACAGTGACTTAAAGCAAACCACTCTATACATGACCAATATTAGACTAGATGCATAGTATAATTGATCACAGAAAAAAATGTCATCAAAATAATTTCGCTGTATATTTCTTTTTGTGATTTCTTCTTTGTTTGTTCGTAAACTCCAGCAGATTAGTAGTTCAGAGAATATAATATGTTGCGCCATGGTTTACAGCTTAGCTGCACCTTAATATCTGTACCTTTTTGTCTGACACATCTGACTTCAACACACCTTCTGGGTCACTCTGATCCTCTATAGGATGGGATAGCCAAATTCACCCCCAAAACCTGATTATGATTTGCTTGACAGGTAACATAGTTGCTATTTATGCTCCTCTTCCAGGACACAGGACAACACAAGAACAGCTATTCTATAATAAAGCAGCAATATGTGTATTTTTCATCCATTTTCTAAAATTTGTTGGCTTTGATTTTCCATGGAATGAGATAGTTAACTCCATCTCCATTTCTCCTTAGTCAACTCTTACATTAGTCATATCTTACATTATTCATGTCATGTTACTATGTAAGAATAATTGTCATAGGATAATAAATATAGTTCAGTATCTGCATTTATGAATTTATAATATGAGTTGTGTTTCCACATATTATATGTGTATATGTAGTGCAAATAATTGTTCAGATTGTATTCCACTTCATAGATATTAGAGAATGATACTACAACAAAGCGACCAAAAGTGCTGTTCTGCCATGGAGACAAAGATGAGCTAATTGATATTAACTGGGGAAAGAATAGTTGTGATCGCCTTTCCAAGTTTGGCATACAGACATCGTTCAAAAGCATCTCTGGCCTTGACCACAGTATGAACATCAAGGAATTGGATCTTGTAAAATCTTGGGTGATAGAGCAAGTACCCGATCATGGATAGCGTGAGAACAATTAAAAACTGTAATGTTATCAATTGAAATTGTCTCTAGGTAACAAGTATTTTTTTAAAGTATTCATAACACATGCACATCCAAATATTGGCAAGACAAAATGTGATAAGCAAAATGTACATAAATGTAACATGTTTTATGAACATGTTAATAAACTGAAAATAGTGTAAGCAAAATGTACATAAATGTAACATGTTTTATGAACATGTTAATAAACTGAAAAGAGTGTTTCATATACTTCCTTTGTCATAAAATTTAATTAAACATTATTACTCTTTGCTGATGGAAACCTTCCAACAGCCTGGAAGATCGCTATGTCAAGCCAATTTTAAAGAAGGATAAGCATGAAGATGACATAAAAAGCTTTCGACCAATCTCTTCAACTTCTAAAATCAGTAAACTTGCAGAACAAATGCTGAACGACAGATTATACTGATGGTTGGAAGCTTCAGTATCCCTCAACAACTCTCAAGCAGGCTTCTGAAGAGGAGTAAGAACTGAAGACCAACTCTTCTTCACCCAGAATGTGAAGGCAATATTCAGCAAGGGAAGAGCACAGTCGCTGTCTTCATAAATTATATCCCTGACTTGCTTAACATCCACAAAGCCATGTTTGCAGATGACCTTGTCATATTGACAAGTGGATCGTCTGATACACATTGCTCTCTCATAGTCCCCCTGTCGAACATCATGAGTTATCTGCTCTGTGTAGAGAGTTCTGTAGCAACTATGATGCAGAGGTGAAACCAATATCAGAAACATTCTCATACGTCACCATCATATAAAAAAATGATGCACCACATCCAAAAAAACCTAGTAATATTAACAGACTCTCTGTCCGCTCTACAAGTTCTTGAAAACTGGAATCCAACAACAGAGAAAACCATAAGCAACATACTTCAAGTTACAAAAATACTTATATCCTATGGCATCAATACTACACTACAGTAGATACCAGGTCACATAGGTATCAGCAGGAATGAAAGTGCTGATAAACTGGCAAAAAAGGGAGCAAGTATGCCTCAACCAGGAACTTCCACCAACCTTAGAACAACTGAACACATTATCCACAACAACTGTAAACAACAATGGATTGACTGCTGGGTCACTTGCTCTAAAGGAAGAGTACTATATACATACATGTCACAACCAAATCCACACAACAGCATAAAAAACAAACACCTGAAGATCAAATTACAATATTTAGGCTGCCAACAACACGTACAACTTAACAAATACTAATTGTACTTATGTAAAACACAGGTTTTTATAATAGTTTCACTCAGACATGACAGACTATCACTAAAACTAGTGGGTAATGATGTGCACACAAGAAAAAATACAAATTACAATACACAAAACATATTCAGCGTTTCAACCAAAAGGTCTTTATCAATATATACTATCAGACAAAACATCAAAAGATGACGAACAGAAATTATCACAACACACAAATGTATCCAACAGAAATATGGAAATGAGATGCCGGAAGGACAGGAAAAATGTAAATATATGTGGAAACGAAATGAACAAAAAGATGACGGAACAAAATGAATAAAGACCAAGACCACACCAACCCAGTACTAGACAAAAGAGTGGTCGGAATTGAGTTAAAAAATAAGAAGATTTTCTAGAGCGTACCTAGATCTATCATCGGTAGTGCAGGATCTGATGGCAGTGACCTGAATATCAATAGCACCATGATGACCATCGCCATTGAAGTGTGTGGCCACAAGAGTAGGTGTTCTGTGCTTGATGACATGAAGATGGTTACAAAAGCGTTCGCTCAATCATAGGCCGGTTTCCTCATTTCCCAAGGCCACTTTCTCCATCAATGAGGTCTTTACATGTGAATCCCGTAATGTTATTTACGTGACCATATGTAAACGCTGTGACAAACAGTACTCTGGGAATATAATCCAAATGCATGCTTTAGGGAGGGCAACCCAAGGCTCATCCCTCAACTGCACCCTATTCTTAATCTTCATAAATGATCTCCCTGACTTGCTTAACATTCACAAAGCTATGTTTGCAGACGACCTTGTCATATTGACAAGTGGATCAGACTTACACCTGGCTCTCTCATAGCCCCCCTGACAAAACATCAATAGAGTTATCTGCTCTGTGTGGAGAGTTCTGTAGCAACTATGATGCAGAAGTGAAAGTACATATTTATGTCTCTTGACCCAGTACAACATTTATCAATACTGATAGTACTTATGAATACTTTGATAAGTGTAACCTCAGGCTCTTTTATTTTTTAAATTATCATTATTTGAATATCATCAATTAATTATAACTTTAACCATGTAATTATCTTAATTTAATTATTTTATTTGTAATGATTGTTCTACTTTTTACTATACATATTGATTACCGCTATATTATTTTGTTTCACTTCACTTTTACATGCCATGTTTTACGACAATGTTATAATATTTTTTACTTTTCAGTTTAGAATATGTTTTTGGCAAATCACAATATCATTATAACTCCCATTTGTTGCTGGGTTCCAAAAGGGAAACAAATAACAGTAACACTGTGTTTTGTCAAGCATATCATAAGATGACATTTAACTCTTTCAGGACTTCATTATTTTTAGGTTTGGACCAAATTAATTTTCAGGAGTAGAAAAATTTCCTTACATGTGTTTTTCATTGTATCACTTGACATACTAATGTTGATAAATTGTGTATGTGTAATATATCACTGGAAAGGGGAATTGATACAGAATATGAATATATAAGTACATTGATGATATTTGATTACTTCACAGGGTTAGAGTTAGTAAAACACAAAACAAGAAAATGAAAATGTTAATTTATTAGTATAAATATTGTGACTTACCCAAATCTATCCATGAGTTTATAAAAGATATAAAATCACTGAGTCTGTTGGTGATTGCGTCGCCAGCCGAGATCTGCTGTCACTTCCTCTATTTCCATTCTTGTACTTGATGTTATAGTGGGATATGCAGCTCACTTCTTAGCTAATTTCCTACCATTTTGGTAGGCCACAAAACCCCAACCACACGTGTGTTTCTTGTGTTACTGAGCCATCTGTGTAAATTATATGTGGCTTCAAGTGCTGCAGTATGAGTTCTTGGATCATCCCTCTGTTCTGTTGGCAGCCCATTCACTGCACTCTCGTCCCAGCTGAATCACAGCTGTTGTCAATAACTTTCTATCTTTGCTAAATGCCGCCCTTTCGCAGCTTCTTCTAACTTCCTCCAGCTCACAAACTCTCGAGTCTGTGATGGCCAAAGTACTGGGTTCAAATCTCACCGCAGACAATTGTATATTCATATTGTTCAAAGAGATGGCAAACTACTGAATGTAGAAAATAAATAAAGCCAAAAAGTGCGGAGTTGATGCTATGTCCTGAATAGAATACACTACCAAAACAAAAATATTGATGAAGAAACACTCTGAGAAACTAGATTTTGAGTTTCTTGGTACCATCAATGAGAAAATAGACACGTCTTGGTACCATCAATGAGAAACAATTATTACTTGAATGTTTTATGTGAAGAACAATCAAGAATGGAATTGGTTTCACCATAAGAATAACAGATGCATCAACTACATAAACATTCACAATGCTATAGTACATGAGGAAAGGAAAGTTAGTGTGTGAGGAAAGAAATGTTAATATGTGAGGAAAGAAAAGTTAGTGTGCAAATCTAAATACATTTTGAACCAAAAAATGCAATGTTTGTTTTCTGTTTATCTGTTTATACATTATGTAGGTCTTTTTTATTTTGTTTGTTCTCAAGCTCCCATGGATATCTCTTAAAGTAGAACAGTGCTCCTACAAGATTTCAAACAGAATGTAGTTCACACAACAGAAATGTGTTGTGTTGCCGTTTTATTTGAACCAATGACCTGACACCTTTGGCTTTGGTAACTAATACATTCAATGCTGAACTGTGTATGTCTGTGATTATATCGATAGTATAATTGACCAGCCATTCAAGAGAATATTGCTGAAATGACTAATGTCTGCTTCACAACAAGGTAATCCAAACTATATTATGGATCTGAAACATGGACAACCTAAACAAGACATGAGAGGAGACTAAACACTTTTCAGCTAAGATGTCTCAGCAAAATCTTACATTAAATGGCACGATAAAATCACCAATATAGAACTTTTACACCACACTCAGCTACCATCTGCCATGGAAACACTTAATAAAAATAGATTGCAAGGGCTGGACCAGGTCCACGGAATGCTAAATTGTCTTATTCCACAATAAGTACTATTCAGAGACGCTTGTGGTAGTCCAATGCAGAGGTACAAAGACATTTGTAAGTCCTCAATGAAAGATTTCTCCAAAATTTGGCAAGCATGGCCAAAACTTGAGGCTGTCTGGAGGCACAATCTGTGTGCTGGCTGGGGTGATGTTGTTTAGGAACAATATAATAAAAGATATGGAAGATAAAAGGGAAAGATGAAAATGAACATCTTCTGTTGCTTTAACAACATGATCGCTTAGAAAGTCTTCCATTACTGAGAGAAAAGGCTCATTGGCTTGTTTTTGTTTGTTTTCTTAATGATCATCTGCAAGATGCAAAAAGCCATTCAGTAAATTCTAAATATTACAGAAAGTTATGCTATATAATTAACTGTTTGTGTTACAGTGATTCAATGGTGGAGCAAAGACGAATAATACTACAATCTGCCATGTATGCTATGAGAGGAAACCACGCGCGCGCACGCACTCACACACACAGTGTTGTTTTTTTTCTAGGAAAAAGGTGGGTATACGGCGTTTACAGAAGTGGATGGTCAATACTTGGATGGTCACCACCTCTCCTCCTCCCCCCCCCCATATTGCCGTCATACTTTGCACATAGAGGGGGATTTATAAAACTAAAAAACCAAGCTTACGTATGAAACATTTTGAGTAATCAAATAGTTTTCTTATAGTTTTACTAACATATTAAAAAACGGATGGCGGTGTGGTTTGTTGTGTATTCTCCGTAGCGTTAATTATGAGGTTACGTTATCTGAAGAGGAAGGGTTAAATCATTTCGTGTGTTGACAGTGTCAGAAGGAGGAGCAAAGAATATTAACGCTCTGATCAGCCATGCATGTCATAAGAGACTACTAATAGCTATGTGGTTAGTGTTGAGTATGAGCATTAGCAACAAAAAGAACCACTCAAACCTTCCCTTATAGATATATGGGCCTCACAACCTCCACCCATATAGACATACATACAAATATACAGACACACATACATACCGACATACATGCACTAATATAATGCTTACTTTAACCAAGGTTTATAATAAAGGTCATAATTTGTACATGCCTTTATAAAGTTCAATATTTCTATTTCTTTCCTTGCTATTTTAATCTGTTGCTGCCTGGTGGCCAACAATCCGTTGTTGTTTTAGTGAAACCTCCAAGCTCTCATGAAAGGAAACAGGACATATTAGTTGATCATCTTTTCTATCTCTATTGTAAATAGGAATTCCTTGGAAAATTAGAGACTTGGCAACTTGTACAGCTTTCTGGCAGTACTGTCTGGGTTATAATCGCCTCTCTACAAACAAATGTATAGTGCGCTTAATTGCTTTATTGGCACCATTTGAATTTATGTTTCGTTCTTGCGATATCGGGCTCAGTTCAGAAAGCTCTTGAAGTGCATCACACATTAATTATAAGTCTAAAATAAACTCCACAATAGTAATCTTCTTCATCAATCCCTTATATGTGCATCTATCATTTTTTTAATATCTGGAATTATCATCTTAAGCATTCTAAAATGACAAACTACTTTATGATCCAACCAAACTGCAGATACTGAGCGAAAGCTGGATGTTACCCAACGAATGCTTAATATTCGTCTAATTTTCAACAACTGTGCTTCCAGTGAACTGGCACATACATGGAGTTCGCGAATATTCTTTGGTCGATGCATGATAAAAAAAACGTATAACTTGTCAATAAATTATTTCAATCTATTAATTTCAGAAACTTTCTTATCAGCAACGTGGACAGATAATTCCAGATTATGCTTAGCACAGTATCAAACAATTAATGATGGAAATTTATCTTTTAATAACTTTTTTTTTACTACGAGAACCCAACATTATTGCTGCACCATCACATAAAAATAAATAAAATAAAATTGGTTGTCTAAAAATAAAATTATAAAAGAAAATCCAAGGACAATGAAGGAATGACTCATGAGATCGAAGATATAACCATTTTAATTCGGTACATTTTCCCCTCCCCCTTATCGAAGATGTATCTATGACCCTGGTTCTGGTGTATGCCCCTATGTTATTCCTGGGCAGATGCGAGTCGTGGAGTGTTGATGAGGATCAATTTGGTGTAAATGCGCATTTAGACGGCAATGTCCCGTTCACAGTCAAAAAATCTCGACTTGTTTATTGCTGCTCAATTTGTTGCCTTCCTGAGATCTATAGTTTCCCGTAGTTCTCTACACTGTCATTATCATCAAGTCCGTCTCCGCAACAAAGGTTGCCTGCAACGGAACTGTAGTTGCATGTTATTTTATCAAAGCTTTTACTTCCATGAAACTTTGAATTAGTCCTATTCGCTATTCTCATGTATATTCTTCAAAAATATCTAAATTTCATGCTAAAAAAAATTATCTAGACATTGAGATATGGTCCTATTGTATCTTGGTCACAAAACACACGTTAAAATTATATTTAGTCTGTTAATTTTGAATTTGTACCAGGCAGTGTCAAAAGTCATGTAATTTAAAATGTAGTTTAAATGATGTAAACATTTAGTCGTGCAAGAAATGCAGTCAAAAATACAAGGAAAAATTATCATTCGTATTAGGCTACCATTATGAGTATGAATCTTATTATTTAACCTAATTTAGACTGCATGACATTACATCATAGAAGCAATGCAATGCTGGAGATAACAGTAAGGAGAAATAGATTTGGTGCACAAATAAGTTGTTTAATGATTGATCAGTGTGTACTGTGTTAGTTACACCCTAAAGGCTGAAGTAAAGAAAAGTTCTCCACTGTGACCTTTGTTCTAGTTTCGAGGTGTTACCTGATCTTTGTTGTGTGATTTGGCAAGCTTACGGGTAAGTACTTAGAGTAAGGTTAGGATTAGAAATAATATTTCTAATGTGTGCGCGCACCTCACTCCGTGTGTAGCGGGCAGAAATACTGATCACTCACCACAAATAATAGGAAATTGTAAAAAATGTGTAAATTGGAAAACAAACAGATTATGCTTAAGTTAGTCTGTGTCTAGATTTGAACTCAAGTGATTGTCGGATGTGACGTCACTGCAGCCATTATTTTGATTGGGCAATTTTTGGGGCAAACACGCAGGCAAAAACAATTACGAAATCATGGGAAAATTGACAAAACCAACAAAATAACAATGTCACTTCCTATCTAAACATAGTCAGGCACATTGTGGGAAGATAATAGAGCACAAAGACTAGGCTTATGTATATTTAAGACTTTAATTTTAAAAAACAATAACACAAAGGGTGGGGGAAAAAATCAATATAAAGAAAGAGTCAGATCGTTGTGAAACGGACTATTACGCTGTAGCGTGTAATGCTACTTAGCACAGGCTTTGGTAATCTTTTAAGAATGTCAGGTTTAGTGAAAAATGCTTCCTCATCCGTAAGGATGAACCTAGGTGTCATTGGCACTTTTTTATAAAAAAACACCAATGTAGCCATCTTCCTGCAGGCCAACAATGCGTGCTACGTAAAGGCGAAAAGCACCTTTGCTCTTCCCATTAACATGAACCACAACGTAGCTGCCACATTGTAGTTCTGCCTTTTCATTTTCGCTGCCTGAAGAAATGTGAACATTATTGAAGCCATCACTAAGAATCAACTATTCTTCTTCAGAAGAATCTTCAGGCAGAAACAGCTTGGTTCGCACCTTATTAATTGATGGTGGTTTTTTTTAACCTCATTTTTTCCCCATCCAATTCCTTGAGTTGCAGTTTGTTGGGGGTTGATGTGAGGAGTACTGATTTAAGACCTCTTCCAGTACACTTTCTTCGAACTTGTATTTTCGGAAGTGGTACAATGTGTGCGGGTGAAATAAGATCTAAACAGCCACTGGATGGACCAGGTTCAGGACTTCCTGAAGCACGCGCGAAACGTTCATGATTTTCTATTGCTTGATAGAACGAGGATGAAAGATTGTCTACAGGGAGTGGACCAATAGGTGGGAGCTTATCCAAGCAAACCACTCTACGATCATTAATATCAGCTATGTCTACATCTTGATATTGGTCTGTTATTGTTGCTGGGAAGAAATCTTCATCCGTGAAAATATTGATGTCAAGTGGGCAAATCCTGGTTACTCTGAACCCTTGTGTTGTTTTTCCTACTGTAGCAGTTCTTTCATAAGCTTTGCTAAATATTCCATCGACATGGTACTCAGTTACAACTTGACCAGGATTAGAAGTTGTCCAATTGTCGCACAAGTCATCATAATAGGGTTTCAGAGGTCTAAAGAAGTTACGATCTAAGGGTTGAGTTCTGTGGCTGCTATGCGGCGGTAAACTTAGCATATAAATGTTGTTTTGATGTGTGTTTTCTGCCTCACAATGTGTGTTCTCTGCCTCACAATATGTATTTTCTGTCTCATAATGTGTGTTTCCTGTCTCATAATGTGTGTTCTCTGCCTCACAATGTGTGTGCTCTGTCTCACAATGTGTGTTCTCTGCCTCACAGTATGTGTTTTGTCTCATAATGTGTGTTTCCTGTCTCATAATATGTATTCCCTTTCTCAGAATGTGTTCTCTGAGTAGATTGTTTAATGCATCACTGTTAATGCATTTAATTCATGCTATTTGAGTATATTATATATATATATATATATATTATTTGAGTGTATTCTTGAGTATATTTTTAAGGCATCTCTGTTTTCAATATTGTGTTTAATTCATCTCTGTGTTCAGTAGAGTGTTTATTGCCTCTCCATCAAGTATTTTGTTTACTGCATCTCTGTCTTGAGTGAAGTGTTTACTGAATCTTTGTCGGCATTGTTTCGAAGAGACATACACCACCAAGATGCAACATAATAATTAATGACCAAAATTAACACAAGTTGAAAAAGTGAAATATCTTGGCACCCTGTTAACATCAGAAGGTAGATGCTCAAGTGAGATTAAGAACCCAACAGCACAAGCCAAATCAGCATTCCAAAAAATGAGAACCATTTTGTGCAATGGAAGACTATCAATGCGGACCCGAATTCGAGTGATGAGATGTTATATCAAACCAATTCTTTTTTATGGATGTGAAGCATGGACTGCACAAAAAAAATTCAAAGTGAATTAGAGGCTACAGAGATTTGGTTTCTGAGTAGAATGATGAAAATACAGTGGACAACTAAGAAAACTAATGCAGAGGTTCTCATTGATGCTGGCGTAAAAAGATCAATCATATCAACATTAGGGACAGACAGTCAAGATTTCTAGGGCATGTGCTGAGAAGAACACTTAATAACCACTGGAAAGATCAAGGGGAGAAGAGATAGGGGATGACAAAGAGAAAAGTTGCGAAATGGACTAGTATTGTAGCATGGTAGAAGTTCACATATGGAGCTTATTGACAACACAAGAGACAGAGAGTCGTGGAGAAATATGATCGCCTACGCCATTCGGCATTGCACTTGAGTGATTGATTGCCTTGAGTAGATTGTTTAATGTCTTTTTCTCTCTTGAGCATATTGTTTAATACCTCTCTATCTAGAAGAAATGGGCGTTGCCATTTTTTTCAGAAGTAACAATACAAAACAGAAATAGTTTCTTTTACAGCCACACGAGTCGTCCAGTTTTCTAAAGGAAGTGAAGTTTTCCGGATGTTCAGAGGTTAACATAAAAACTTGAATTGGGCAAAACGAAATATAACTGATTAATATATGATTGATCTAACATCAAAGCCGTTAAAGTGGCGAAAGGTCCTGTAGACCCATACTATAAAGCTGTTATAGTGGCGATCAGTCCCCAATGAGTTAAAGAGATTGGCTACACCCCTAGAAAATAAAAGTAACCCACAAATTCAATGCTGAAATTAGATGTATTGGACCAGCAGATGCAACAAAGCTGTAAACCACAGTGAAATGTATTGTTATTCAGACAACCTCCTGCTAAAGGGAATAAGTTTGAGAACAAATGCAGTGCAAAAAGATGTTATTATCTCAGGGTATGTTTGAATGCTTTTGCATATCAACAGTTTGTTTTATTAATTTGAAAGTATGTACAGACAATCCACTAATATTCTCCTTCGTTCGTTCTCAAACTCTTGCAGATTAGCAGGATGTAGTCCAGAGAACGGAATGTGTTGTGTCATGATTTATAGCAATGCTGCGATATCTGCACCTTTGAGCCTGACACATCCGACTTTAGCATGGCTTTGGGTCATGTTGACTCTATATGGGATGGGCAGCCTACTACATCCCATGCCTACTAATATAATTGTGTTAGGTTTATGTCTCTTGTTGGTTTGGTGGTAGAGTGGTTAGTTGACCTGTCTTACAAATACAACTGTTAAACTTGCTTGTGGTTGAAAAGCCTATTGCCCACATTGTACTGGTTATGCAATTGGGTGTATTAGTGACGCCTAAAAAGTCTATGTCTACCCCATTCTCCTGTCACAGTCATATGCTGATATGGATTTCTGGAATTAACTGTATTGCAGTAACCAGCCCTGAGGCAGAGCCATAGAGCTTGTCTGTCAAAGCTATCTCAGATGGCCAGATTTTTCTTCTTATGGTCTAGTACAGTGGGAAGTTCTGCAGGATATGTTGTCTTTTCTGCAGATCGTCCATGGACACATTTGTGTTGCCAACTTCAAACATTTTATACATTTTATGTTTTCCAGTCTGTTGTGACCTGGTCTCAATTTAAAAATTATTGTTTATTCCTTTCAAGCATGTGAATGGGACTATCAGTACAGTACAAGTAGACACCACCACATAGTCAAGTTATTTCATTTTTGTCTATGTTTGTAAATTTCATGTTTATCATTTATTAATTTAAATATTTATTTATTTTAGAATTTGGATTAAGGTTAGAGTTAGGATATTTGTGTTTTACATAACTAACCCCAACCCTAAATAAATATTTTAATTATTAAATGATGAACATGAAATTTACAAACATAGACAAGGGAAATAATTAAACATGTTGGGGCAACTATTAGTACTTGTATTTGACAATTATTATTCTGTGCAATGACAATGATGATTTATTTCATAACTGACAGATTGTCAACCTTTTCCCCAACTTTCATTAGTCACCTACTATGACATAGCTAGAAAGAAGGTAGCATCCCTATTCTTTGCACCTTGAACTAGAAGTCCAGTCCTGGTTGCCACACAGACAAGAATGTGAAGAAGTGAATGATAATTCTTCCTGCATTGTGTGTGAGAAAGTGCAATTATAAAAATTCCAACATTGTGTGTGAGGAAGTGCAATTATAAAAATTCCAACATTGTGTGTGAGGAAGTGCAATTATAAAAATTCCAACATTGTGTGTGAGGAAGTGCAATTATAAAAATTCCAACATTGTGTGTGAGGAAGTGCACTGATAATTCTTTCAACATTAAATATGAGTAAATGCAATGATAATTCTTCCAGCAGTATATGTTGAGAAAACACAATCTTCCAACATTGAATGTGAGGAAATGCAATAATTCTTCCAACATTGAATGTGGTGAAGTGAAATTATAACTTTTTCAACATTGAATATGGGGAAGTGCAATGATAATCTTCAAACTTTGAATGTGAGGAAGGGCACTGATAATTCTTCTAATATTGAATGTGAGGAAGTACAATGATAATTCTTCCAACATTGAACATGAGGTAGTGCAATATTTCTTCCATCATTGCATGTGAGGAGAACTGCAGTAAAACTGAACTATATTGAGAATGAACTTTAACAAAAAATTAATATAAGATATAAGTTAAAATGTAGTTTTATAAATGATTAAAAAAATGCACAAAGTCAGCATTTTTACCACAAGATCTTTATATCCAGATAGGGTAAATCCATATTTAAAAAAAACCAGACTATATTTTATCTGATTCTGTAATGTGAGCTACTAGGCTCAAACATACAAGAACTAGATCGAAGTAAAGTAGACTACAGTGGAAATGCACTAACTTACATGTTAAGATAATATATAACATGAGGTAAAATAACTAATATAATCAAAATCGTTACAGTGAAATCCCTTTATAACAAATTGGTTTCAACAAACAAAATATGTATGTAATAACCAATTTTGCTATATACAATATATTCATTTTAAAAATATAAACGGTGACTCAATTAATGTGATTCAGAAAGTCAAAATAGATTATGTACATAGGGGATGGGCGAGTCATTACAGAAAGTTAAAATGTGGGCCTCGCTGCGAAAAATCATGCTTATCTTTGTCCCCTGACACACGGGTGTGGAGGGAAATGAACAGCCAACCAATTAGCTAGCCTTGTCACCATAACAGATGGTCAACCTATGGACCGAGTCCACACAATCAGATGATTTTGAGATAAATGAGCGCGAGTCAATATCAAGAATGCGAGTATTGTGAGGAATAGAGAAAACCTAACAAAATTTTTTTAAATAGCAGTGAACCAATACAGAACCATGAGCCGTTATACCCTGAGAGATTTACTGAAGCGTAGATCTGAGCACTTATGGATATGTCAGGTGTGTGAAGAGGATAATCAGCATATTTAATACCTATCTTTTTTTTAAAAACTGATTATTTGGGAAAATGTTGTTAAATATGTAATTTGTATTAGATGTGTATGCACAATAAAGGGATTCCACTGTATATGTCAAACTTCTCTGTACAGAGAAACACTTCAACACCTTGCACTTATAAAATTGACCAACTTCAAGCTCAACAGAAACAGAGAAAAATGTTAACAGGGATTGTGGAGAGGGAGTCATAATGGAATTGTTCAAAACCACAAAATAAAGCCCATAATCTGTCAGAGTAGTAGGTAGAGATGCCACATTGGAAACATCAGCATAAAAGGGCATGATCCATATTATTTTGATACTCCAAGGGTAACATTTGGCTGGTTGCTGATCCAGTGGTCCATGGGCTCATGCCCTTTGACCCAATGCCATTAAATGGCATTATATTGCTGGGAAGTGAAGTGGTAAAATTTCAGTGGGCAGAATCTTATTCTGTGTTGACCATCTCTCTGAAACTATCCTTATCAGCATGCAGAAATAACACAGTTGTCATCCCATGTCATTTTACTGGAAGTTTTCAACAATAATTAAATAGCAGTGTCATATACATCATCATCATCAGGTGCCATGCCGGGTGGCATAGGCGGTCATGGCTCTCCACAGCTCTCTGTCCACAGTATCATGTATCAAAGTCGTTGTTGTATCTTTGCCGTGCCAGGTCGTCAAACTGTCTAACATTTTCTCACGTTGTCGCCCTCTGTCTCTGGTGCCCTCAATCCTGCCTGTTGTGACTATGTTCTCCAAACCTGCCTGTCTCATGAAGTGGCCAAAAAAAGAACATTGCCTTTTTCTTATATTGTTGATTAAGGTCCTTTTCGCATTTAACTCTTTTAACACCTCTACATTAGTTTTTCTGGCAGTCCATGGTATTCTCAGCATTCTTCTGTAGAACCACATCTCTGTTGCCTCCAATCTCCCACTCATATACAGGATATGTTTAAATGATAGGGTAAATATCAATATGACAGTAAAGAGGAACTGATAAAATATTTGGGAAGTGATGTTAGCAATGATAAAAGAATGCATTAATATGTCACTGATAAGATTAAACACACATTCCTGCATAGCCCACTATTAAAAAAACACTTGTTGACAAAAGTGCAAGTTCACACAAAAAAACACCATGAGACATTCAACCAGAAAAAGCGACACACATTGTTTACTGGCAGTGCTTTTGGACAAAGCCATACATGTGTTCAGTCATGGAGATTGGCAATAAGGTCTACAAGTAGAATCAAATCAAGCCTTCATACATGACGGTTTTGATTATTTCCGTGATTTTTGTTGGTCACCGTATATACTTTGTGCCACTTGCCATCACCAACCACTGAAATGCACAGAAATAACAAAACACATGACGGAAAATGGGTTGTTTTGATTTTGTTCGTAGGCCTTTACAGTAGATAGCCACAATTCAGTACAGGTATCCAAAGGTAAAGGTCATGGTTTAGCACAACTGGATACTCTACAAGAATCAGTGACCAGGTTTCTATGGAACAAAAGCTAACATAATTAAACAGAACAAAATCTCAATAAAGATGTAGGCACAGACACAGCCAACGTTCTGCGCATTACGAGCCCCCCAATCACTTGATATGCACGCAAAACGCTGAGTCTGGGGTGGATGGACAGTACGGTGCATGAAGATCACTAGATCGGTATCCTTAGTTACAACTTTTTAAATCTCTTGAGTCACAGAAACTCGTGCAAGAACATGAAATTAAAAAGTTGGACTGTTGCCGTACTAGCTCATCTGACCCATCCTTCTAAAGTGACAAGTGTCACATCTCCAGTGGTAGGTATTCATCACTGAGTCAACAGCCAATGAAAATCATGGAAAAGTCAAATGCATCAAGTTAAAAAGGATAATTCCAATTTATTCTACGAGTCTTATAAGGCATGTTCAAATGAAACCTGTCCGTACTGTGGGTCGTAAACCAGGATCCTGATTCGAAACTACTGGGATACAGGACTAAAACAGATGGTTCAGAATACCGGGATTGGATTTATGAAAACCAGGATTTTCAAAATTTCGGTATTTCATGACCATTCATTACTTGCTGACCTCATCAAAAGCGCTACGATAGATCAGTAAAACGGTAATACCCATTGCAATAAAGTGGTTGAATCATAGTTCAAGTCACTGTTGTGCTATAAATAGCACACTGTTGTCATGGATTTCCGTGTAACACCAATGAAATTATCAAAAGTAATGGATGCCGTGAAGTCACATCTCGAAAGTAGATCAAAGGTCACAGTGAAGAATCAAACTAGGATTCAGCCCAATAATGTTACTAAAAATAGTGTTTCCGGGAAATTATGTTGTGTAAAATGGCGGCACTTGTGGAATACCGATATAGACATCGTAGATGAGTTTTTATCATGAAATATCTGAGATTTCGAAGGTAATATCGTATGATATATAGAAATTAATGAACATCTAGGCCTAGCATTACGATAAGTAGCATTTTGCACTTTAAATAACTCTGGATCTTTAAAATTCCTTCAGAAAGTGCAAACAGTCGTTACAACACACAGAACGTTTCACGGCTTTCTCGTGCTAGATTGATTTTATAAAAAATTTTAGGCTGCGATGTCAATGTATACATTTTTGCGTGCAGCCTCGGAAATGGCGATAAGTATGCTCTGGATTGCTGGTCAGTTTCACTATTACACGACCAATTCACTATTACAGTATTCCACTGTATTGATTTCTGTCTGGTTCTATTCTACAAGTCAATATTTATTATAACTTTTGTATGATACGCAGTAAGACATATCCACTATGTGCAATACAATAATGCTTCTAATGAAAACAAACTAAATACAGAGAAGAATATGTATCATATTTTGAGATAGCAATCTATACAATTAATTGTCAATGATTTACACAAAATAATAAAATAGACTCTAAATATTCAGAGATTCCTCATTAATATGTATTGGCATTGTGGAAATAGAAGTTCAACCCTCTTTTCTGTCCAACATACTGTCCCTGCTGTGCTTGACTCCTCTGTGAGCTGGAATGATGTCCTTTACCTCTTCCAGAAGCAGGATAATGTAGACTACCAGTTGCATTTGAAGTCTCCTAGGAATTAATTTAAATTGTTTTAGTGGAATAGCAATTTGTTTTTGTATTACATAATTCTTCCTGTGTGTTGAAAGGAGAACAAAGAATAGCATCACTTTTACCTTTCTGTACATGTCATAAGAGTTCACTAAGGCATTATTGATGGAGTTGGCTAACTCATCTCATACAAGGTCAAGGTGACCCAGAAGGCATGCTGAAATGAGAGGTATTCGGCTGAAAAGTGTGGATATCGCAGAAAAACTATAAACCATGACAAAATATATTCCAGACTCATCATCATTAAGTGCCGTGCTGGCTGGTGTAGGCGATCATGTCTCTCCACAACTCTCTGTCCACAGTATTATGTATCAAGATCGTTGTTGTTTCACTGCTGTGCCAGGTTGTTAAACTGTCTAATATTTTCTCACGTTGTCTCCCTCTATCTCTGTTTCCTTCAATCTTGCCTGTTGTGACTAAGTTCTCCAAACCAGCCTGTCTCATGAAGTGGCCAAAAAAAGAAGATTATCTTGTTCTTATATTATTGATTAAAGTCCATTTCGCATTTGACTCTGTCAACACTTCCACATTTGTTTTTCTGGATGTCCGTGATATTTTCAGCATTCTTCTATAGAACTATATCTCTGTTGCTCCTAATTTCCCACTTTCCAGTTTATAATCTCCAGACTACATTCTACTAATTTCAAGAGTTTGAGAATGAACACAGAAGAAGATAAAACAATTTCATGACATTTGTGTGGAGCTGGCAAAATAAAAACTGGCTAGTTATGAGATCATATTATAAACACATGGAGAATACATTGAATGCAGATGTATATATTACATACCCTTTCCTTTAACTTCTGCCTAACATTTAAAACTAAAATACTTCTTTGAATATATATATAATTATTTTGTTTATCTGGTCATTTGCATTTGATCAAAAAATTCCTGCCAAATTGCAAGATGTAGCCAAGAGGATAGAATGTATTGCAGCATTGTTTTAGTGGCAGTGATAACTGCAACGTTTGTGATAGTTAGTTAGTTGTCGGATCATCATCACTGAGACGTCCATAGTTGCTCCGATCTCTCCCAGAGTGTATCCACCAGTTCTGTTGACTCTGCTGGTTGACCATCATTCTCCTGTGCTCTCCAAAATGTTCACTTTTAGCTACACCGCATTTCAAACCCTGATCTTTAATCCTGGACACTGAAAAGGAATCATCATCCATACTAGTGCTATATCTCTTATAGAGTTCAAAATTCGATCAATTGCCCCATCATTCTGGGCACAATCATGCATGATGCTAGATGATCTGCTCTTTCATTGTCTTGAACACACATGTCCCGGCACAAAAATAAATGTAGCTACTTTCAAACTCGCCTTTCTTAAGGCCTCAATCCACTTTCATGAACAAGACCCACTTGTACCTTTTTAATCATACTCAGAGTTACTCAAGATGCACACCTGTGTTACCTTCTGTGTGCCTACCCACTGAAATGCCCTTGTCACCACCATAATCTCCATGGTCATGTTACTCGTAGTCACAGCAAAGAACCCACTCTGATCGTTTTACCTGTGCACTGATCTCAAGCACTGCAAACATGTCTAATCACAGATCCATCAGTGTATACAATCACATCTCCCTCTTTGGCATTCTCACTGACCAAAACTTTCACTTCTTGCACCACAGCCATGGTACACTATTCTCTGCATTCCCTGCTAAGTGTTATTACTACTCTCGAACAAGTTTCAAAATGTGTGGGTAGATGTATCCAGTCCGCATATGCTGCCACATCTTGCAATCTGCACACGCATTGTATGTGCACTGTTGAGCTCAGTGCACATCCTCAGTACATCCCATCCATGACTTTCTCTCATAA
Source organism: Meghimatium bilineatum (assembly GCA_034231615.1). Lineage (NCBI taxonomy): Eukaryota > Metazoa > Mollusca > Gastropoda > Stylommatophora > Philomycidae > Meghimatium > Meghimatium bilineatum. The sequence goes on along the minus strand of CM067322.1, from coordinate 60,467,092 downwards.
GTCTGCTACCTTTAACTTTCTGTATTTCGGAATGCAATGGATGTTCCTTATCTGCATGTATCTGAAGGTCCGCCCGTGCACGGCAATACTGTAATCTGTGCTCTGCCATAGGGCAGTCGAGTAGGTGCCGCATAGCTCTTGTCTATGTGTCTATGATGCGTATTGCTGCATTCTGGATCCTATTCAGTCTTTCGATCTGAGTTTGGCTAAGAGTCAGATTGCCAGTGCATATTCCACCACAGACACCACCAAATCCTGGTACAAAAGAAATGCTCACACTGCGCAGCAGTCATAACCTTCATTGTTGCTAAGCCTTTGCCTGCCCTTATGATAACGTGATCAACATGTTTCCTGAAACTCAGACTTCTGTCAAACAACACACCAAGGTATCTCATTGCTTGTTCTTTCTAACCTGTTCCTGGCCAACAAAACATGTGGCATGGGTGTCTTTACCATGTGATTGTTCATGGAAAAACCACGTTATGAATGCCTTAGGATTTACCACTGCTCCCGTATCTCTACACGAGTTTGTCAGTCTGCCCAGCTCCCCCTGTAGTTCCATGATGCATTCTCAATTTCTGCCCTGCCTATACACCACAATGTTATCGACATATGGCATCGTTCTGCCATCACCGGTGATTTAATTGCTAGTGATGTATACTGTGTATACATTGAAAAGCACCAGAGATAAAGGCGATCCCTGTGGCAGACCCGAGCTAATCACTGTTGGTGCCGATACCCAGTTATCACACTTAAGAACTTATCATTTCACAAACAACATACTTTCTGATGTTGAATAGTACGGTTGTGATCACAAATAGTGTAAGTAAAAGATAGTGTAAGTGGTGACTAAGGAAGTATCTCAAGTAGGTTGCTGTTAATTTTATAAGGCATTAAAATGACTTAAAAGTCATGTTGAAGTAAAATGCATCAGGATGAAAAGTGTACACAATTACAAAATACATTCTGTTCTCCTGCCTACATCATGTTATTCTGCAGGAGTGCAAAAATAAATGCAGAAGAAGAATGCATAAATATCACATGAGATTTTAACCTACCGTACATTTCACCATTTTTTTTTTCAGCACTTTTAACTAGAGATAATACAGAAAAGTAAATAACATACCGGTCTGTTGACATGTTTGCTCCACTCTGGTACTAATATCATTGGATTAGGGTATGTCTGACCTAGGACCACACCACCAGTCTCCAGGATTATTTTGCTGAGAGTCCACACACAATGAACTTTTCCAGTCTTGATTCCAACTAGTTCTGGTATCCATAGTCTTACATAGTTGCCCTAAAAACATATTAATAATGAACTTTGTGGCTATTTTTAGAAAAATATGAAGACTGTTCAATAAGTTCCATGACTTTTTTTTTCCAGAAAGCTGTTAAATTTATAGACTAGTTGGTTAAAGTAGCCCCCTTGTGACATCTTTCTCTTACTATGGTGCCATCTCTTTATTGTATTGGGAAAACTTATGTGTATCAAATAGTATGTATGTTTCTGGCAGAAACACTCACGCCAAACATGCTCCTGTGAGGGACAGGCTTTAGAGTAGCATCTTGATCTTTAAAGTTGGGGGTTGGCTTCAGATCTTTTAAATGACATAAATGTCGACAAAAGTACTACTAACCATTCATTAACAACAAGCATTGACTTATATGAAAATTGAAAGAACACCGTTTCCATAAAACTAGAAATTCTAAACACCAAAACCAAATAATTGAATTGAATTCTGTAATATTAAAAAATATATAAAAACTGAACAATTAGCATTGATATACCATAGTGAAATGATAAGAGATAATCTTCACAGATTAGAGATTAGTGAGAGTAGACAGGGATAATCACTGCAAAAACAAGCAAAATAGCTCATAATTCTGCACTGTTGCTAGTAGTAACTATCATTTAGTCACATTGTATTTTCATGTAAAATCAAGAAAAGGAGAAAAATGCATTTACTTTTGTTAATTTGTTTGCTGATAAATGTTCAACAGTCTGTAACTGTTAACTACTCCAAATATATAGGTCTAGTTCGCAGAAAGAAAACCCTAGATTACTAGTGAAACTGTTTTCAAATAGATCTCGTTTTTCTGAAAATTTTCATTCTAGCATACACAATGTTCTCCAAATACCCCCAAGAATGACTCGTGTAGAAATAGTGAAAACTAGGCCTAGTCTAAAGTAATCTTGATCAATGTCATTTGCAGGACCTGACTTCTCATGAAATTGATCAATATTGACATACCAGTAGATCAGTTGTGTTGACTATTCTAAATTATTACTAGGTCTATGGTGTACGGATGGGATACTTGCAAATCATCAATTAGGCCTACACTACAGATTGATGATCAATGTTACTTCAAATTCTAAATACAAAACTAATTATCGATTAACATCTGATTCATTCACATTATCTAAAATTTCTTTTTTTTTTAAATTTCATATCAATATCATCTGAATCATAAGTAGTTTTTACCAAGTTTTAATGAAAACTGAAGGTCACAATAAACTTTTTGCAATTTGGAAATGACAGCTATATTAGAAACCATCGGAAAACAACATGGAAGCAGTATTATTGGTAATCACATCAGGGCTAACTAAATTTAGCATATCTATTGGCTAAATGTATATCGACCAAATCTTCTGAAAATTTTCTCCATTGATAATAAACACCTTAAACAGGTAAAGGAGTTCACTTACTTAACAAGTATTATATCGAGTGAAGAGAAAAACAGTAAAGAGATACAAAATAGAATCAACAAAACATACCAGATCCTAGGACAGATGACATGTACTTTTAAGAAAAAAAATGTAAACATGGACACTAAAGTTGCATTATACAAGACTGACAGTTATTATTGGCACTTGATAACAGTTATTATCCCTGTGCTACCAGTGCCAAACCTGGACAATGACAGTGCAAGACAAAAGAAAAATAGTGACAGTAGAAATGACATGTCTACAAAGAATACTCTGAGTGTCATTAAGAGATAGAATTAGAAACAATCAGACAGATAACCAAAACAATGTCAGTATTGGAACACATCAAAAGACAACAGATCAAGTGGTTTTCACACACTTCCAGACTACCAACAGATAGCATGCCACAGATGGCAGTGACACATAGACATCACGGCTATAAAGCCAGAGGCAGACCATGTAAAAGATGGACTACAGAAATAAAAGACGGCCACAGAAACAAGCTAACAGCACACAAGAAGGCCATCTCCAGAGAACTCTTCTACCCCAAATGCCTCATGGCAAACGAGGACCACAGCGTATAGATGGGTGTGTGGATGGATAGATAGATTGGCATGGTAACCATAAAGAACATCAATCTAAATGACTGTGTATCAATTGGGCATGAACAGCTTATTCAGGAATGAATATATAGTGGGCAATTTCTAGTGATAAGGGATTGAATGGGTTAAAATATATTTGATATGGATAGATAGATTAAATCTTATGAGCAAATATTTTTTAAGCAACAAGATCATTTCCAGCAGAAAATGAATAAGGTCACAGATTCCCAATACTGTATGTGCATGCAGAAAAATCAGAGAGGCCAGTAAGAAATAAAATGATACAGACATGAGAAGTAGAAGAAATCCTGATGTTCAAAAAGCACAGATGATTTGCTTTATTAAACTCAGGTCACCCGACATGTAATCTGTCACTCTTAATAAAGTGACACGCTGTCAGTTAAGAGTACCACTCATAGCACTAATTCTGTAGCTTTAGCAATAATCCCCAGAGATCATAGAAAAATCTGCTTTGTAAACAAGTCATCACAAAAGAGATTTTAACCTAAAGTGAACAGTTTAACAACTACATTAGAGTAAGATACCCCGAACCTAGTGCAATCACTTGAACTGCAATACCATTGACTCCCAGAGGAAAGACAAAAGAGGTATACAAAGTCAACTTCTTGATGAATCATTGACAATGAAAACAGTAATTGGGTACCCCATAAATGATAATTGTTGAATGGTGCATATGTACAATGGAATCCCATTATAACAACTTGGTCTGGATCAACAAAATATGTATGTAATAACAGAAATTGCACTATATACAGTACAAACAATAGAGAATAAATATAATTGGTGATTTAGAAAAATATTGTTATATAGGGAAAATGTGTATAAAACAAAGTGTTATAGAGAAGTCCCACTGTATTATTCAACAAACCACATTAAAAACAATTTCGAATATCTAAGACATTACATTCTGAGCATATTTATCAACACTTGCGTACATCTCCATCATAGTCTAGCCCTTGCTTGAGAACATTAAATTTCCTGTTTTCACGAGGGTCATTGCCTATACCTGCACTGTACAGCCAGTTTCCATAGTTGCTGCATACATCATGGTCAAGCTGAGGAGAGAGTGTTTGTATTGTTAGGCCACACCGGTGAACAAGTCATTTATTATCAGATGTCACTGCACTCTGGGTAAACCCATATGCTCTCAGTTTCCCCCAGAAGATATCAGAGAGTGTTATTGATCCCATGCCTTGCTATTTGAACACACTACTCATTCTGCCTCTTCTTCTTTCATTCATTCATTCATTTGGAATGTGCTTATATCTGAAGTTTTATTTCTTCTATAAATATGATTGTCTTTTGTAACCAGTATGTCTTTTGAACGAGAACTACAAGCCCTATTAGATAAAGTAGTGAAGGAAAGTGAAAACAAAGGCCTCAGTTTAAACAAGAAGAAAACAGAAATAATGGTCGTATCAAAGAGACATACACCACCAAGATGCAACATAAAAATTAATAACACAAAATTAGCACAAGTTGAAAAAGTGAAATATCTTGTCACCCTGTTAACATCAGAAGGTAGATGCTCCAGTAAAATAAAGAGCCGAACAGCACAAGCCAAATCAGCATTCCAGAAAATGAGAACCATTTTTTTGCAATGGAAGGCTATCAATACAGACCCGAATTCAGGTGCTGAGATGTTATATTGAACCAATTCTTTTTTATGGATGTGAAGCATGGACTGTAAACAAGAAAATTCAAAGCGAATTAGAGGCTACAGAAATGTGGTTTCTGAGAATAATGATGAAAATACCATGGACAGCCAAGAAAACTAATGCAGATTCTCATTGATGCTGGCATAAAAAGATCAATCATATCAAACATTAGGGGCAGACAGTCAAGGTTTCTAGGGCATGTGCTGAGAATAACACAGCTTGAACACTTAATAACCACTGGAAATATCAAAGGGAGAAGAGATAGGGGACGACAAAGAGAAACATTACTAGATGGGCTTGTATCGTGGCATGGTAGAAGCTCACCAACTGAGCTTATTGACAGCACAAGAGACAGAGAGTCGTGGAGAAACATGATCGTCTATGCCGGTCGGCATGGCACTTGATTGATGTCTTTTGTAACCAGTACAGAGGTCATAGAGTTTTCTTCCACTGTTGTTTCTCTAGGTTAGTGTGTTCACCTTAGCATTTAATATTCTGAGCATTCTTGAATAAATACTCTGCAGTCTAAAATGCCTGTCTGCAATCTTGAACTTTGTAACATGAAATCCTGTTATAATGAATTGGTCAGAACTGACAGAATATGTATGTAATAACTGAATTTTGTTATATATTGTTATGAGAATTATTAACATAAGTTATGCCTCTTTCAATTATTGTGTCCCTTGTGCATTACTGCATGTCATCTAAGAGAATGGTGTATCAATATTCTATTACTCACCTCTCCTACAAATATCAGTTGTTTCTTGTGAAACAGACCCAGTCTCACTGAAAATTACTTTCACCGTAATTTCATATTTCTCTTTTCCCCTCTTTCAACCAGCCAAGACATAATATAAGGTCAATACGGCCTAGGCTTTCAGCGAACTCTCTTCCTTTTTTCAATAAAGATAGGTCCTGAAATATAAATATTCCTGCTCTTAGCTTGCTGGAACCACGTTGATTACAAAGAGCAATCAACATCTTCGTATTTGAGCTTCCTAATTTTCATTCTCTTCTGCTTATAATTGTCGCTTAAAAATGCCAGCATAATGTTTTCTGCCTTTCAGGATAGTTTGTATTGTGTGTATTAGTTATGTAGTGTGATATTTCACATATCACGTTCCCTGCATATTTTTGGTCGATTTCAATTTCTTTATCTGCTGTCTCTATTAATATTAACTTTAAGTTTCAAGAGATAAATACTTACATTTTAACAAGTGAAGTGAGCTTTGTGTGTTTACTTCCATTTTCAGATGAATGGAATGCAAGGTCACCGGCCTGCACACCCCCCTTCCCCCATTTTCAATGTGTTTAGTTGTGCGTGAGCAAATAGTCACGAACAATAGTATGACACTGGTCATTTGAACACGCTTCATAAGACCATAAATAGGAATTCATCCTTTTAACCTAACAGAATTGACATAACAGTGAGTTTCATTGATTGATTATATTATACAAGTATACAAAAAATGACAAATTAAATCATGGGAAAGCCAAATGTCTCACTTTAGAAGTATGGACATGATAAGACAGTTAAGATTGCATAGCCAATAAAAGACACAGTTGTCCTAAATCATGACCTTGGGCACACCTGTACTGAATAGTGCTTTGTCCAAATGTAGATACGGCATTGATCATCAGCAAATAGCAATGAATTGCTATTTGCCCAACCACCACACAAGTTGTAAAACACTATAACTGCATAATATTGAGCAAAATATAAGGTACACTAAGAATAGATAAAATACAATTAATACTTCGTCACAGATTAAAACATTACTGGAACTTTACATTATCTTGGAAAACAATGTTCAAAAGACAATTTTTAATTTAAATCCCACATATTTGTGACTTTAGACATACACTCAATAATATAAGCACTCACAAGCAATGATTCAAACCACTCAGCACCAAGTCTCCAGTCCAAATGTAGGTCTTTAGTGAGAAAACTAGCGACATTCTGAGGAGTTAAAAAATGATCATACATTCTGTAAAACTATGTTCAGAACTTTATAAAAGTCATAGGATCTTTTTCTATAACCATAAATTTGATTACTAAAATATGGTGCTTTGATATCAGAAAAATGCTTCTCCCTCCAAGATCAGATAAATGGAACACCTTATATGGAAAACAACTCATGAACACATGTACATATCACATAATGGCATTGGGTCAACGGGTATGAGCCAATGGACCACTGGTTCAGCAATCAATCAGCTATTTATATCTGTTATCATTACGGTTACTATATTACCGAAGTATCATAACAATTTTGATTATTATCAAAGTTAGCCACCAAAGGTATATAATAAAAATGTCATGGTTGTCGAATTTGGTCAGCAAAGTGTTTAAGTCAATCAGAGGTGGATATGAGAGATAATCAAATCATGTCACAAAAAATGCCACAACCTGATCTGCTGAATATGAATTGTTTCATATTGACAGGGAGCAGGAATAATCAAGACATGCACAAAAATACAGGTATAGGACATGTGACACTGAGATAAATCATTGTGGTGTTACTACTATCACCTACAACTGGGAAGAAGCAAAGCTAGACCTTTGCAGAGCTACTACTAGAACCTGAAAAAAATTGTGACCTTCATTTTGATGACAATCTTGATAATCTTGTATGACCAATGATCTGCACAGAAAGTAATTTCCAAATATAGTAAACATGTAGATTACAAAATATATATGTTAAATGTTTTACCTGTCGTCCTCTATTAGACATAAACCCAGTAGCTGCCAATTCTCTCATGTTTGCATCAATGTAGGGAATTCCTGTTTTTCCTTCTGAATAAAAAAATAACACAGCATTTTATAATTTTTGCCACCCTTGATCTGTATTACCTTTTCAAATTTCTACTATTCACACTTATATAAGGTCCACAATTCAAAATGTATAAATTGCAATCAATCAAAGATAATCTAAATGTTATAATAAATAAATAAAGAAGAATTTCCTACCTGGAAAGGAAAGAAAAATGAATGATGCATCCTAACAAAAACGTTTAAATTTACATATTGGGTAATCAACATTAGGTGTAAAAAAAAATGTTACAGAAATTAAAGAAACTAACTCTGTAAGTGCACATAAACATGAGTATTTTGTGTAACTGTATTATTGAATAATACAGATTTGTATAATATTGTGTATCATTTCATATTTTTTGTGTAATAAACAGTAACTAAAATAAATAACTTTTGGAATGCTCCTTATATATATATATATATATATATATATATATATATATATATATATATATATATATATATATATATATAAGGCACACTAAGAATATATATATATATATATATATATATAAGGTACATCCCAAAAGTTATTGATTTTAGTTACTGTTTATTACCCAAAAAATAAAAAGATACACAATATTATACAAATATGTATTATTCCAAATATAATCCACTTCAATTTATATGTATAATCCCTATGCCATATAGATGATTAAATGCTTCTACTGGCACAGAAGTAGGAAGTATTTTGATAAAGCTAAGCAAATATTGTAAAAATTTGGAAAACATATACCTCTATATCTGTTAAAAATCATAATATAAGCTGAAGTCGCTAAATATTTAAACTATATAATCATACCTTGCCAAGCCTTAAACTGTTCTGTATTAGATTTCCAGTGCACACTGCCTCCTTTCAATCCTTAAAAATATATTTAAACATCAAATAAATTACATTTTAGTTAATGTATCATCAACATCATGTGTCGATGTGTTGGCTGGTAAGCCTTGGTGAACGGCACTGAGATAAGAAGAGACAGGATTGAATTGATTAGAGCAGTTATGGATACCCTACAAGAAGACAAGGAGGAGGTCCTACAAGACAATGTACATATTCAGAGAATGGTAGAAATAAGAGTTATTAGAGGTGATGGGAGAAAGTGCTTCCTCTCCAGAAAGATCAAAAGAATGCATAATCAGCAAATTACTGGGACACTGAACTTATACACTTTTAGATGGCTGACGGAACAGAAAGCAGAGCATATATAGGAATGCCCCCAGTGCTGTGATGCTTGTTCCTAATCAAGAATCAACATCATGTGCCATATTGTGTGGCATAGATGATCATTAATCTCTACAAGACTCTATCTGCAGTACTGTGTATCAGTTCTACTGCAGACTCTCTACCATGCATCAATATCAAATTATCTAGTATCTTCTCTCTTTCATATCCTTTGTCTAATTTTCCATCAATTTTGCATGTTAGCACATTGCACTCCAAACCTCCTCTTCTAATGATGTGACTAATATATTTAGATGTTGATAAATAACTTTCTTTTGGTGTCAATCTCCATCATTACCACTTCATTCATTTTTGTAACTGTAGAGGACTCTAAGTATTCTTCTGAAGAACCACATCTCTGTGACCTCTAGTTTCCTTCTTGTTTGTTTATTACCAATGATTCGCTTCCATATGTCAGAAATGCTCCGAGTATCAATTAATGATTCATGTATCTTACATAATTATTGGTAACCTATCGGTTAGTCAAATTCTCTTGCTAACTGGAGATTGTTAGCTCATTTCCCATCAACAGTAACTACTTCTTTTTTTTGGGAGATGGGTTGCTCTTTTACTGTGATTCAGAACTAACCTTCAGCACAAAGTTTCTGTATCATCAGTGAGACAAACTCAGAAACATTAGCCACTCTTAACCCTGAGTATGTCAAAAACCTAGTTCTATGGAAATGGACAACAAACTCTGATGTCCTGTGTGTCCATTGCTTATATTAAAGAACATCTGATGGTTCAGAAAACAATAATAATAGGCTGAAAAGTTACTGTCTGTGCACAAAATTGTGTAGACCAATTTAGAAATTCCTACGAAGACAAAGATATTTTTTTTAAACACATTACTTTGGAGACCTTTGCCAGTGCTGCTGTGTTTTTGTACTACTGTTAAGATCTTCTTGTATAGAGAAAGGAGTAGAAATAGTTATTCAGTTATTTTACTTTTGCACTGAAGTTAGCACATAGGGCAAAGGTTAGATCTCTCCAATTCTGTCTGTTCAAAGCTATTCTGTGCAGTTCTTGAATAGTATGAATATTGATTGTTTTACTTTCTCTAAGTATTGTTCTTCTGAGTGTTTCTTTTGGTCTACCTATGGCATATAGTTATTGATTAACATTAAATATGGTAAGAAATCTGGCTTGGGTTTTATAGCAAGTTTAATAGTTGGCAGGGATTTGGACTTTTAGCACACTGAATTAAAATTACACAATTTCTCCCCTGTCACTGAATTCTTTTTTTAAGATTTTGCATTATTTGTGGTGCATGTATGATATGTTAGTATATAACAAATCATAATGGGGGGGGGGGAGAAGAAAAATAGAAAAAATTCCAAAAATAAAATACTGACTCACCTATGTGTAGCATCCATGATAAACTTCTTCTACATGCCTAGACCTATTATTTTATAACCAGACTAACATTCTCAAAATTAGAATGTGTGCGCACACAAATTAGACACGTAGAGATCACTAACCTTGTCCATCCATTCTTCACTAGGTCCAGAAGTTGGTTAGCAGTCTATGTCAAGATAACCAATATATTAGTCCTATCCTTTTTCTATGTAATTTCATAATGAAACTAGTGTGTTCATATCCTCTGTCATTAACTCATGAAACACATCTACTTCATTAACATTATCAGCAAGGCCTAGCAGGTTCTGCAACTTCATGAAAAGTTGTGTAGCCAGATATGAAGCCTATTGGCTGTGATCATTGTCAACACAAAAAGCACTGCCTGTGGCATGTCTGACATGCTGTACAGTCATAAAGAACTAGTACCTCTATCCCCTGTCATGTTGACTAAATCAGCACGATCTACATCTGTAAATTCAAATAATTCCTTGTCGGAATCAGAATCCATTAAAAAAGTCATTAAAATGGCAACCAATTCAACAGATTCCTTTCAATCCGAACATATCAGTTTAAATATTAGATCTATAACTCCGATATACTGCCTCTTTCAAAACAAAATGTCAGAAAAGGAAGTTCAATAAGACTTCAGTTCAGTACACTGTAACTGGTCCGTTAACCTTTAGCATGCTGCTGTAGAGTGCGTTCGACAACAGTTTACACTATCTAAGATATCTGTGGTCAAGTGTACAAGCCCCACAAAGGGCCCATTGCAAGGTCCCCATAATCAATAAAAGAAGCTTAATTTTTAAAATTTTGGTTACCAGATTAATTGAAATTTGGCAAGTTAATCAATTGACTTCCATTTTTTCTGTAAATGTGGCATGAATTTCAGTGAAATATCAAAATTTTCACATTTTTCCCAGTGAAATTATGACATTTTGATCATAAATACTGCTTTATTAGGTCTGTAAAATAATGTTGCCATTCCAAAATATTTCCACAAAAAATTCAGACATTATTTACTATTTTCCCCCAATTTTTTTGGTTATAATTTGTTGGTTTTTGTGTGAATAAACGTCTTTATGACTTAGTCACACATCTCATACCACAAACCTTACACCAATATGTAGATTTAAATTCTTTATTTATATGTACAAATATTATTTAAATATCTCTAACAACACAAAAGTTATAGCTTTTCAAAAGTCACCACATATTACATAACATTACCAAAACATAATCCAGTGGCAGGAGGAAAGTTCATTTTTTTTTTACAGCGTGATAAAGGTTAAACCTAAAAATCGTATAGTTCCTAATCAATAAATGAATGCATAACGATGAGTGGTGTGTAGCGCCGATAGCTGTATATGAAAAGAAATCTGTCTGTGGTGTGTCCCACCGACAGTGTGATATAGGTTAATGTTCCATTGTTCCCTGTGACTGCGGATACAAGACTTTTATCATCTCAGAGCGTAGTTCTAGTTTAGGAAATGCTCAACAGTAGAATTGAACTTGACATCATCTTAGCCAACGCCTTGCTCACCAACATTGTGACCATCTCCTCCAAGTTCAAGTTTCTACACTCACATTTCTGGCGACTGGAATTATTATGCTTCATGTCATACTTGCTCTTCATCACCATGTGCTTCTGAAAAATGATTACAATTTTTTTGTAAAGATCAACACTGATTTCACCATGACTTCTGTATTTCATTGTCACAAATCAACCACTTTTTGCACTAAGCACTGCCCTCTAGCACTGTACTATCTTCAAAATACATATTGTATTCAAAAATGGGCCCTCACTTCACTTTGTCAGAGACTTGCTCATTGATCTCACAATCGTTGAGAAAATGATTGTCCTATTGATCTGTTGGCATTGTACATTGCAACAGTTTTTCTGTCTATGTAGACTGATAATTTATTAGCAGTTGGAGATATTACTTGTTTATCTTTTAGTCTAAACCAAAGATTGATCTAAAAAATGTTGACAAGGTGATATGAGCAAGCTTTGAAACATCCTGTACCAGGATGCACTGCAAGAAGTTCTTTTAGGTTTTGGCCATCTCCTAACCCTGAAAATCACAGAAAATAAAAATCTACAACAACCTACTGATCATCTGATTAAAAAACACAAAATCAACAAGGGTTGTGTATTGGGCTTCTAACAACCTCAATATATTGAACAAATTGGTATAGAAAGCATTAATGAAATAGTGCAAAGTTCTTTAGCACTGGCTTTGTAAGTAGACAAATTGCATTTATGGTCTCTGATTTTGGTAGCAAAAAGAAGGATCATGGCAAGGATTTGTTGTATCTTGCCATGCACAATTTATATACCACAAATTAGCTGAAACACTTACCAGCAGGAAAGAAGACTTTGTTTCCATACTTAAGTGCCACAAAACGAAAGTAATCTCTCCACAATAATTCAAAAATGACCCAATATGTTGACTGATTAGATCCTCTTTCTTGTTCATATTTTTTAGTTTCCCAGTATATTCTTCTAGGAGAAATACATCCATGAGCAAGCCTAAGCAGAGAAATATACATAAAGAGGTCATTGGCATGTAAAATTGTTCAATGCAGTTTCTTTTAGTATTAAGAAAAGCATCACATTTAACTCTTTGCATCCAGTGTATATATATATATATATAATTTATATGAAGTTAAAAGATATGGTTGTAATATTTAGCCAAGATTAAGCTTCGTATGCAATATAAGGTTTTATATGCATTCTGTTATATACTATACACGAGGCAATGCCTGGCGTTGCCTGGGCGAGAATAAAACAAATAGGAAAAATAGAACAGATGTGAATTTTTTTATTATAACATAGCGATGACTTTGAAATGTTTCAGCTTCTACATATTAACAACAAAACAAAACATCTATTTGATGAAACACTCACGGCCACATTTTCTCCCATAATGTACTTCGTGCTCATATGAACTGAGCTATTCTAGACAGACGATAGTGAAAAATTATAGCTTTATAAAAGTTGTGTACTGTGTATGTAATGTGATGTGTGTCATGTGATGTATTCTTTACAGAATGTAGTGATCTCAATGTTTGCAAGAGAATTCAATGCCAGATTGATTAGGATTTAAGAATACAACATAAACGCAGATATAAACAGTATTATGCGATTCGCTCACAGACAGAAATATGTACGGCATCAGCAAAAGGCAAAGAGAAGGAATATTTAGATTTTTAAACAGAGTGAACTTTGATCGAAATGAAAAATATATTTTCTAGGCCTATATATCTGTTTACAGTTGTTTAATCTTTTTACACCAAACAGAGGTAAAAGGTTAAACCAATCATATCATTGGCCAGCTTTGACAGAGCACAGGACAACTTTTATGATTTTTTTGCGAGCTCACCCAAATTCAATTGAGTCAAGCTATAATGGAGCTAATTTTCATCTATGTGCTAAATTCAAGAAACCAATGCATTACAGGAAAACATAAAGTTATGATTTATCGTTTCATATATATATATATATATATATATTAATGGAAAGAGGCAAAGCTGTAGAATAATATTATCTGATCAACACAAGATGACAACCAAATCATGAGCAGACCTAACAAGTTGTCATTCTTCATCTCAGAACAGGGTACAACTAACTCCACAGCAACATGTATACACATTTCTAAATTGGTAACACAGCTCTGTGTATATGTGGACAGCCACCACTTCAGACTGCAGAAAATTAACTTCAAGAAAGTTCTAAAAATGAAATACTAAGGCAAACGCTGGCCCAGAGAAATAACACTGGAATAATCACTCTACAGTCCTATGTAGGAGTTACCAAACATAGTAAAGTTTAGTGAAGAGTCAAAACTTCAGATGTAAGCACATTGCAGGCAAACAAAAGAAGAAGAATTATCTAATAAACCATGTATCATAATGTTGATTTACACAAGAAAATTAAGCTTAGAAATTAAGCTTAGAATTTAGATTCTGGATCAAAAAATATATAAACACAATCACATATTTTGACACTTATGAAGCTATTCTTTTATAATTAGTCAAATGTATTTAATATACTTTAAAGAAAGCAATAGCAAACTACTAAGACATATACAATGTCAAGAAACTAATTAAAATCATAAATATGCTTCAATGGTCTTCCAGACTGGACAGACCCAATATAGATATAGAAGAGAAAGAAAGCAGTGTAAGTTCTGGTACACGTGATGACAGCCAAAAGTGTGTAATCAAAGAAAACACTGACAACGCTCTAAGGAAAGAAAACAGCTACAAATATGTGCATGGAATTTTCAAGGCATGTATAAAGGAACCACAGATATAAAAGAATAAAAATAGTAAAAACTGGAAGAATACATTACAAGAGTGGTAAGAATGTACTGGTAAGAAGCATCATAAAATATTAGAATTCCATTAAGACTACAAATACTTGCAATGTGATGTAACAATAAAATAAATAAAGGGTTTTTTTTTTTACTTTATACTTAAGCATGAATGTGATTTCTGTTTCTACAAACCATGGTGAAAATTTGGTTGAGTAATCTGGTCCAATCATGCCATTTCTTGTCTCCTTGTATCTGCTGATATTGTCTGTATCCCAGAAATAACTCTTTAATCTTTCTAATGCTGATGTTTCTCCTCCAGGAAAAGGAAACACTGAACGTGCATCTCGAACTGGAGCTAATAGATAAGAAAATCATAGCATGGTATTTACATATTAAAAAGAAATAACACACTAACAATATGAATAAAAAAATATTATCTGCCCAAACAAATAAACTAGCAAGAATCAAAATCTTTAACTCATTCTAGACCAAAATCTATGATATAGCGGCTCGATATTGAAGCTCTACAGGATATATGCCAGTATATCTGTTTTGATTTTCACGATACCGGTGAATGACACCTCAGCTAAGAACGCGAAAGAGCCAGGATCCAACTCTTCTGTCGAGTTCTTCCTAATCAGGAACCAGGCTCGTGGAAGAGAAAAGGTTCAGTACCCGATGGACACAGGCACAGAGCGTCTAATTACATGAGGCAAGTTCACAGACGACAGAACACCTCATGCGAGATACACGTGAACAACAATCGTCTTGGCGAAGAGCTACCACACACCCACGTGGCCATCAAAAGATAGGCAGGCTGTCACAGACTAGGGAAGCCTACTACCCGAATTAAAGGCATGACGAAAATGGATATGACATCCAGACCATAAAGTGAGCCAACAGAGGTGCAAATAACAGTTTTACTGTGGAACATGCAGTACAACGTAATGCATGCTCCCCGGCAGAAATCACACGATATACTCGTGGTTATAAGAGAGCAAACGCAGAAGAAGAAGAAGAAGTAGAGCAGCATTGCCTGATCCTGCCGGCTATGATACAAGGTTGTTGCTTTCAAAGCGATCACTGCATCCTGGGGTTGATGATACACTTCACTGTTTTACACTGCATGGACAGATTGTGATGATGATTGGTCTGTAGTTGGAGACTGTGGTGCAGTCTATTCCTGGTTTTGGAAGTGGTATAATGATTGCTTCTCTCCAAGTCTGTGGAACTTGTACCTGTTGTTTAAAATATATTGAAGATCTGTAGCAGCTTTGTTTTTGCTGCAATTTCCAGATTAATCATTTCATTGGACACTCCATTTGCTCCTGGTGACATTTTCTTTTTCCCACAGAAGTCAGCTCCTTGGTGAGAAGGAGAGAGGCTTAAGTAGGCCACCAGTGGCTGAAAACAAAGTCTGGCCAGGCTGCCCTACATGCAAGCAAGACTACAGTCTCCATAGCAAGTAGAGTTGTGGAAGTTGCGGAACCAGAAGACTTTAGAATACCAAGCATCATCGACTTCAGCATGGCTTCTGGATCACTTTGACTTTATATGGGATGGGACAGCAAACTTCACCCTTGGACTTCCTTAGTCATTTCATACAACTTGCATAGTGGGTAACAATGTTGTAATTCTTTGCTCCCCTTTTGGGACTCAGTAACACATTGGCATTGAGTGATGGTTTGAGGTGTATCTAAACATTACAAAATTCTTCTTTACTCCCATCCCACACTTCTGGGAAAGATCATGGCACAGATTCAGTAAATCCATGTCAGCAGCATGATCTTTATAGCAGCTTTATCCAGCCTGCCCCTGGACACATGGGGTATTTCAGCCTGATATCCCACCCATTTCTGGTAGGCACCAACACTCGTTTTGTCTGTGACTACTTATATGTCCAGAGAAATATTGGCTTATATTGCAGCTACCCTCCATATCTGGAAGCTGTTTCAGTATCCACCTTCTGTAGAATAGCCTTGCAGGGGTTGGCAGCAATCACAGGTTTATGAACATAGTTTGATCCATAAATCTCAGATTTACTAATTTTCTTATTATCTTTCTCATTAACCTTCTTCATTGTGCATTCTCAAACTCCTGCTGCATCTGTCTTGAAGAATGACCAAAGTTCTACTAAATTTCCAGCAGGATGTAGTCCAGAATGGAAATGCATTGTATTGCCGTTTTATTTGCGACAATGGCCCAACACATCCATTTTTGGCAGATTAACCTTCTTATTTTTCTGCATTTCTCTGTTATAACCACTTTGTATATGTGTGTGTGTGTGTGTGTATGTATATATATGTGGCCAGATATGATAACCAATGCCAAATAGCATGCTCTATAACAAATAAACACTTGGATATCTCTTAGTCATTTGGAATATCTCATGGTACATGTTTCAAGTCACTGATTCTAAGAAAAGCTCCATATCTCAATTTTCAATCTAGCATTTTCATTTTTGGCAAGTTAAATTAACAATTTACCTGGAACACCAATGCTCTCAAATGTTGGCAATTCTCCTTGGTTCAACCCAGTAGGCATAGGCTTCAGCTTACTAGGAAGGCTGATACATTTACGAACAGACACTCTGTCCTCCACTTTTGTTCTAAACTGAGTGTATATATCTGGCAGGCTGAGATGGACATACAGAAACAGTAGTGAATTATTTTATTTGTTTGTTGCCAAAATACGAATAACATGCTGTATTAACTGGTTAAAATGTAACAAGAAAATGGCAGATAAAGACACTGGACAGATCTTCTTCTGTGTTCTGTTTCACACTAATGCTTGTTAGCATGACGTAGGTCACAGAACATAATGCATTATGCTATGGTTTAAAGCATTATTGCAATATCTGCATCTTTTGACCAGACACAATTAACTGAAAATGACCACTTTGATCAATTTGACCTATGAGATGTAATTCCATCCCTAAACATCCTTATCCACCATTTACAACATGCATGAAAGGCCAATGTGTTACTATTCTTTGCTCCTGTTTTGGGATTCTGCAACACACGTGCAGGTCAGATCAGTATTATGGGGATTGAAGAGGATTAACAACAGAACAAATGAAAAGCACTGAAAGCAGGAAGCTCCATAATCTTATGATGAAGCTGGTATGCTGATGACAACAACACTACTAAATTATTTTTTTTATGAAACTTAAATAGTGTTATTATAATTGTTTGCATGCTCCAATCTTAGATATTGATATTGACAAAGGGCACCATCTTACCTTCATATTTTATTAGTAAATATAGGTAGGAAGCCAGAGGACAATTTTTAAAAATTCTTGAGACTAACGGAACTGAACCAGTCCGTTCAACGGCACCAAATCGCCTAGAAACTATTGAACACGTGTTCTTCCGTACTTGACTAGCCGCATCTCCAAGAAAAGATGCGATTTCATCAAGCCTTTCAAACCGTGCACACAAAGTCACCAGAACGGACTGATCGAGACATAGACTATTACAACAACAACAAACATCCCATACAGGTATTGAAATATCCTCAGTAACAACAAACATATAACATAATATCCGTATTAGATATTATGTTATATGTTTGTTGTACAGAGAATGTGTTCTGTCATAGTTTACATAGTGGCTATGATATCTGTACTTTTGGCCTGACACATCCAATTTCAGCCTATATTTCGAGTTACTTTAACCTATGAGATGGGATATCCAACACACCTTGAAGGAGCCCACCCTTAGCGACTGGTGGTACCTCTGTCTCAATTTGTGGAGCCAAGAAAAGAGATCAGAGGAAAATAACTACTAGTTAAAAAAATACACATAAAGATCATGATGCAGACTACAAAGACAAAAATAATTACTTGAAAATATTACAGTGGAATGCAGAAGGTGTCTACAATAAACAGACTGTACTTGCAAACCAATTACACAGAGAGGAAACTGATATAGCATGCATACAGGAAACAAACCTCATAAACAAGAATAGATTGAACATCCAAAGATACCAAACATTTCGGAATGATAGAGAAAAGAGACACAAAGGAGGAGTACTTATGCTGATCAAAAACAATATTATTGCCTCAGAAATCTGGGTAAACACTGAAGAACAGGCTGAAATAATTGGAATCTGCTTAACCCTTTCAACTAAAAAGGTTACAGTATATAGATATTACTGCCCACAAGACAAGAGCCTATCTCTGCACACAATTAACACAGAAAAGATAACTATCTGGTGATTGTTGACTTTAATAGCCACTCAAGAAGTGGAAGACTGGCAGATAGGTGAAAATTCAATTGCTTAATAAACCGAAGGCCACTCAACTTTCTACTCTAGAAGATGGCACACCATCTTAACCCCAGACTTAGTCTTTGCAATAGATGCTTTAGCTAAAATACCATACAGGAAAGTGCTGGAAACATCACATTCGTAGTTATGTAATTTACATAAAATCTAGAAAAGATAACTTTAATAGATATTGTTGAAATAGTGTGTAGGACATCTAATAAAATTTATTTTGGCGGTTAACTATAGTGAAATTTTGTATAGAGTCAATAACCTATTTACTTACTGCTTAGGTTGGAAAGGCAAATCCTCAAGATGGTACAATGTTTGACCCCATGTAGTGATAAGCTGTACTTTGCAATTTGTTTTAATGGCATTTTCAACTTTAACTTCTTCATCTGTGACCTAAATAGATAGTCACAAAAATATAAAAATATATTCAGAATGAACTTCAATTTTATTGTAACAGAACAAATATTAAATGTATGTATAGATTCTGAATACATAGTAGACTTACCTCTTTCTGTAATACCACAAAAGTATCATTGTCTAGGCTGAGGGTCTTAATAAGGTCTGCAATCACCTGCTCAGGTTTGCCAAGTCTCACAATTAAGCCACTGCAACAAAATTGCAGAAATAAATTTCTATACATGTCTATGTTCTTCATTACATCATATTTTCAGAAATGATGAATAACACACACAAAAATGTCAAGTTTATATCTAATGTAGATCTTGTGATTCACAAATAGCTGCTCAGAATACCAAGAACACTGGTACATGTATTTTTTAAACTTGTGTGAAAAAAAATTAAATTTAAAAATAAATTTATTAAAATAAATTTAGACACATTTCCATTAACATTTCTTATGTCAACTGTTAAATCCACAAATAATGATTCACAATGATTCAAATTAAAATCCGCAATGACAGATATGAAAATAAACGATTATAAATCCTGCATCTCACATAGGACCACTGATATCAAATATTTTGAATGCAAGAGTTAAAATATCTACAAAAGTTTAAATATGTTTCTGGTTATGAACCAACAACATTGAGCCAAAGGTGTTCAGTCATCATCAAAGGGTATGTATGCTGATGTAAAATAATAAAAAATAAGGCTGGATATAGCCTTAACTGTTATGTCAAGGCTAAATGTAATTTGGAAAAGCAACATCAATGTTAAAGAAAAAACTCCTACCACATTATTGCTTTTTATTGCATTGTACGGTTATGAGAGTTAGACACTCACTGTAGATATGGCCAGACAAATACAGGCTTTTGAAAACAAATGTTACAGACACAATTTGTGCTTTTCCTATAGACAACATAAGATACATTTTTATATAAGAAATAACATAGAGATGCATACATGTTCACAAGAATCATACTTTCAATAGTGAAACAATGAAAACTTGCATGGTTTGGACATGTATACTGATAGGATACTGATAGGATTCCTTGTCAAAAACTATCTTGTTTTCAATTCATTCCACTCACCACCACATTATAAGTCAACCCTCTGGTATTATACAAAAATATCTAAGCACTGACACCAGTTGATAAGTTGCCAGGATAAACATATATGGAAACAACAATGCAAGTTGTATGCCACACAAGAAATTATATACATTCATAACTCATGTCAACTTGGTCATTGTTCAAGTGTAGCAAATGTGCTATTTCATGTAGCATTGAGAACGTTACTGTAACATATAAGTGGTGTCTAAAAATTCAACAATAGTTTAAAAGTAGGACTTAATTCCCTCTGAAAGATATACTTCAATTATATCATTAATTATAAATTAAGATTACTGACATCTTCTAAAAATATATGGAATGCACAAGTCACTGCATCCATTCACAAACTTAAATTGCAAACTTGGTTCATGTGTTAGACAAATATCCACAGAAAGCTGTATGGGAGCACTTAGGAGTTTTCCAATACAGCAGCACTTATTAACCTTTAGGGCCCTGAATTAAAATTTAAGAAACATCCCCTTGGGCCTGAATTCTTTTTTGGAACATTTTCGTTATTGATGGTGGGTGTTTTGAAAACGTGATAACTTTTTTATTTTAAAAGATATCAAAATAATTTTTGCATATCTAAATAAAGGAGTGAATAGTGAATATAGTCATGTTTTTGTTGTTGTTGTATGTATGATATGACAGTTGTGAGCAAGTTGTGAAGTTGAAAATTCGGGGGGAAAATCGCAAAACGCAATTTTCAAATCGCACATGTAACTTCTTGACGACCCTAATACTTGAGCAATGCGTGGAATCATTGATAAAATCCTCATAAATACCTATGCATATTGTATATATATTGTTTTATATCAAAACTAGTATAAGATGAACTAAAAAAAAACTAATAAAACGTGAAGAAATTGCATATAACGTCCGTCCGGTAAACACTAGGTCTATCCCGACACGCAGCGTAATTATTGTCTAAGCACACACGTGGCACCCCTGATACATATTATTTTTGTGTTTTTGAACGACTACACAAACATTCTTATCAAATAACAACATATTAAACACAAAAAACAACAATTAAAACATGTAGTTTATAAGAAATCGCATATAACGTCCGTCCGGTAAACACTAGGTCTATCCCAACACGCAGCGTAATTATTGTCTAAGCACACACGTGGCACCCCTGATACATATTATTTTTGTGTTTTTGAACGACTACACAAACATTCTTATCAAATAACAACATATTAAACATAAAAAACAACAATTAAAACATGTATTCACGATCACTTAGCCATGCCACGCGGTACTCAATTTGATAGTAAAATATGGCTAAAAAATGGTCAACGTTGTTCCAGAAATTCGCTGACAAAACCAGCCGGTTTTCTCTCTTCTTGCAGTCGTAATGAGTAAAGTAACTTGACCTTTAAACTGCGACGTATTCCTAGCGTCGTTTGGCGTGTTTTATACGTCACGGGATCATTACTTTGTGAAGTTCCGTACTCGGGAATCGGGCGATATCCTATGTAGCGGGATTGCGCCTGCAGGCACAACGGAGCTGTTCTCATAGACGCATTATTGCGACCGCAGAGTCGTAAAGGTTAAGAAAACCAGACTTGCTGTGTAGAAATGTTAAACTGTGAACGAGAAGAACAAGATTCATGAATGAGTCAATGGGTAAAACCCATCTCTGGCCTGAATGTTTGAAACACCAAGAAAGCTTGGCTTGAAATAGGATTATACAATTGATACTGAATGTTTAAATAATTGTGTTAAATAATAGATTAAATAAAGGACACACATTCAAATGCTAACATATCAAGGCCTACCTGCCAAGAGATATCAATCTTTCTCTTAGATCAGTAATTGCATCTAAAAGGAAGCCAAGTCGATGACTTCCTGTCTTTGGAAACCCATAATGGTATGTTCCTTCAAAATGTCGTGGATCAAAACAATACAGGGGTATCAGTTCATCACACTGTTTGTTTGCCAAGAATAAGGTCTGTATCAGCAAAGAAAATTATTACAGTGAAAACATATAGACACTGTTTTTTTCGCATGCACGCACGCACACACATATACATACATATATATAAGCTGGTAGAAATTTGAGAGTGACTAGATATATATTACATTGAAATGTCCATTGTCTGTCTGCTACAACTATTTTCCTGTGAAAGTTCTCTCCCTTTACTTTGACATATTTCACAAATATCACATGTGTCCGTTATAGTTTCGTTAAATTAGTAGGACCAGCGTTCTAGGAAAGTTCCTGTTTTTTTTTAAATATATATCTAGAGGACCGTAGTACAGGTAGGTCTATACGGGAATCTGAAGTTGTTTTTCTGTGACCCAAAAGAGGAACAAAGAACAATAACACTGTGATCTGTCATGAGTGTCACACAATTTAATTACAGAGGATCTGATGTGGAGTTAGGTATCCCACAGGAAAATAAAACCCAAAATTTGCTTTAAAAAAAACTGTCACTCTATATCTGGAGTAGATTGCCATGTGGAACTCAACCTTTCATCTTCAGCATGTCTCGAGGATGCAATAGAGTTATGTCAAAGTTCGATTAGGGGTTGTCCATAAATTATGTCAATTTTTGACTCCCTTGTCAGGAATTCAAGTCCCCCCCCCCATTTTTAAAAATTATATCCACAAAAAATCCCCTCCCCTTTACCATAACAAGTTTTTTGTCAGAAAATGTGAAAACAAAAACATATTTTTCAGATTTTTAGAACAAAAATAATGTTCAGATTTGCCCACTTTAACTGGTGTATTAAAAAAGTTTTGTTAGTGTTAACTTTTGCCAACCCACCTTCCCCCCTCCCCTTGTCAACACTGTCTAACATTTCCAGATTCCTCCCCCCCCCCAAATGCTGATGTAATTTATGGATCGCTCCTCTGGAGTGTGGCATTTCAACCTACACTACACCTCATTGAATCAAGCATCCTTCCCAGATATAAGAAATAAATTGCAGAAGAGATAGAACTATCACAATGCTGTAAAAAATAAAAGCCCATGGCCATCTTTTGAAAATGCACAACTCATAAGTGATGAAAGTTTTGCTGTATTTTATATTATAGGGTGTTTGAAAAAACAGCGCAACAACAGTTTAGCTCTTCACTGTGACCTTTGTTCTAGTTTCGAGGTATTACTTAACCTTTGCAGTGTGATTAATATAATTTTAATTAGAATTAAGGTATATTAATTGAAAAGGAATATTAATTTGGCATTAGTATTTTAGATTAGGGTTAAAACTACAGATTAGTTCTTTACTGTGCTATAAATAGCACACTGTTTACATTTTAAACTGAGTAATGTCATGGATTTCCCTCTGACTGCGCATGTCCAGTTACTACAGAATACATATTCACTTTTATAAGTAATTTATGTTTTAATTTATAATTAATTTTAAACCTAGTCCCTAACATAAATACTAATTCCAAATTAATATGCCTTTTCAGTTAATATACCTTAATTTTAAATACAAATTCTATTCATCATACTGCAACGGTTAGGTAATAGGGGGCCTACCTCGAAACTAGAACAGAGGTCACAGTGAAGAACTGATCCGTAGTTGCGGCAGATTAGAGATAGGAGTTCGAATTTGTTATAAATAAATAAATAAATTAGTTATAATTATAAATTACATGGCCTTTGTCATTTGGCTAAGAGATACTTGACTGGGCATGCTCAGTACATGTGTATGGGGAAATCGTGATTTGTGCTTCTTAAAAATGTAAACCATGTGTACTATTTATGGCACAGTGAAGAGTTAATCAATAGTTTTACCCATACATCTAAGTTACATTCACAGTACAGCAATAGAAGAAGCGTAATATTTACAATTTTATAAATTTATACCTCATTATCGTGAATCCGAAGGTCGTTTCTGAAGAGACAAATAGCAACTTTTCTTGCCCCAACTTGGAATAATTTTGCCATTATCTACACTTTCCAAAAGGCACTGTTTACGTAATACTAATCTGGTAGATTAGCACTATTATTATTGTACCAAAAGGTCTATATTTTCATAATCATAACATGGCCTAATGATAATGTCCATGCAAAACTGCAACACTAAAAATAGTAAAATACTAAACTAGAAGACTTATTATGAATGATAATGATGATACTATCATTGATAGTATTGATAGCAAGCTACATCTACAAGTTAATCATGTCATTTTAAGATCTTTTCGTGCACTGTACACTTTTAAAAAGAAGAATAATGCTTACTTAACTTCACTTGGCATAAAATAACTAACTAACTACATTAGTAGAGGCCTACCCGAACCTGTTACGTTGAATATGGAAGTGTTTACATAATGCAGAAACCTTGACCTTACTTAACAATATCACAATAAATCTGGTAAGCGTTGCCTGCATGCATTTACGACATATATTTGTCGCTTACATTATTTGAAGAATCAATCAACAACTTTAACGTAACAACTACAGAGGATGTAGAGTTAGAGACAATGAATAACCAGATTTTAACATTAATCAAATAATCGCTGATAACGTTTGGGGTAACGTGTTCACATGCATCTGTTGCCATGTGCAATGTGGCACTCACAACATTATGTAATGACTTGACTTGTGGGATATCCAAGCTGGTCATGAAAAAAAGTCTTAAAATTTAACCGAATTATTATAATTAGATATAGAATTGCAGCTCAAAATATTACCGATCTACGGGAATTGTTCATTTCATCCCCAATGAGGGTTTGCGGCCGTTACATCCGCCCTTCTATGCCTCTCAGAAACTAATATTTACAAAAACAATAACGCACGTGTCTTCTGTGTTCAGCATCTGTGGTCGTTACAATATCAGGGCGAAGTTCGTCTTCTTCAGCTTTTGTTTCTTGATAAGACCTTTTGGTTGAAACGTTGAATGTGATTTGTGTATTGTATTTTTTATGATTTCTTGTTTGCTCATCATTGCCCATCATTACCCAACAGTTTTAGCTATAGTCTGTCGTGTCCCATTTAAAAGAAATATAAACCTGTGTTTTACGTAAGTCTATTTGTCGTTATGTTTCACGCAGTTACTTTGTATTGATTGTTATATTGACTACAGTAGGGATCTACAAACTGAATATAGCTATCGTCTTTGGTCTTGGCAGTCCTGGTTCAGTAAAGACTTTCAGTGTTTTATAGAGTGCAATCGATTCTGCTCTAATGTCGGAGGAGTATTTCCCGGTTTCTTCTTCAACGTTTATTCTCAAACTTCCGCTATATCTCCCTTGTAGCAGGACCATTGTACTACTAGATTTCCAGCATGATATAGTCCAGAGAATGGAAATGCGTTGTGCTGTCGTTTTATTTGCCAATGGCCCGTCTTCGGCGGTATTTCCCGGTTTGAAAAACTTTGAGTCTGATAAGAATTCCACCTCCTCTATTCATTACTGCTTTCTCTTCCGATCTATCTGTGTAGACATGTTCATTCCTTGGTATTGTATTTTCTTTCTATCATCTCTAGTGTCGATGCTTTTAGTTGAGATTGAGTCTGATTGAGTTTAATTTTAATTATTCCAGGAACCTGTTATTATGGAGATATTTTGGAGACTATTATCTGGCTCTTCAAAATCAGTTAGTGTTTCAATTTCAGTTGGGATGTTTGTGCTGATATCTTTGTGTTGGTGGAGATGTGACAGAAACTGGTTCTCTTCAGCCTGTTTGTAGTTGATATAGAAGTTTGTTCTTGCCTAGGATAGTTTGGCATCCTGCGGGAGATACTGAACGCTGGGCAGATGGTGCTCGTTAATCCTGGTAGGGAAGCTGTCTAAGAGAAGGAAAACTCCAAAATGAAACCTCTACTGCCCTGTTGACAATCCTTGGATGGGTAAGGGCTTAGGAAACTTCTTCTTCTTCATCGTTCATTCTCAAACTCCCACTGGATATCTCTTGTAGCAGGACCATGGTCCTATTAGATTTCCAGAATGAAGTAGTCCAGAGAATGGAAATGCGTTGTGTTGCCGTTTTATTTGCGCCAATGGCCCGACACATCCGTCTTCGGTGGATCTCAAAATTAATATGGAAGACGGAGACCCGGGACCGAAAGGTACAAAATAGTCCAGCAAAGTCATGACTGCCAAGGTTTGTCAATGAGAAGATGGTTGTCACAGTTTTGGAGAGGTTGATCTGGACTTCCCAGTCAGATGCCCATTCACCTAGGATATCAAGTGCGTTCTGCATTCTGTTCTTTGCAGTGGGTAGGTTGCCTGCCACACTCCGGGCAGCAAAGTCATCTGCATGGAGGGCCTCTTAAATACAATGTGACAGTTTCTCTCCAATATCATTGATGAATACCATGAAGAAACGGGAGAGACAACTTCTCCTTGAGGCACCTCTTCTTGGAAAGTAACACGTTTGCTTAGTTTACTATGTACTTTTACTCTTGCTGTGAGGTAACAAGAAATCTTTTATCCAGCTGAACATTATGCCTTCAATTTTGTTTTGGAGAAGCTTGAAGAGGAGTTCATCTTTCCATACCTTGTCGAAGGCCTTGCTAAAGTCCATAAAAGTTGCCAGCACTGTGTCCTTCTTTTGAAAAGCATTTTCGATTTCTTGTGATAGGTATATGAGCTGGTCTTCTGTGCTTCGATTTTTTCAATAGGCTGACTATATCATGGTGAGTTTTTTGTTTTGTTCTAGGTATTTTATTAGTGTAGAATTGACCATTTGCTCCTTTTCATAGAGTTGACCTTTTCCTATGTAATTCATTACGCTGACTGGTTGCTAGCTTTATTTGCTGTTTTTTTTCTTTATGTTTCTTACTGATTGGGATGATTACCTAATGTCACACATAAGCGTCACACCATAAGAATGGAATTTTACAGGTTATTCATGATTGGTTGAAGATGGTAAGGAGCTTGTTTCTGCTGATTGTCCCTAGATTCATGATCATATCATTGGTGATTCATGATCATATGCCATCCTTTCCTGGGACCTTTTTAGTTTACCTATGGTACCATTTAGTTTTAGTAAAGGGTGTCTTCATGCATGGGTATGGATTTTGATGCTTCAGCTGTTTGTTTTTTTTACTTCTTTGATGTGTGTATGAGGGAGTATTGTACTTTCTTCCTTATGGAAGTCTGCTAAAATACTTTCAATTTCCGTCAGTTGTAAAATGTTTGCTGCCATTTTTCCTGTGTGAAATTTTCCTTCTTCTTTGATGACAGTCCTTCTTCTTCATCGTTCTTGTCAGATATCAGGTTTCAGCACCAATAGCTTCAATGAAGTGTGTGATTCGCTTCAGGTCATCCATGGAACACCTCAAGTCTGGAAGCAGTGCCGTCTCAGTAGGCCATATTTTCTCCCTCTCTTCTTGGTAGAGTTGACAGGCATGAAGAATGTGATCTGCAGTCTCTGGGCTCAGTCCACAGTTTCACAGGTCTGTCTCACCAATCTTCAGCTTTCGGAACATGTGAATTCTCAGTCTGTTGTGACCAGTTCGTAGTCTTCTTCTTCTTTCGTTCACTTGAAACATGTCTATATCTGTAATTCTGTCTCCTTAATAAAACTCACTGTCTTTTGTAGCTCATACAGTGTCCCATAGAGCTTTGATTCCAGTGTTGTTTCCTCTGGCCAATATGTCTGCCTCAGCGTTTCATGCTCAGAACACCCTTGAAGTATATGTTTGGCACTCTGTGCTGCCTGTCCACATGTACACATGGCCGTGTTGCCAATCTTGAACTTTGTATACATGTGACTGCGGAGTCGGTTGTGTCCTGTTCTGAGACGTAGAATTATAACTTGTTTTGATCTGTTCATAATGTGATAGTCATCTTGTGTTGGTGTTTGTGGCTTTCTTATTGACTTGATCATCTGTTTTTTCTGATGGTAGGTGATTGGTATATCTGGTTGGTCTTCGGCAGCACCTTCCTTAGCCAGTTGGTCTGCTTTTTCATTTCCTGGAATTCCACAGTGAGAGGGTATCCACTGCATGGTTACCCTATACTGGTAAGACAATTCGCTAAGTAGTTTTTTCAAGTCTGTTAGTTTTCCAGAATGAAGAGCTTGAAGCACTGACCTTGCATCTGTCAGGAATACCACAGGCTGTAGGCCAGAGTTGGAGTTCAGCAGTTTTTTAGCTGCCATACTAATTGCTTGGATTTCTGCATCATAATTATAGTTCGTAGTCTGAAAATGATGGTTTGTTCCTTGCGTGACATTTGGTGGTATGGGTCATTTGGTTCTGCAGTTGGGTGCATTTGCTTCCACTTTTTCTTATATTCTGCTTTTAACATGGTCTTACTTTCATAGTACGTATTATCATTTTCTATTTGTTCCAGTGATCCCCCTTTCCTTGCCAGGAGATCAGCTTTTTCATTTCCAGGTATGCCACAGTGACCTGGGATCCACTACAGTACTGTTTCTTTTGTGGTACTGCTGAGGTGTAGTAAGCAGGCCGTAAGTTCATTCATGCTCGTGTTCTTTGGATCTTTCAATGACTGCAATACTGAGTTTGCATCCGTTAGAAATACTACATGTGACTCGGCAAGCAATTCATGAGCATTTTGGCTGCCTCTATTATGGCTTCCATTTCTGCTTTGAAATTTGTGGAATGTTTGCCTGTGGGTATGGATTTCTCTATTTCTTTTCCATCTGGTGTTACTATATATATTCCTGATCCTCCATCTAATACTGCCTCTTTCGCGGATCCATCTGTATATACATGTGTCCATATATCCTTTGGGTATGATTTCTGTATGTGATTCTTAGTTGTCTCCTTTAGTACTTGTATAGTAGTTTCTGTTTTCGAAATAATGCTTGGTATATTGTCCATAATAATTGGGAAGTTTTTCCTGTCCCATGTTGGGTATGTGTTAAAGGTGTTCAGTGGTTTTAGGTTTTGTAGGTCTGTATCTGTGAGTGATTTCTGGAGCTGTTTAGCGGAGTGTAGAAAGCTACCTCTTTTGAGTCGCTCTTTTGTAGGTCTGCTTAGTCTTTGGTTCATTTGATGACTCTCCAAACATTTGAACTTTTGCATACTGTGTGAGGATTTTTTCATTTCTTCTTTCTTCCATTGATGGCAAACCTGTGCATGTTTCCATTTCTGTGATTTGGGTAGTATTCATACCTACTGTTATAATTCTGAGATTGCGGTTTTGTATCTTTTGTCTTTTTTCTCTATCGTTCCGAAGTGTTTGGTATCCTCGGATGTTGAATCTATTGTTGTTTGTGAGGTGTGTTTCCTGTATGCATGCTATGTCGATTTCCTCTGTGTGTAATAGGTTTGCAAGCGCAGTCTTTTTATTGTACACACCCTCTGCATTCCACTGCAATATTTTCAAGTGCTTATTTTTGTCTTTGTCTGCATCATGATCTATATGTGATTTTTTTGAACCATTAGTTTTTTTCCTCTGATCTCTTTTCCTGGCTCCACAAATTGAGACAGAGGTACCACCAGTCGCTGAGGGTGGGCTCCTTCGAGGCTTAGAGCCCGGCATTTCATCTGCCTGACAGGATTCCACAGATGAAGCACCAAAACGAATCATCTGTAACCTTTTATTTGACATGTGAAGTCATTGCGTGACACTGTGGTTTTCAGCCTTGGCTGGACTATTTTGTACCTTTCGGTCCAGTGTCTCCGTCTTTCATCTTACTTTTGAGTCAGGATGTGTTTCCCTAGCCCTTATCCATCCAAGGATTGTTCACAGGGCAGTGGAGGTTTCATTTTGGAGTTTTCCTTCTCCTAGACAGCTTGCCTAACAGGGTTAACGAGCACCATCTGCCCGGGGTTTTGAGGTAGAGTTCCCCTCTCCTAGGATAATTTTGTTGTTGCCAGGTATTCATTATCCTCCTCTGTGGTTTATTTCTTGTAATCTGATGTTCGTCCGTCGTGATCGACGATGACCAAAAACTCAACCATAATAATAATAATAACAATAAATAATAAAATAATAAAGTTAATAGTGCGTTTTTAAATGACTAGCAAGTCCAATGCGCGCACAAAATGTTCTTTTACAGAATTGACAACAATGGAAGGTATCTGTGTGAGGTTGAGATGTTTTTTCTTTTCTACGTGTCCGCTTCTGTCTTGCAGTTTCTTGTCTGAGTTCTTCTGCCGCTAGTGCTCCCGTTCTAATGCTGTAACGCCATGCTGTTCTATCCTGAGCGAGGCTCTCCCAAGCGCCTACGTCAATGTTAAGATGTTTCAAGGATGACTTGAGCGTGTCTTTGAAACGCTTTTTCTGTCCACCAGCTTTTCGAAAACCTGCCTTGAGTTCTCCATAATATATTTGTTTTGGCAAACGCGAGTTCTCCATACGCACAAGATGGCCTGCCCAGCGTGCCTGCGCCTTCATAAGTATTGTGTGGATGCTTATTGAGGTTGATTTTTCCAAGACCTCGTAGTCTGGTACTTTGTCCCACCAATGGATGTTTAGTAATTTACGTAGGCAGGTAAGATGGAAATGATTTAACTTTCTTGCATGTCTAGCATACACTGTCCACGTTTCGCAGGCGTATAGTAAGGTTGGTATAACAGCAGCATGATATACTTGTAGTTTGGTGGTTGTTCTTATACCTCTTCTGTCCCATACATTTTTGCGTAATCTGCCAAATACAGCACTAGCTTTTGCCAGTCTATTGTTAATTTCCACATCAATGTTGACATCGCGAGAGAGAGTTCTTCCAAGGTAAGTCAAATTGTCGACTACCTGCAGTTTTTCCTGATTGACGATGATGGAAGTAGCAGTATGTTGGCTATTTGATGTTGCTTGGTGCATGACTTCTGTTTTTTTGGTGTTAATAGTGAGACCAAAGTTGTTGCAGGCCTTTGAGAAGCGGTCTATGGTGCTCTGCATGTTTACGACAGAGTCAGCATACAATGCACAGTCGTCAGCATAAAGTAATTCTCTAACAGTACTAGATTTAGTTTTCGTGTTTGCTTTTAGACGACGTAAATTGAAAAGACCACCATCCGTTCTGTAATTGATCGTTATGCCTGCTGTTTCATTACTATGGTGTGTTTCCGTTAACATGGCTGTAAATAACAGGCTGAAAAGAGTAGGGGCCAGCACACATCCCTGCTTTACACCATTTGTGACAGGGAATGCAGGAGATACTCCTCCGTCGCAGATAACACTAGCCATCATACCGTCATGAAATTGTCGTATCACAGTGACAAGTTTTGGGGGGCATCCGAACTTTGTAAGTACCTTCCACAGTCCTTCTCTGTTAACGGTATCGAATGCTTTAGTTAAGTCCACAAATGTTGCTAAGAGTTCACTATGTTGCTCTTGTGACTTTTCCTGAATTTGTCGTGCAGAGAATATCATATCAACTGTACCACGACCTGCACGAAAACCGCACTGACTCTCTGGGAGTAGCTCGTTTAGTAGAGAATTATTTAATCTGTTGAGTATGACACGAGCGAGAATTTTACCAGCTATAGACAAAAGTGATATGCCCCTATGATTATCGCAAGACTGTTTGGTACCTTTGCCTTTATATAGGTGCACTATAGAAGCATCTTTTAGATCTTGAGGCAATGTACCGGAGTTCCAGAAAATACCCAAAATGTCAGTTATCTATGTCTTGTAATCTAAGACACCTCTCACTCAGGGAAGGTGATTTAAGAACATTGCTCTCTCTTGTTCTAATATCTATAATTTCTCATTTACCCTACCCAACCCTCTAACCCTACCTAAACCCTATCCCTACCCCCCTCCCCTCTGGCACATTCCTGGAGTGACCCCACTCCGGCAACCTGAGCTTATAGCGGCTCATACTCGCTTTGATGCTGCCAGTCAATGGACATATGGGGTATTTCAGTGGGGATATCAGCGCCGACTGATATCCCACCCCGTCCTCAGCGACACTGTTTGGTCAGGGCTGTTTATTTGCCCAGAGGGTTATTCACAGCTGGCCTCAAGAGGCTTTTCCACTATCCGCCACCTGTGGACGCTCCTGGTAGGGGTCGGTATCCCCCGCAGGTGACAGTCCTATAGTGTGAATTCTCTATTTCTATAAAGTTCTTGTAAGGTTCCATAGTGTGTGTCTTTTGTCATGGATTTTTAGACTGTTCAGGCTGCTGGTCTTTTCGTGCCAGCTCTTTTGAATCTTTTCTTTGTTCATTGAACGTGTTTTATTTTATTGTTTCTTTGTGTTTTGCACTGTAGGGATTTGCTCCATTGCATGCCGTGCTTCATTAAGATCATTATGTAATTTTTCCAGAGTCTCACTCCAATACTTACTTATCTGATCCCTGAGGTCACAAGCTTTCACTCTTTCTTCCCCTCACTTCAATAAGGCTTGTATTCTCTTCATCTGCCCCTTTGGATTGCCTTATGTGCGGATTGGAGTATGCTTTGTTTATTTCTTAGATGTTATGGTTTCTGTTGTTAGTTAGGGGGATATTCTGGCAGAGCTGGTCTGTTTGTTCACTGAAGAGGGTCCAGTTTACTTTTTTGAAGTTTCAGCTTGGGGATATACTATGTTGTCCTGTATTTCCTGTCTTTGAGATTTTCAGAATGACTGTTACATGGCCACTTCCTCTCAGTAGACTGTCTACTGTTTTTGTAATGTGTCTATGTCATCTGTTGCTATGGTCTGGTGAGCTAGTTTTTTTTCCAGGCTCTGGAATAGAATGTTGGTGTGTCATCTGGCTGGTTTATGAGAATTAGTTTATTTTCCATCATCCAGTCTTCAATCTCACCTCTGATCCATATTCTTGTAGCTCCAATTTAGTGAGTGGCCATTAAAGTCACCCACTATTATGTGTTTCAATTCCTCTATTTGTAGTTGACGTAGTTCTATTTTTGTGGCAGGAGAGCTGTAGCAGTTTATAATTGATATTTCTCCACAATTTCACTGTTAAACGTTCACATTCTCCTCTTGATCTGTTTACTTCTACTGCAGATATTGATGTTTTTACAATTGTCAGCATTCCTCCTTTGACTCTTGGATTAGTCTTGGCGGAAGGACTCATAACCCTGAATGAAGAATCTCTATGTGTCCTTTAGGTGAGTCTTGTATACACATTATGTCCATCTGGTTTTTCTTCAGGAATTCTTGTAGTTCAGGCTTTTTGTTTCACACTCCTTCCATATTCTACTGAGTAACTCTGAGGCATTTGGTGTGATTGGTTGCACTACTCTGCTTTCCCCTAACCTCTACGTTAGCAGAGGCACTGGTCGCTTGAGGTAAGGCCCAGCTCTGCTCTCTGGTTTTAGTTGATAGGAGTGACCCAATGATGACAGGGTTCATTGTCATGTGACCGCATTTCTGTAATAGTGTATGCCCTAAATTATCCTAGTATCTGTGCTATCGCTGGCTAACACTCCATCTTCATCAGGCTGGGTTGTGTTTTTCTGTCTGGGATTTCTCCCATAGCCTTTCCATTCTCCAATGGCACCTGCAATGCAGTAGTTGTTTGAATTTTTTGTTTTTTCCGAAGAAAGCTCTTTTACCTGACTTATACACATGTGGTTGTGTCTGTGGGTCTCACCAATAGCCGCCCACTAGACAAACCACCCATGCAACATAAAACCTTAGTGGATGACATGTCGTTATATTGAGGTTATCTTATAGAAGCTTCATGGCATGTCATCTATACAATTATGCTTTTATTTTGTTGTTGAAATGTATTTCATGTTTACCTGAATATATATGTATGCACCCCCTGTGGTTGGGAGGGAACCAGAGATGTACTGTGCAGCACTGGGGAGGAGGAAACTGACAGCACTGTTTTTTCCTATGGCTGAAACCCATCACAGTGACTCAGGACGTGACAATCCTTTTGCCGTGAACATTTAGTTGCATGCCTGGAGCAATAGAGAAGTTTGGCATAACCAGTAGTAAATTGGTGGCGGGGAATGAGCACAGTGAATCCTATCTTGGCTACAGTGGCTAGGAGCAGTGCATAGGTTGAAACCTACCTTCCTGGAGGTGTGATAGTTATTCTCTGGCTCTGTCCCGGGGTGGGCTGAAAATCCACAGACTTCCTAGCAATATGCCATTTAATGGCATTAGGTCAAAGGGCATGAGCCCATGGACCGCTGGATCAGCAACCAACCAACCAGACTTATGAGCCTTTCCTGCCTGGGTGTTCCCCCCCACCCCCAAATTGACACATTCATTGTGTGATGTCAGTGACCCCCATACTTGCATGATATTTTCTAGACAGTTGGTAATATCAAGTCTAGATTGCATTTGGGGCAGTATTCATTTCGCAGCTGTGCCATTTGATAATGGTCTTTCCTCATAGCTTACCAGAATAAAAAATGACCAGAGAATCATCTTGTGGCAGATTTCCAGAAGTGTATGCTGCGCTCCTGAAAGAACGTGGTGATCTTGGGATACTGTCTTAGAAGGATGGATGTATACAGCCGTAGACGGATGTGTCGGGCCGCTGGCGCAAATAAAACGGCGACAACGCATTTCCATTCTCTGGACTACATTCTGCTGGAAATCTAGTAGGATCATTCATGCTACAAGAGATATCCAGCGGGAGTTTGAGAATGAATGCTGAAGAAGAAGGATGGATGTGAAAAGATGCATTATTGCATCTTTATGCATTATTATTCAGAGGTGAGGGAAGGAAAAGTAATTTTTTGGAATGTCCCGAAGATCACACAATCAACACCTAACTGAGACTCTTGAGTCTACAAACACTGGGATGGCTGCTGGAACAGTGGCTGGAGCACTTGTGGGAATGACCCACGTGCTGTGAAGCCAGTTTCTAATCAAGATGCATTACTGATAATATAAGAAAATGACAGTTAAAATTTATCGGGCACATAATGAGAAGATGAGGCATTGAGAATATAGTGACAACAGGAAAGATAGCAGGCAAAAGATCAAGGGGAAGACCTAGAGAAAAGATGTTGGACAGTTTGACTAAATAGCTTCCATTGATGACGACATTTATGGGAGATTGATATACATAGAGAGATATGAACGCCATTCGGCACGGCACTTGATAATGGTGATGACTACCTCTCAGTCAATACAAAGAAATAATTGAAATACAGTGTTCTCAACAACCTGTGACTGTGTAATACCATGGTCTCTTCTGTATTCATTCTCAAACTTGTGCAAATTAGCGGGATGTAGTACGGAGAATGGAATGTGTTGTCATAGTTTACAGCTTAGCAGTGATACATGCACTTTTCAGCATGTTATTCAACTTCTGCATTGTTTCTAGGTTACTTAGCTCTATATTATATGGAATAGCCAACCCCCCACCTCAAAACCTCCTCAGTTGCATCTTACAACATGCATGAAAAGTAAACAGTGTAAAGTAACACTGCAACCTGACATTATGTCAATAAGGTATTATGGAAGGTTATCTGCCCCACTCAGTGGAAGTAAAAAAACTGAACAAACTAAGAATACTACTGCACAGGAAGCAATGTTTTCAATGTATTAACACTTTGCTCACCAGCAATCCAGAGCGTACTTATCTGCCATTACTGAGGGTGCAAGCAAAATTTTTATACACTGACATCGCCGTCTTTAAAAATCTGTATAAAATCAATCTTGCACGAGAGAGCCGTGAAACTTTCTATGTGTTGTAACAACTGTTTGCAATTTCTGAATGTATTTGAAAGCTCCAGAGTTATTTCAAGAGCAAAATGCTACTTATCATAATGCTAGATTTAGATTAATTTCTATATATCATACAATATTACCTTCGAAATCTCCGATATTTCATAATAACAACTCATATACGATGTCTATATTTGTATTCCATTTTTACCACCATTTTTACACAACATAATTTCCCAGGAACTATTTTTAGTAACATTATTGCAATGGGTATTACCGTATTTCTGATCTATTATAGCGGTTTCAGCAATTGTCTAAATTGGTCACCAAGGACTTATAATGGAAATTCGAAGGTCATCGAAATTGGTCAGGAAAGTGTTAAAACTTCTAAAATATGGAAGAGTAACTGGTCCCAGTGGCATTCCAGTAGAGATCATCATAGCAAATGACATTTACGCTCTTGTGTTGCCTTCTATTCTTCTTATTGTTTTAGTCTTGCTAGATCTTCAGGTCAGATGTCAGGATAAAACTTCCAGTCTTCCCTAGCAGTTCAAGTTCATCTAAGGCTGAGAATCTTGAAATATATGTTCATGAACAGAATTTATACCCGTCATTTCTTGTTGACATGTTGGAGACTATCACAAACCACGAAAGCATGTCCAAAGAAAATAACAGAAGCGGAGGCTTGTACTTGGACCATGAGAGTTGTTCACGCATCAGATGAACAACATAGAGCAAATTCCCACAACTGAAGTCAAATTCTATAGATAATTATTGCCTTGTCTGAAACTAGTCTCTAAGATGATAAGGATTCAATACCTGCTGCCACAATGGGCTGTGGAAGTTTTAGTAGTGTTCCAAATTATTCGATGCAGGTTTAGAAATACAAAATGAAAAGACACTTTATACTGACAAATTTACATAACAAATGCCAGTAAAATGACACAAAAGCTTTATTAAATGAGAAATTAAAACATCAGCAAATTTGTACTTTCATAACCCTTTGGTATCAAATGACAATTTCTAGCTATTAATTTTTTTAAATAGTTATGTAAATATAGTTTTCTAAGAATTTAGTTTTATTTATTGTAATGACCTTTTTTGTAATGATAAAGTGTGAAACACAAAGAATGAAATAACTTGAGTTCTTAAATGGCAGAAGGCCACTAGACAGTCCAGAATGCAAATTATTCCCTGCAATAGTTATACTCATTCAGGGAATGAAACATGGTTCATGATTTGGTCAATATATTATGACAGTAGAATCTAGGATGTGCATTCATGTGTTTGTGCACGGAAGAACACACATTGGGGTTTATCTACCTTTTAGTTTCCTGCGAAGCATTGGACCTCAACAGGTCTCTTCCATCTTGTCCTATGTGTAGCTATCACTCAAAACTCTTTCAATGTGATAATACCCAGTCTTTGTGCTTCTACATCTAATTCTTTTCTCTAGATATTTCATAGTTTTCCTCTTTCCCTGTATGTTCCAGAACAATGCCTGCCTTACAGTAATTTCTGTTGGTCTTCTTAATGTATGTCTTATTAATCTTCAGTGCTGTCTCTTTATACACATTGAAGTGTAGTTGTTCAATATATGAGAAGGAACATATATGTGAGTGGTTGATGTTTAGTGTTGTAACAAAATATATATTAGACCTTATATTGTTTTTCACTCTGAATTAGTTAGTATCTAACACACTTTCATGTGATACATCTACATTATCTGTAAAATGAGTTGGTAACATATCCTATGCAGGACATAACAATCAACCTATCATCTTTTGGCTGTGGTAATTTTCTAGGTAATATAAATATTGTCAGTAGGTTGGCACTGATTTCTGAATGGTCCAAATGCACAAATGTCTGCAGTGGGGTTTTAACCTAGAATCTTGGCCATACAAGATGTGCCACAAATCAGGGGTTGTAAACTACAGCAATGTAAATTATCAATAAATGATTTCATTGGGATGTCGGAACTAGTGTTACTTGCGGATATGGAGAGTCTGGAACATTTGAGGTATTACATAACAAAACATTGTTTTGAGTTAATATTCATTATCAAATTGTCAAACACATCTAAACATTCCAGAAAAATATACAGTAAACATGCCCATATTATCATATACAAAAATGTTGGAACGACTCTGTAAAAATTGTAAACAGTGCACAGAAGTTTTTCAGATCACTGGAAACACGTACAAATTGGATATTTCGCTCAAAAGGCCTTTATCCAGAAAATAACACACAGCAAGCAAAGTACAATGTGATCCTTAAGTGTTGTCCATTACTCATGTTATGTTGTGTTCTTGATAAAGGTTGAATGGTCCAATTAATGTGTGATTTATTATCAGTTTCCAGTGATTAACGAAGCTTCATTACAGTTTCCAATGTTCACAAT
This sequence comes from Meghimatium bilineatum, assembly GCA_034231615.1. NCBI lineage: Eukaryota > Metazoa > Mollusca > Gastropoda > Stylommatophora > Philomycidae > Meghimatium > Meghimatium bilineatum. Next base: position 60,428,726 of record CM067322.1, on the reverse strand, counting down.
ATCGGATTATAGTTTTACTGCAGTTGTAACCTATTATGGAGTGACTTAACTAGTTACAGGCCACTGCGTTGCGGTTCAGGAATACAATGCAAAAATCACTTTTAATGTTAATGTTTCTCAAAGATAATTTAGAACTGATAGTTTACCTTAGAAATATCAACAGCTGAAATGACAAACTGATGTGAAAATTGTCTAACATGGACATTTGTGTAAGATGTAACTATTACTGATCAACAGATAAAGACATTACATAAATGAACAAAATATAACAAAATATAAAACTAAAATTTGAAGTCCTTGTACTTCTTCGCACCCTTGCCTGTGTCCTGCTGGGCTTTCTTTCGTTTCTAAAAGAAAAGAAAAATTATGTCAAATAATATTATGGGAGTTTTATGACATTTTCATCTTTTTTCTTGTGTTCATTTTCAAACTCCTGCTGATTAGCATAATGTAGTCCAGAGAACATAAAGTGTTGTGTTATAGTTTACAGCTTTGCTGCAATATCTACACCTTTTGTCCTGATACATCAGACTTCAGTATTCTGAGTCACTTTGGACTATGGATAAAGACATTCCACTTCAAAACAAATCTCCTTGTTAACTTTCTCCTAATCAGGGTTGTTCATCTAGCAGGTCTGTGTTAGGAGTCATTAAGAACTGTGCACTCGTGTGATACAATGTGTGATTCAATGCACCTATAGGAGTGGGAAAAAAACCTTTTTCTTTTGAGTGAATTCTCATGGATGGCAAAATAAATTGCACTGAGGATGTGGATTTAGGTGAGGAAAGATTTGGATATTGTTCAAAGCGTTAACCACGATGACTGGAAATGAAATTCAATGCAGTGGATGATTATGCTCTAAGCTGTCCACACTGCGCAGCTCGTAATAGCCTTTATACCTGGTGGGCTGATAAATTATTATGCCTTTGTTGCCTATTATGACATGCATGGCAGGTCATAGTGTTGCTATTATTTGTTCCATTTTCATGTGACATCTGCAACTTTTGGTCTGACATGCAACTTCAACATGACTTCTGTGTCACTCCGACCATATTTAGGATGAGACAGTCAATTCCACCCCAAAATCTCATTAGTTGCCTCTTATGACATGCATGGGAGGTAAAAAAAACAACTTTGATGCTATTCTTTGCTCCACATGACAAACACATTTAAACAAAGAAATAACAGATTGGATTAAGCATTTTTAAGTCTTATAAACATTCATATTAAACAATGACATTAATAAACTGCATAAAATACCAGCTAATAAATAGATACTGACCCGCTGCTTAGCTGCATGTGCTGCCACCATGTCACTAAGGTCTTCCTTCTCTAACTGGGACTGTTGTTCTCGTACAGTCTGTTCATATTTGGCCTGCATGGCTGCAGTGTCCAGATCAAGTTCCTCAGGGTTCAATGACACTTCTACAGCCTCAACTGTAACCTTATCACCTGGTTTCTTCTGAACCTAATGAAACAAACCAAACGATAAAATGATCTTTCACAGAATAAGAACACTACTTTGGTATTACAAAATAGGAACATTACCTGCGTAATGAGAAATAAATACTTTCCATCAAAAAGTCAAAGAACTGTTGATACTAATCAGTATTGGTTATTAACCAAATAAAATTGCTACCAATAGAGGATCAGCTTCCCTCATCAGATGTAGAAGGGTATACTTGCTGATACTGTGACTCATGGGTTAAATTGGTTAAACTTTATTCAGCCCAACAGGTTCCAACCCCTACTCATGTCACAATATTAAATTCCCTCAAATGCTGTTTAGAAGCATCATCTATTACAGTGTCCACATCCAGTTGGTGCTAGTCAAGCAACTTCAGCACATCCCCCTATCCATCTTCATTTATAGACTATTGGATGCAAATATGTCTGCTATCCTGTTGCCACAAACACAAGTGTGCCCAGAGCAGCAGATTTCTTCTACTTCTGCATCAAGGATAAGACCTAGAGAAATGACATTGGACAGCTTTCATTCATTGGATATAATTGATTAAATGAAAGTCTAAACTATCATTATTCATTCTTGGAGAAATTAAAATGAATAGTAGTAACATAAGCTGTGATTACTTACTGCAGACAAGTCATACACATGTGCAGATCCCATCATTGCTCCACCAACTGGAGCTGCTTTTTTCTCTGGTAACACTTGGTAAAGTGCAGGTGTGTCACCACCTTGGTCCATAGCATCTTCAATTCTTCTTTTTCTCAACTCAATTTGGTCTGGAGTTTCCATTCCAAGTGGTACAGATGTGATACCTCCTGGAGTCATCAGGCTGGAATAAATACATCAAATAAATACATTCATGTAATTCAGTCTGAGAAATTGTTAATATAAATTTATTTGATGGGATTTGTAGCCACTTCACTAATTCATTTTAAATATGTGTTTAATAGTGGCAAAGGAAGAAAGCTACCACACAAGATGCTGGGGTCATTCCAAACACTTTAGCGGTCGACAACTATCATCCACACATATCTCATCTCAGGGATATAAACATCACAAATTCATTACACATGATGCTGAATAACATATAAACTCAAAGCAACAATAACTCCAGAAATGATGGCATTTATGGCTAACTTAATGCATGTAAAGATAATGAAGATTCTTGGCAGAAATTAATGAGCATCTCAATGAATTATCTTGTGTCAAAGGGCACGAGCCCATGGATCACCTAAATTATCTCAAATGTATGGTATACAGTAGACTGCAAAGAAATAAATAGCTTGTCAAGGAGGCAGTAAAAATACAGAAAGATCACAGGCTTGGCTAAGATCCAGAACAGGCAACAATAAGTGATACAGACCAGCAAGAAGGTAATCGGTCATCAAGCAAGCAAAGAAAATAATTGGCCTGTGTACTGAAAAAATCTCAGCAGATTGTGTGGGGAGTCATCTAAACAATTATAAAGGACTGTAGTAAAAATAAGATATGGTAATGTTTTAACTAAATATTATTAACCTCATTTATGAAGTAGATAAAGTGAAAGATGGAATACTTCACTACACGAATTCACAAGTCAGTAACCAAGGCAACAAACCAAAACACCCTGAAGTCCATTGCACTAGAGACTACCGACTCCTACCCCAACGACTGGATCCAAGCATGCACATATGGATAAGCCTTCAAAGCCACCATCAAAGCAGGATATGGCTCACTCATAGTCCCTGGTAAAACATCAATAGAATTATCTACTCCCTGTGGAGAGTTCTGCAGCAACTATGACACAGTAGTGAAAGCAATATCAGAAACATCATACATCACCACCAAATACAAAAACAATGCAACATGTCCAAAAAACCTAATAATATTCAATGATTCCCTTTCTGCTATATATGCGCTTGAAAACTGAAATCCAACAGCAAAGAAACCTATAAGCAACATAATTCAAGCTACAAACATACATCCTATGGCATCAATACTACACTACAGTGGATATCAGGCCACACAGGTATCAGTGGGAATGAAAGTGCTGATAAATTGGCAAAAAAATGGAGCAAGTATGCCCCAACCAGGAATTTCCACCAACCTTAGAACAGCTCAATACATTATCAGCAACAACTATAAACAACAATGGATGGACTGCTGGGCAACTGGTTCGAAAGGAAGAGTACTATATGCAGACATGTCCCAACCAAATCCACACAACTGCATAAATAGACTACACTGCAAAGATCAAACGACAATAAATATTTGCAACACATGTACAACTTAACAAACATCTACAAAGAATTACTGCTGACCATACAACATACTGCAACAGACAATAAGAGGAAACAGCAAAACACCACCATATTGAATGCCCTGCACTACAAGACCTACAAAAACAACTGTTACCACCAAACCCCTCCATCACCAACACCTTTTATTCAGACACAACACAGCTGAACCTACACATGCAACTACCACCACCTGGCACAGGGAAGAAAAAGTGAAATCTGGCAAACCCTGGGATCAGATAAGTAAGCGCATATATAAATATATATATATATATCATTATCGTGAATAGGAATTTCTAATAATCAGGCTACACAACTCAAACCTGATACTAATTATAAGATAGACAACTAACCCCTCTGCTGGTGTAATGAGGCCAGTCTCATCTTTGTCTTCCTCCTCCTCTTCCTCAGATTCTTCTTCAGATTCTGACTCAGACTCCAACTCACCCCAGTGGCTCTTATCAATGTCCTCCTCTTCAACTTCATTCTGTAAAAGACAAAGTGCAATTAGAAGAAACAGTCAAAGGATATGTGTTGTGTTGTTAACCCAAATCATTTATTAACTCCATAGGGGTATGAGATGTTAGCAATCTCTCAATTCAGTGGCTCTGGTATATGAGGGGATTGCTATCTCTTCTCACTCGCAGTCTTTACTTCCAGGATTAATCCGGTACCCAAATAAGGCTGGGTCGACCCAGCAGTCTGAAAAACATTTCTGCCTTAACTGGGGAATGAAATCAGGACCACTCATATGCGAAGCCAGTGTGCTAACAACTGCCTCCTAAAGGACATTTATTAGAGTTCAAATGAGCGTACATTTGATTAAATTCTAGAACCAATTAAGATCTTCAACAAGAAATTACTTTCCTACAAATATATTTATTCAACATTGATTTTCTCTACAAATTCTAAACTTGATCTTTAACTTGAAACTGGAATACACAGGATTTTGCACTGCTATTGTGGTGCATCCCACGGTCAGAAGATTGTCAAGACCATAAAAGCACCTCATTGTGGTGCATCCAAGTAACCGGTAGATTTAAAACTCATGCAAAACACCTGACCAACACTTTGAACATAGAAACCAGTTGTGTAGACTAAGATGGAATGAAATTTGATTGCACACAAGACAAACAATATCTTTGATTGATACCTCTTGGTTCTTACAGCTTACACATTTGTTGCGCCATAGTGCGAGCCAATATCTAGACATCCAACTTGCCTTTTCTCAAAGCCCAAATTCATTTGATCAGTAGTCTCTGAAAAAGCAAATTCTATTTATTGAATACAACATCTGCCGAAGTTGGATGTGTCGGGCCATTGGCGCAAATAAAACGGTGACACAACGCATTTCCATTCTCTGGAGTACATCCTTCTGGAAATCTAATTGGACCATGGTCCTGATACAACAGATATCCAGTGAGAGTTTGAGAATGAACGCTGAAGAAGAAGAATACAAAATCTGCAGTGAAAACAGTACAGCATTAGAGGATAGAACTTAGTTCAAGTGGTAGTATACTTGTGAAATCAAATACAGAAGCCATGATGAAGAACAAATCGTAATCATCTTCCAGAAGTAAGTAGCATGGTCAGCAAATGACAGGAAACCAAATCAAACTTGTCTGCAGAAAAGGTGTAGAAACTCATTAAACTTGCATGATGCTGGTGAAATATGCTAAGAGGGAGGTGAACAAACCTCAGTCCAATTCTATTGTTGTGTTTCCTACACTGGAGCCAAGTGCTTAGATGGTAAATGGTTTTGTATCCATGGGCACAATGACCGTCTAATAATAATAAAACCCATAACCAGTAAGGGCCGTAGGTGTGCCACACTGTACACATCAGCACAAACAGCTCTCAAACAACTCTATCCTCAGCAATTTGGAGGAGTGTAGAAAAATCATTTCTTGATGTTATCAACCCTAAATTTTCTGTCCTCCTCTCCCCATTATACCCTCTACTGTTCTTTACAAAAAAATTGTGTAAAGCTAGTTGTATCTTGTTTCATGTCCAACCAAACAAGTTTACGCCATTTTACCACTGCCAAAAGTGGTTCTTGATAACCTGCAAGTTTGTTTATTTGCTACCAGACAAATATAGTCTTGTATTCTATATAGCTAATTCTTAACACATGTCTGTAGCACTTGTTTTTGAAAGCCTGAATCCTTCTTTCTGTGTCTGCATTGAGTGTCCAATTTTACATCTGTATAAAAGTATACTTAGCAATAGCAATCTGAATAGTCTAATCTTTACTCTATTACTGATCTTACTTCTCCAAATCATATTCAACCTCGCCATGACAGCCATCGCGAGTGTTAGCTTAATCTCATTTCTGAGTTGCCATCATCACATATTTGAGACCTGAGATATTTGAAAGTGGTAATTTCTTCAAGTTTGTGGCCATTGAACTGGATATTCATAGGAACTTGCTTCATTTCACTAGTCTTTTCCACCAATATCTTGCTTTCATTAATACTAATTTCCTCTGACTAACTTCTTCCAACTTTGGGGTGAGTTCCTTGAAGTTCAGATTCGGACCAGCCATGAGATCGATATCATTGGCATAACCCAAGTTACAAAATGGTCTACCGCCAATGTTGTTGTTGTTGTCAATATCTAAATGCTGATGAGTAATTCTACTCTTGTCAGCACAAAGCCATTCTTAAAAAAGTGCAGGTCTTCTGAAGTTGACTTAGTGATCTATAGAGTAAGTTAGTAACTGTTAAGGAGATCTGTAGAAGTTTTTTCCTGGAAGTTGAAAGGTAAGGGCAGTCAATAAGGAAGTATTCCACTGTTTCATTGTGATGAGAGCAGTGTCTACAAGTGGGTAGTTCTGTTTGATACTGTTTAAGTGGATATTGATCCTTACATGTCCTGTTCGAAATTGAAAAATGTATTTCTTCTGCAGAGTTTGTTTATGTTGTCATCGTCCTTTGGCCAATACTACCACCAAGTTATTGATATCTGGTGATCTTGTAATGCCTCCTGTATTGTATATTCAAGATACACGTTACTTGATCTCTGGGGTTGCGAGCTTTCTCTCTTTCTTTCCTGTGCCAGGTGGTGATAGGTGCATATCTTCTTCATCTGTGTCGTATCTGTATAAAGGGTGTTAGTGATGGAGGATTTTGGTGCTACAGTTGATTTTGCAGGTCTTGTAATCCATTCAATAAGGTAGTGTTTTACTGTTTCCTTTTATTGTCTGTTGTAAAATGGTGTATGGTCAGCAGTAATTCTTTGTAGGTGTTTGTTAAGTTGTACATGTGTTGTTTGCAGCCTAAATATTGTGGTTTAATCTTCGTAGTTTAATCTATTTATGCTTTCGTGTGGATTTGGTTGGGACATGTCTGTCTTCATATAGCACTCTTTCTTTTGAGCAAGTGGGCCAGCTGTCCATCCATTGTTGTTTACAGTTGTTACTGCTATGGACAGTGTTTAGCTGTTTTCTAAGGTTGGTGGAAATTCCTGGTTGGGGCATACTTGCTCCCTTTTTTGCTAGTTTATCAGCACTTTCCCTCCATTGATACCTCTGTGGCAGATACGTGTTGAAAAGTACTAGGAAAATTATGCAACCATAACGGATCCCTCCATCTAGAAAAATTCATGTCATCATTTATGAAAACAGCACTATTTTCATCTTTATACAGCGCTTCAATAACCTCTATACCATATAATTACATGAGATCCATTCACAGATAAGGAACAACTCGTACAAGATAGATATTGTCATCTGCCAAGTCCCTGTTACCATTTTTTACCATGCAAACTGTGACCCTGGGGTATATTGACCGTAAAAGTCCAAGGGCATAAAACATCACGGCAAAGAGTTGCTATACATTCTATCATGTTTTCACAGGAAAGGCTGTCACAGACCAGAAAAATCTAATATGCATGTTCTGTGTTTGTGTTCCAGAGGATACTTTAATACTTGTACAGGATGTTAGTTGATGTTGTAACAGTCCTTGTTTCGATTGGTCTTTCTCAGTGACTGGAGTACACAGACTGAAAGTCTTGATGATACCACATTTTTATGAGGATGTGGTTGGTCAAGTACGGAAAACCTGTTTACTTGTGTTGCAAAGCGATTCGGTGCTGCTAGAACAGACCTGGTTCAATTTCCGTCAGCTGTAAGAATTAGTCACAGACCAGAGAAAAAAAATATTCCAAATATTTCCCAAATAAAAGGCTTCCAACAATCAGATGTATTGGGCCAAAAAACAAAAAAAATCGCAGCTTAGCATAAACTAGTAGCACAGTGTATTCACGCTCTCCAACTGAAATCACATGAGAATTCATATCAGTTAATTGAGTGAATGCAGACAAAGAATAGAGAAATAGAAATTTCCCTTAATTTTTCATGCTGTCTTCAGTCTCAGTTAATGTGCAGATTAAGACAAATCTAAACCCTAAGACTTATTGTTTCGATTATCTCTGGACAAAGTAATTATCTCTGAGCAAGTAAAAAAAAAACATACCTTGAAGTCTGAACTTTGAGTACCAAAAACATCTCCATAAAGAGGCTTTCCATGCTCATCAACTGGAGGTTTACCCCATCCTCCAGCATGATAGCCAAACAAACAACTCTGTAAACAAAGGATTATATGTGATCAAATATTGAGATGAAAACATGAGAAGTCATTTCATGTGAATCATTTAATTCTAAAAGTTTTATCAATTCTACAATAGTTAGACATGTAATAAATATATATCTCAGACAGCACATTAACAACAACTACAAATTTAAAATATCTTTGCACACTTATAATTATAGACAGACAATGTGCTTGCCTCTGGAATCGGAGCATTTAGTCCTGGAATCTTAAGATTGGGATATGATGGAGGTGGTCCATATCGCTGCATTGCAATAAGCCATGGAGGTGGCACTTTTTCTGAATTCTGAAACCAGAGAAAGAGTAAAGTTTTCAGAATATAATATACTTATTGTACTTAATGGTGGAACTGTATAATTTTAACAAGTTACAGTTAGCAATGTTAACAATAATAATATTGATGTCACAAGAATAATTTATTAACCTATAGTTGCCCAGCTAAAAATAGCGCATATTGTGTATGACAGCTGATCATTTTTGTGGCATGATTTTTCAGCACATGTTTGCCTAGCCGAAGAAAACACAGCTCCTTAAATTCATCGTAAATTCTAAAGCTTTAAAATTCATCCTTTTCTAAATCACAACCCATGAAGAAATAGTGAAAATGACAGCACCGAAGCTAGGCCTACACAGTTCGTTTTCCAAATGTGAAAGGTTGAATAAATTACGGCTGCGTAGTTATATTACTTCGGAAAACTAAGAAACAACCACTCTAGCACACAATTACTATAAGAGCATGATGGGAAATAAACATGGTCGATTGTTGTCCATGACTACAATTGGTTAACTCGATGTAGACATTTGTCGACTGTCAGATGTCTATCGCTAGATGAAATTTGTAGACTATGGGTTGCTACAGGTTTAAAAGGTCTGCAGACACATCATTATTCATTGACAATGTTAGAATACATAAACAGCATGCATACAAACTTGTTCGCCCATTGGAGACGAGGATAATTTGGGCTCAACTTGGATAGAGACGATGATGACAAATGTGCTGTGTCTGACTATGGCTAATGAGTTTTATGCATGCCTGGAATTTCCACACTCTGAACATGTGTAGGATGTGTCTGTAAGACATTGAGCAGCTCTTGCGATTCCTATAGCGCATTTTTGTTGAGCAGCACATTATCTGAAGTTCTTTGCAGCAGCTGTACCAATCCTGAATCTGTTATGCCAGTTGATGGTGTTCCAAGCATGTATTTAAAATCATTCATAAGCAAGTGTGGAGTTCTCCATATAGAAATGTTTTTGGCAGTTCTTTCATGCAAATTAGATGAACTGGCCAGCATGTCTGCCATCATCGGCATTGTGTGTATGCTTATAAATCTTGATTTCATCTTACTATAATACATTACTATCTGGTATTTTATCCCATCAATGGATATTGAGTATCTTTCAAAGACAGCTATTTTTTTGCAGTCTGTTATGTATTTATTTGTCTTCCAGTTACATCACTTTATCAAGATACATCTGTCAGTGTGGCATAAAACATAACGGTCAACAGGTTTTAAGCAAGAATATATCCTTGTTTGTTATCATGTGATGGGAAAGGCTGTCTGGTCTGTTTGCAAATATAATGTCTGTGAGTGTATGGACATTCCATGTTCCCACATTCAAAGGCTTTATAATCTTTATGCATTTTTCAATGATTGGTCGTCGTTAGCCCTGGTATGCTATGCTGGCCAAGTCAGGTAAGGCTGGCTATTTTTTAGAGCACTTTTTCAAGCCTCTTCCAAGCCATGGTGGTGAGAAGAGCTACCGTGAACAGGGCTGCTCAGCTGACCAAACTTCATTTCTGCAGTTTGCTTTTCTCCACTGTGTGGCGCATGGCCGAGAGGTTAGAACGCTAGTCTCACAAGAGTGAGGTCTAGAGTTCGATCCCCGGTAAGGATTGGGTTTTTTCTGTAGGAGGGTAAATTAAAAAACTCACCCTGTACATGATGTGGCGACAGCAAGAGCATGCGGTCTTTATCACACAGCTATTCAATCCCCTCCCTGCAACGCCTGAACTGGTAAAATGCAGTATTGACAGTTTTTTTTCTACTTTCTCCACCATCACCACAGGACTATAAGGTTGATAACGAAGAATGGCAATAGTTGAGTTACAACTAACGCTAAACTGTTTATTGGGAAGAATTCTGCCATTTGTCAACCACGCATTATTTTCTTGATTTAACCACCAACCATTTTTCACTGGATATGATATATTGTGACTGGTAGTTGTCAGGGTGCAGTGAATTTTCAGAGTTTGTGATGTCTCTCACAGTTGCTTTCTGCAAAACTCCATTGGCAAGTAGCTTCAGTAGTTAAACAATTTACAAAAATATCTTTTATAATCATACAGAATTAAAGGACAAGGAAATGTTACAGAAACATGGATAACCTAGTAAGGAAGCAGACTGGATCAGCAACTTCCAAATCTTTTTGGAACAAAAGATTCTAGTTCACGTGATACAAGTATAAACCAGAGACTCCAAAAAGAGATTACAGATACAACTAAGGTGTGGCTGACTGGATTACCAGTATCGTGACCACTGTTTTATAGTTAAACGTTCTGAATAAACCAAATTAGACTAATATCTGCAGTTGAAAGGAGTATACCTCACAATGTAAGAGATATTTGTTACTTCTTATTCAGCGTTCATTCTCAAACTCCCGTGTAGCAGGACCATGGTTCTACCAGATTTCCAGCAGGATATAGTCCAGAAAATGGAAATGCGTTGTGTCGCCGTTTTATTTGCGCCAATGGCCCGACACATCTGTCTTCGGCGGAATTTGTTACTAAACATAAATATTACAGAGTAACAAATATTAGTACAACAAAATTATGTCAACAACTAACATTTCCAATAGGCATTCCAAGGGCCATTTTTAGGTCATCACTTAGATTCCCTGGCTTCTTCTCTCTCAGTTTAGTTTCAAATTCTTTAGCTTCGTAATACAAGTCTCCGTGTATGGTCATCTTGGGCTTGGTTTGAAATCGGAAGAAGGCATCATGCAGTTTCTGGTAATCAATATCAATTTTGCCCATCTTAGGGCGAACTTTTTCTCTCATCTTTGACTTAAGGGTTTTCTGGTCTTCCTGTTTGGAAACATAAAAATACATAATAAGACACCAAAATTAATTTTGTTGCTGATAGTAAGACTTACTGAGTTTACTGCCTCCCACTTTGTGGGAATACTAATATTATATAAGCCAAAACATTCTCTACCCTTTTGTCACAACCTGTCAGGCACATCACGAGCACTGCATATCATTACAAGACCACAAGGTTGAAAATGCATGTCATAGAAGGTCAAAGTGACTCAGAATTCATAATGAAGTCAGATGTGTCAAAATGAAAGGCAGTTATTTCAGCCAAGCTGTACACTGTTCAAAAAATGCATACAATTCTCCGGACGACATCCTGCAAATTTGCAGGAGTTTTAGAACCAACACAAAAGAAAACTTCAGTATGAGAATAAATGTAGCAACAAAGAACTCTTTACCTCACTTTTACTGGAAAAAAGATTGTTTTACTGGATGTTTCTCATTTTCTAAAAAAAATAATCCAGCATTCGGCTTCCTATTTTATTTCATGATTCTGATATGCTTTTCTCAACTTATGTAATCATGATTTCAATTTATTAAAATTGGTGGATTTGTTTAAAGTACTAAATATTAATTTCAATATTGAGAAGGGGTTTGCTTCTTAGAAATAAAGATAAATTCTATTTTTACTGTTAATAGGACTATGGCTTTGGTTTTAGCTTTATATAATGAACTATTTGTTCATTTATAATTTAAACGTATCATGTATGTATGACCTTTTTTCATATCTTTTTAGTTATTTAGCAAGTCCAGCTAAAAATAGCGCATATTGCATCTGACACCCAACCATTTTTTTTATTCTGTATGGTTTTTCTGCACATGTTTGCTTTTTTGGTGTAACGTTTGTATTTTTGAGTTATTAATTCCAAATTCTGAGACATTAGAGATAAATGAGTGCTGGATATGATTTGGGGATGTTATTTGCTTGTGTGTGTCAGTATCATGCTGTGTACATCATTTCACTCGGATACGCATTCATTTCTACTGGTGGTTTTTTTTTAATGTTTGTATGTTATGTCCGTATCTTGAAAAAGGCATATTGGTCCGAAACATCGACTTTGTCCTGTGTATTGTCATTTGTAGATTATATTCTGTGTTTTGTTTTGTTATATGTACCATATTTACATCCGTTAGTGGTAGTGTTTTAGTCGTCATTCAGTAGGACTTCATTACCTGTCTTCCACGTGAGTATTATTTTCCATTATGTTCTACTAGCAGTACCACCTTCTGTTAATTGTAGAATGAATCAGTCACTGATGTTTTTCATTGACCTTTGCTTTACGTATGTGTTGTTTGTTGTAGTCGGTCACTCAAAAGTTTCTGCATCTTTGCACAATGCCAACCTCCATTCGCCACTGTCCTCTGCCACACTTTCCAGTAATTGTGGTCAATAGAAAAATCTTTCAATGGTGCTTTGCATACATCTTTGTATCTCAGGAGGGGTTTGCCTATAATTCTTTTCCCTTTATCTTGTATAGGATATTGCTCTTCAACTATTGTTGAATTTTTAAGCATCATTAAGACATCTAATCACATCACCAGTACAATGTGGACAATCAACTTTCAAACTACAAGCAAGTTCGACCAAGTTGTGTTTGTGAGATGGACCCACTAACCACTCCACCCAAGAGCCAATAACCTATCAATTACTGCTACCACATTTCCAGACAAGTATTATCTTCTTCAGCGTTCATTCTCAAACTCCTGCTAGATCTCCAGCAAGATGTAATCCAGAGAATGGAAATGCGTTGTGTCGCCGATTTATTTGTGCCAATGGTACACTGGCCTGACACATCCTTCTTCAGAGGAAAGTATCTAAACGTGTATGTTTTGTTCTTATAGTAACTCTGTTCTAGTTTTACAAATATTACTATTAGTATCACTGAAATATCATCTATCTATTTCACCAATATGTCTAGCTATATGTAAAATTGTGTAAAAGAAAAACAACCACACAGACTGCTTATTAATTTTCATCTTCCACTCATCATTTACCTTCTCTTGAAGTGCAGCTCTCATTTCTTCAATACCAGTCGCTTTGATAAAGTCTGGCAGTTCAAACGGTGCCTTCTCAATACCTCTTTTGCCTTGAAGGTATTTACGCTTGTAGCACCAATGTCGTGGAACAGGAACTGAGTTTCGAGCAGCCTGTACAAATTTTGTTTTAAATTGTCAGACGTAATAAAAACATTACAATGATTTATGTTAGTGCTCTGTTATATCTGCCACATAAAATTCACAATCATGTTACTATATTTCATTGTACTTATCATTTGTATCCAGTGCTGTTTGTGAAGTTTTCTCCAACTCTACACCAATGTTTGGAAATATTGATAGGAATCACGAATGGATATGTCTAAACTGCAAAGTACTACAACAGGCGCTTTTGGCTTTTGAAAATTCTGATGATGTTACTCAATGTGCAATTGGGTGCGAAAGATGTTCACTAGAGAGTAACAAAAACATCCTTGCATAACCCCATAATTGTTAAAGTTATTTGGAATTTCTGACACAGTGTATGGGAAATGCCCCATTTACAGACATGAACGTTTACACTCAGAACTAAGTAACTTCTTGCACTTGAAGAGGGTTTCACGAGCCATCAATTTAGTAATGAGGATAATTTCATAGATTATGTATTGGAACCATTAGCTGCATCTCTCTATAAGGGGCTACACAAAAACTCATGCCTTGCAATGAGAAGTGCCTCAATAATAGTGTTGACTATACTGGAAAGTAGAGCAAAGTAAAAATAATAACACTTAAAAAACTTGTCTTATTTTTATATTTCACATTTAAACAGTACCTACTTCCTCACAGTCCTAAAGTGTGTGTATATATTTACACTTATATATATATTAAAATACTTCTGCAATCAAATACACTATGTATCTAGTAAGATATTGGTCATGTATAGAGCTGCTTGTTGTAGGTTCCCCAGAACTTGTTTTGCAGAGATGTGCCTGTGGATCCGTTTGACATTCTGTGAATAGTAAACATGAAATCTGGGACAGTCCTGTAGCATGTGCTCTAATTTCTATGTTGCTGCTCCACAGATGCAGCCCACAAAGTCACGGATGCCAATTCAAGTAACTGTGCTGGAAAACGGCAGTGTCCGTTCTCATTCAAAATATCTCATTCACTTTGTTCGCTTCTGGTGATGTCTTCCTCCAATTTTTAATTTTAATCTAGCTTTCTCACTGAAGTCAGGGCTGTCATGCACTGCTACTCTGTCCCACTGCAGAGCATTTTCTCCTTTAAAGAGAGAACACGGAAAAATGAAATTAGTGTGGGTGATGATTCCTTTTCCGTGTCCACAATAAAGGAACTGGGATTGAAATGTGGCATTGCAAGAAATGAGTGTTACTGTGGAATGCTTGTCAACCAACAAAGAACTGTCAGTCATCGTGTCATGGTGGATACACTCAAGGGGAGATCGGAGCACATATGGATGAATCTGGAGTGCCATAATGATGAGACAACAAACGAACTGAGGCCTAGTAGAGTCTTCACACTGAAAATTTGTGGGACTGAGTGAGGTTGCTTCCAGTTTTTGCAAATTTTGTCTGCTTTTTTGTTGCCAGAGATGCTATAATGAACTGATTATCCATTGTAATACTATAACATTGATATGTTTGAAAAGCGTTGACATTCATAATCATTACAAAAGCTGCACACCAAGTTTGAATGATGGTGACAATTAGGTTCCACAGTAGCAATCTGCCATTGGGGATGAGGATAACTCTTCATGTACTAAGCCACAGCAACTATTAGGTGGTTCCCTTCCTTGCTATGTTTACTATCCACATTTTGTAGCATGAATTGCATGCAAAATAAATTCTGCTTTATGGCAGTGACACAAACCATAAAATAAGGATCAATACAAATTAAAATAGAAACATCCCAATATGGTAACACACGCCAGTGTGTTGAAGGGGCCCAAAAGGGGAGCAAAGAATAGCAACACTGTTTACCTTCCACACGTCGTAAAAGGAGACTAAGGAGGTTATGGGATGGAGTTGACTGTCCCATCCCATATAGGGTCAGTGACCCAAAGCCATGCTGAAGTCGGATGTGTTAGGCCGAAAGGCGCAGATATCGCAGCAATGCTGTAAACCATGACACAACGCATTCCGTTCTCCGGACTACATCCTGCTAATCTGCAGGAGTTTGAGAATGAACGCAGAAGAAGAAGAATGGTAACACATTTTACCTTCACATAGAGAACTAGTCTCCAATTTCCAAATACGAAGCTAATTACTCACCTTCAAATGTACTAACAATCTTGGATCTCTGGCAGTAACATCATGCATTTCAACAACATCTGGTCTTGTGACAAGCTGCAATATTGTATAAACATACTTAATGTTGCATTCTACAATTAATAAACACACTAAGATGACCTTGAGTGCTAAACATTTTTACTAGCCGTGTCACACATGCAAGATATGACACTGGCTATATAAGAAAATGATGAAGGAATACTTACCGTACTTTATAAACATCTTTCTCTTCCTCTTCTACATTTATTCTCAAACTCCTGCAAATAAGCAGGATGCAGTCCTGAGAACGAAGTGCCATATGCAATAGTTTACAGTTTAGCTGCAATATCTGTGACATTCGGTCCAACATATCTGACTTCAGCATGGCTTTTGAGTCACTCTGATCCTGAATGGGATGAACAAGCAACTTCACCACAAAACCTCCGTAGTTGCATCTTACAATATGCTTGGCAAGTAACACTGCCACTATTTGTTGACCCCCATTCGAGCCCCAGCAACACATGGGCGACATATTCTATTTAAATCAATACGCATGCGGTTGAGTTTGTGAGTTTCACCAATGGCCCACTAGACAAAACACCCATGCAACAGAAAACCTTAGTAGATGATGACATGCCGTTATATTGAGGTTATCTTCCTATAGAAGCTTCATGGCATGTCATCTATACAATTATGCTCCTCATGCTTTTATTTTGTTGTTGCAATGTGTTTTATGTTTTACTATTTTTAAATATATGCATGCACACTCTGTGTTTGGGAGCGAGCCAGAGATGTACTGTGCAGCACAGGGGAGGAGGAAACAGACAGCACTGTTTTTTCTTATGGCTGAGGCCAATCATATAGGCACAGTGACTCCGGACATGACAATCCTTTAGACTGCAACATTTGGTTGCATGCCTGGAGCAATAGATAATTCTGCATAACCAGTAATCAATTTGTGGCAGGGAATGAGCACAGTGAACCCTATCTTGGCTGCAGTGGCTCAGAACTGAATATGTAGAAACTTGTCTTCCTGGTGATAGTTATTCTCTGGGTCTGGTTCGGTGTGTGCTGAAAATCCAGATTTCCCAGCAATAAATGCCAGTACAACAGATAGTATTTACAAACGAGATCAGATGTTAATTTAGATCTAAGGAAAAATGGTAGAAAGGCTTGGGTGCTGATCAACAATTTGTCTGGGAAAAGAAGAACAAACAATAAATCTGTGATAGGTGGAAACAGAACAATCACACCACAGATCAGAAAAAGGCAAAACACTTTAACCATTTTTTTGCCAGTGTGAACAGAGTAAGGAAGCTGTTCGAGGCTGACAAGAAGTGGCTGTACCTATACTGAAGTAGCAAGAAAAAGTACAAACTACTAGCTCATCCATATTTGAAGATGACTTCAATATGCAGGAACTCCAACAAGGGCTGAAGAAACTAAAGCCAAGAAAGTCTCCACGACCAGATAAAATTTATGAGATGTTAACCTTTACGACTCTGCGGGCGAGGTCACGCACCCGTAGGACACGCCCCCTTGTGCCTGCGGGCGAGGTCACTCACCATACGATATCGCCCGATTCCCGAGTACGGAACTTCACGAAGTAATGAACAAATGCCGTATAAAGCACGCCAAACGAAGCTAGGATTACGTCACAGTTTAAAGGTCAAATTCCTTTACTCATTACGATTGTAAGAGAGAGAAAGCCGGTTGAATTTGTCAACGCATTTCTAGAGCGACTTTAGCCATTTTCGGCCGTATTTTACTATCAAATTGAGTACCGCGTGGCACGGGTAAGTGATCGTGACTACATGTTCTAATTGTTGTTCTTTGTGTTTAATATGTTGTTATTTGATAAGAATGTTTGTGTATTCATTCAAAAACACAAAAATAATATGTATCAGGGGTGCCACATGTGTGCATGGACAATAATTACGTTGCGTGTCGGCATAGACCTAGTGTTGACCGGACGGACATTATATGCGATTTCTTCACGTTTTATTAGTTTTTTTAGTTCATATTATATTAGTTTGGATATAAAACAATACATATGCAATAAGTATAGGTATTTATGAGGATTTTACCAATGTTGCCACACATTGCTCATGTATTAGGGGCGTCAAGACGATATATTTGCGATTTTGAAAATGACGTTTTCCGTTTTTCCCCCGAATTTTCAACTTCACAACTTGCTCACAACTGTCATATCACACATACAACAACAACAAAAACACGATAATATTCACTATTCATTCCTTTATTTACATGTGCAAAAATTATTTAAATATCTTCTAAAACAAAAAAGTTATTGCGTTTTCAAAACACTCACCATCAACAACGAAAATTTTCCAAAAAGAATCCAGGCCCTGGGGAGAAATTTCTCAATTTAATTCAGAGCCCTAAAGGTTAACACACATGGGCTATTAGGGAAAGACATACTCCTTAAACTAATAAATATGACCTGGAGAAATGGAAAACTGCCTAAACACTGAAGAAATGCTCACATCTTTCCCATCCTGAAAAGTAACACACCTCCTGATGAACCAAAAAGCTAACGTCCCATATACTTAACATCTTGTAATGGGAAAATGACATGACAGAAAGAATGGTTAACGTAGGACTTACTCGTTCCTTGAGTGCTCAAACATCCTCTGCCATGAACAGGCTGGCTTCAGAAAAGGCCATTGCACAGAAGACCAACTATTTAGGTTGATAGAAAATCTATGATGGATTCCAGGAAAACAAACACACTGTAGCCATCTTTTTTTAAAACTTAAAACAGACTTATGATCGAGTATAGAGAAAGGGTCTCTTGATGAAGATGATTGAGGTGGGAATTAGT
The DNA here is from genome assembly GCA_034231615.1 of Meghimatium bilineatum. NCBI lineage: Eukaryota > Metazoa > Mollusca > Gastropoda > Stylommatophora > Philomycidae > Meghimatium > Meghimatium bilineatum. Next base: position 60,410,171 of record CM067322.1, on the reverse strand, counting down.
GGAAAGCTATAACAGAATTAAATACTTCCTCATTGATAGAACAATCCAGACAAAGATAAATGATGAAATCTCATCGACGTTCTAGAGGAACGAAGGTCAAAGACGATCTAGAGAAAGGCTTACCACCAGGTTCTGCTTTGAGCTGCACCTTCTTTATCATTTACATTAATGACCTTGCCAAACATATCAAAGCTGAAAAAGCCCTCTATGCTGATGACCTAATAATATGGCAGACCCATGAGGATGTTGAAAGTGCAGCCAAAAGACTAAATGGAGATTTAAGAAGACTACACTAATACTGCCAAGCATGGAATCTAAAAATAAACTGTGAGAAAACTGTCTATACCATCTTTACCAAGAGTCATAAAATAGCCAAAGAAAATATCAGTCTATGGTTAGATACAAAGAAACTGCCAAGAGAAGAACATTCTATATATCTTGGAATCATGTTTTATCTGTAGCTCACCCTCAAGAAGTATGTAGAAAATGTCAAAAATAAAGCACTTAAACAGTTACAACTACTGAAAAGACTCAACGGCACATCTTGGGGATCAGACACGGATACCCTCAGAGGACGATATCTTAGTTACATACGTTCTGCTTTAGAATACATAGTGTACCCCTGACAACATGTTCAATGACAACCCCTGAACAAATGTAGAATCTCTAGACAGAGTGTAGAACAATGCCCTATGTCTTATTAGTGGAGCAATGAGATCTATATCAACAGCTGCATGTGAAATACATACGAATGTAGAACCCCTTGAGATACAGAGAGATATGGCTGCAATGGAGGCTTATGAAAAAAGCAAAAGAATGAACAAAGACTACCCAAATAAACAACTTGCAGAAAACTGGCAACCAAACCACAGAATAAAACAAAAGTCAGTCTGCAGCCATGTCAATGAAATAAAAGACAGCTATCGCCTCCCAGAAAAGAGACAAGAACTGCAAAGAGTATAAACATGTTTACCACATGCAGGTTTTTAAATTGCCACAAATCAAGACGCAAATAAGAGATAATGCAACGAAAAGTTCCAACCCAGTAAGTCTTATGAAAGCAACACAGAAAATAATAGACGCCTACCCAGAACAATGGATTCATGTTTATACAGATGGGTCTGTTTTCAAAGCCACCATCAAAGCAGGTTATGGTGTCTATATAGAATATCCAGACAAAACATCTGATGAGTTGTTTGATGCGTGTGGAGAGATATGTTCTAACTATGAAGCTGAAATAACAGCACTAGCAGTTGCCTTGTACCACCTAGACCATATTTGATGCCTTTCAATCAAAAATCCAAAATAGTGTGATTTTTACAGACTCTATGTCCGCTCTTAAAGTACTATAGAATGTGATGAACATTATAAACCTGAGATAGTTGAAATATATCACCCTGTCAACCAGCTGCTTACATCTTATGAAGTCAGCACTATTATGCAGTGGATTCCTGGACACTCAAACACACCTGGCAATAACTAGGCATAATTGGATGAACAGATTGGAGGGATCGGATGTACACTGTTAGGGAAATCTATAAATATATGATCAGCCCAAATCCTAAAGACAATATCAACCTCCTAGGAAGGAATGACCAGAGTATCATCTTCCGACTGCGCACATATGTACAGCTTAACAATCACCTGAACAGAATACAACCACAACACACTCCAAGGTGCAGGCTGTGCACACATCCCTATGAAACTGTTGACCACTACCTTTTTGAATGTCCAGCACTGAATATGTCAGGAAAATGCTTCTCTCTCCGGGGTCAGATAAATGGAACACCTTATATGGAACAAAACAATAGCTTACAAACACATGTATATATATCACATAATGGCATTGTGTCAAAGGGCATGAGCTCATGGACCACTGGATCAGCAACCAACCATTTAAATCAATACTTCTTAAACTTTTTTAAGTCATCGTCCCAGTTTATGTATAGATTACATAGGCCAGGACCCCTATACCCATATTTATGCATGCTTCTTATTTTCTACTATCACATACAGTAAAAGTAAAATAAACAGTCAAGTGAAGACAAATTTAGAATATTTTTATAGTAATATGTTTATTTTTTAAACACAGAATGTGCACTCTATCTATGTTCCTCCAGCGTCGAATACGGTACATAGGGCAGAAACCAGAGCTCTCCAGTTCGAGCAATGTGATGTTACTGTGTGTAATTCTTGTATGTTGCAGAGAACCATAGTCATACCCTCTTTGGTGATTGTTCTGTTAAGTCTCTCTTGGTCGTCATCTTTTTCTATCTGGTACCCATTTTTGTGCTTACAGTGGCAGTTTGTTTCAATTCATTCTACGTACATGTCCATCGTTTTCTTATTGTAGAAATATATTGCTGTTTGGTGTCTTCTCTTACTTGCTTGTTAGACTTGAATTCTTCAACCACATTTAAGAGTCTTCTAAGGGATTTATTTTTAAATGAATTCAATTTCTCCTCCAGTGCATGTCATTTTCCAACTTTTACAAACAGTTGCAGAATGTGCATACGACAATCAATACAAAGTAATTTTAATCATCTCATTTATGAATTGGGTACACTCAAGCCTTTTGGACTCAATACCGACCACTCTTATGTCCGGTACTGGGTTGGTGTGGTCTTTGTCTTTATTCTTTTTGTACCGTCATTTACTCATCTTTTGGGTTCGTTTCGTTTCCACATATATTTACGTTTTTTATGTACTTCCTGACCTTCCGGCGCTCATTTCCATATTTCCGTTGGATATGTTTGTTTGTTGTGATAATTTTTCCATTTGTCGTCTTTTGATGTTTTATGTGTATCTTGATAAAGACCTTTTGGTTGAAACGTTGAATATGATTTGTGTATTTGTATGTTTTCACTTGTGGAAGCGATTATATAAACATGTTTTATGTAAGAAGAATGTGCAATGGCTTACTTTAATCCTAATGCTATAAAATAGCTTTCTGTTTCCAGCAGCAGCCTGCTACAACTGAAGAAGCAAAGTAGGGCAAAGGCTTCACTGAGAGCTCGACTCCCATCAATAAAATTATGCTATCTTGTCTTCCTTTCTGTACCTACAAAGTAACAATTAACTTCAATTTTTTTGTGTGCTCTTGATTGGTTGAGTGTTCTCTAAAGCTCTAATCCCTGCTGCACCATGAATGGATGAAGTACATTAGGGTATCAAATCTGCAGGGATCTAAATGGATTTTTTTGCCTTGGTCAAGTTAGAGTTCAAGGCAATGGATAAGGGAGACATTTTACATTTCCAATGTAAGCAACCTTTTGATGAGGATACCATGTTGGACAAGATTTATAAAGATTCAATGAATTTGGATTCACTCTGTGAGATAGTAGATGAGGACTATATTAAGGGGTAAGATGAGGCACATATACAATCAACATGTTAGTTATAAGCATACATAGCCTTCACCATCTGCTGACAGAGAAGGAATTTCTATGGGGACGCACAGAGTGTACTGACATAAGTTGGGAAAATCACTAACCATATATGTTTCCATAATACAAGTAGATAACATTACAATACTAATAAGCATGCAGTAAGATGAATATTAAACCTGCTTCAACTGTGCAACAGTTAACCTTGTCAATTTCTTCAGCTTTTTCTTGGAGATTTTAGGGCCATCATCCTCTTGTTTATCAGCCTGAAGATATTGAAAAATAAATAACTTTCTACTCACAAGAATTCAGTTATAAGCATGCATGTTTTCCATATTTGAAATACACATAATTATTTTAGACATACATTTGTGCATAGACACACAACCCTGTAATTGTAATGTGATCTATTATGTTTTTAAAAACAATGAAAACAAAGTATGTAAGTAAGCTAAAGATCCTGCATATAAAATGGAAGAAATTTTTAACAAAATGGAAACTGAAAATTAAACACAAGCACCAATGAATAAGAGAATAGTAGACCAGATATTCATGATAATTATATTTCAACTCTCAGCTGTACACAGATCTTCAATAAACCACACCGTTTGTCTTTAGCCTTCCAGTTATATCTAAGTCTCTAATGCTGGAGTCAGATTTGTCAGACCAAAAGATGCAGATATCACAGCAAAGTCGTAAACTATGACACAACGGATTCCATTCTCTGGACTGAATCCTGCCAATCTGCAAGAGTTTGAGAATGAACACAGAAAAGGAACGAAGTCTCTTATATATTGCTTACTATTTTTTTCTGGTGTTTTTCAATCTTCCTGTTGACATTTGTAAAATTTAAAGAGAAAAAGGCACGTATAAATTTTGGAAGCACAGGTTCCAGGAAAGATTAAAAGATACTACACAAAATGTTGATAGACATAGAATATTGAAAACTCACACATCTGTTAAATGAGGACTTCATAATTGATGCAGCATGGTAAGAAATAACTTAATAGTGATTTATTGATGAAGTGAGGCAGAGCAAACTTGTTCAAACCATGTATATAATTTCCTACAAGCAAAACACACAGGCAGTTGATATCAAAATACTGTTTACAAACAAGACTAACTTCATCATCTTCTTCATCATCATCATCGTCAATAAGGCCTTTAGCTTTGATAGGAATTTCCTCCTTCTTTTCTTCTTCCTTTAGCTCTGTTTTCATATCTTTTGGTTTTTCTGGTTCTGTAATCTACACGTGAAATACAAAAAGCATGAGATTAAAAAATGCAGACAAATCATGGGAACAAATATAATAGAAGAGATTTTTCTCTCATTAATTCATAGTTCTCTCATTAAGATAGTTTTTATGTTACATATTGCTACTGAAGAGTTTTTTTATGGAGACAGATAAAAGAAAGCAACTTTCTATGAGAAACAAAACAAGTGGTGACACATTAATGTCAGTATGTTTCCTGGACCCAGAAATGAAGCAAATGGCAACACTGACATGTCATAAAAGACAAGTAAGGAGGTTTTGGTGGTGAGGTTAGATGTACCCCAAAGTCAAAGTAACCCACAAGCCATGGTGAAGTCGGGTCAAATGCACAGATATCGCAGCTAAGTAAACTATGACACAATAACATCCAATTTTTAGACTACATCCTGCTAATCCACAGGAATTTGAGAACAAATGCAGAAGATCAATATTAAGATAATAGTTTAAAATAATATACAATATTGTAAATACATATAGCAATATTATATGAAAACTGAATTACTATTATTTTTTTCAATTACTTAAGATCATACTAAAAAGAAAAGTTGGCTAAATTACGCAAGCTGTGTACTAAAAGTCTTCTTGTCCCAAATACAAAATTTGTTTGACTGCAAGTGTCCTCATTGATATCAAAATATATTCTTGGCAGTCTTCAGCACTGCTCATGAGGCTCTGATCTATAATTCACCTCTCAACATAATATATGTCCTATCCATCTGTTTCTCAAGTTTGTAATTCTTATACTTGACAAAGAATACTCCAATTGTTAAAATATGATACATGTTTCGACTACTGTCACTGTTCCTACCATGATCTTCCATAAGTCAATGCATATATGAATCCTTTTGTAGAACACACTCATTAATAATCGTAAGAAGATGAGATTGAAATGCTACATATTTTGTATGGCACTTGTTGAAAAAATGAGAGGCAAAGTTATATCAGTCATCAGAGAAGAATGAAGTCTGATAGATGTGATCATGGTCTATTATCTATCCCCAGGTTAGTTAGTTAATAGCATCCACACTTGGCGTTGATCATAGGGGTGGGAGCTGTAAGTTTCTGTTCACAGCCAGATGTGATGCCTGAGTTGTACTAAGTCTGTTTGTGGAGGGTGTTTGTGATGTTATCGATTCATTTCTTTCTCTGTCTTTCCTTTGCTCTGTATCCAGCTGATCATTTATAACCATGATAAAGCTTCAAATTGCTAGAATTACTCTTGGTAGAGAATGTAGAGACTGGGACAATGGAAATTCAGACCTCAAATATCTTCTTCTTATGGTCCATGCTATGTGGCATTGGTTATCATGTCTTTCCAGTCTACTATTTCATCTGCTGTCAATAAATTCTGATGTTCTCCCATGTTACATTGCTAGGTTGTCAAGCATCTCTCTTGGACTTCCCCTACTTCTTTTGCTCTTCAACTTGCCTGTTGTTACAATATGTTCTATCTTTCCTTGGTTCTTGTTTAGAATGCATGCCTGCAAGCATATTTTATGGATAACTGATCTACATATTATAGCAACAACTAATCAAAAATTAATTTAAATATTTATTATTTTAGGGATAGGAGTTACGGTTAGGAGAGTTATGTTTTACATAACTAACTGTAATCCTAAATAAATTTATATTTAAATTAATGAATGATAAACATAAACATAGCCACGGAAAAAAAATCAAATAGGTAGGCACACATTCCAAACAACAACCCTTTCCTCATCTCATGACATGTCCAAAAATTTGGACTGTCTCTTTCTGATGCGGGTAAGCAGCTCTCTTTTTGAATTAACTTCTTTCAAGATATCTTCATTACGCTTTTTTTTTGTCCACGGTGTTCTCAAACATTTTGATATAAAACCACATCTCTGCAGACTATAATTTTTCACTGTTCAGCTGAGTGTCCAAGATTCACTTCCATACATCAGAATTGGTTCTATATAACTTCTAGAAACTCTCTCACCTTAACTGACAAAAATATATTATATAGGATGTCTTCATACCTCAAATATAATCAAATGATAGTGATGAGAAGGGTGTTAATGATGGTATCACAGGTGAGAAATTAAGCTGTTTTAATAGTGAGAACTAATGCTCATTGTTGAGCTTCTGTTAACCACAGTGTACATATGATAAATATATTTACAGTATGAGATTGGAGGTTGATGTCACTGCTCCCCCATCTTCTCATCTCAAGATTCTCAGACTACATTTATTAAGGCAGAAAGTGTGCTCTTCTCTAAGCCTCATAAGAATGAAAACAGTATATTTTTCATTAGGCTCAAAGAGTGTAGAGGATTGACTTCACTGTACTTGAGTTTCCCCATGAGTACTCTGCTCCTAATCCGTCAGGGAAGCGACACACCTACGACACTTGTCAAGAGAACCAAAAGTACAGCATGTAACCCCACAGCTTTCAAGCAATAATCCCAAGGTATCTGCAGAAAATCACCTGTAAACAAGATGTCATAACAGGGACTCCAACCTGCAACATCTTGAGCACAAGACAAATGGCTTTACCATCATGCTAGGAGATCTCCTTTCAATCTCTTGGGTATCACCTAGATCTACTGCCCTATGCATGCTGACATTAACAGTAATGAAAGAGCAGATTACAATGTATGACTGATAAGGAAGAATGTGCTGAAGTTGCTTAATAACCTGTTACATGAAATGCTGCATGGCATTAGTAGGACATCACTTGTGTGAGCAAAGTAAGCACTGTTAACCAGAGAAATACAGAGCACCAGCATGCATAATTTTTATACCTACTAGATATGATTAATCACATATGGGGTTACTGCAGAGCACTAAGTTTATAACTAAAAACCAATGTGGTTGAATGAGCACTTCAATTTACTCTATGACAAACAGATTAAGAAATGATATGCATACCTTAAATGCTTCAAATATTCTAGCGAATGTGTTGTAATTGATATCATTTGGATCAAGTTCAAGTTGCTCTTGGATATATCTGAAATAATATTATTTTTAGAATAGGAAAGCATGGATCACAGAAAACCACTGGCTCACATTATAATACATTATTATTCAGGTGACATATTCTTTCCAGATTGTGTCTTCTTTTTTGGATATTATGATTCTAGGCTTAGTGTACCTGTCGCAGTTTAAGGGTATATATGTTTACAATGAAGGGGAGGAGGGGTTTGTGTGGAAGAAGATGAGGTAGCCAGAAGAAGAGAAGAAGACATGGCTGGACGTCATCAAGGACTGGACAAGGTGTTAAGTTTCCACTCATCATGATGATAGAGGTGCATGTGGACATTTCTGTATCAAAGTCTCAATGTGAAACCCCTATGACCCTGACGGGTTATGGGTTTTATTATTATTAATCTGCAGGAGTTTGAGAACAAACACAAAAGCAGAATGTGGCTTTTGAGGAAAACATTCAGCAGTGCATGTAACCAGTGAGCTATGGGAACCATCATAATCTTCACCATGTGCTGGGAGAGATAAAACATCCATTGGTCTACTCAAAGTGCATCAACATTTTTTTTTCAGTAAACCTCACAAGATCCCACAACAACAAATAAATACAAAAGAATTTATGAATGTTTATATCTTCATTTTCCCCCAAACTTCTGCACATTATTATTTCAGAGAACAGAATGTGCTGTGTCATGGTTTAAAAAATTATTCTAATGATGGGAAAGCGTGTATGTTTACATGATAAAGGATGAACAACTTAAAATATGGAAAAAAACTATACTAGCTCACACAAACTTACTCAATTTGAATTTCTGGAGCCTTGCTCTTCTTTTCTTTTCTAGTTTTTCTTTTCTGTTGTTCAAATCTGTTCTTTTTAGCCTTCTTCTTTTTTTTCTTTCTGCGTTTATTTTTGGTCTGAAAAATATATTTCATACATGGAAATAAGATAAAAGAGTTTGTTTTGATCCCTATAAATTAGGAGTAATAGAACTCCAATGAAGGAGTAATAAATGGTCCAATGAGGAGATTTCTCTAAAGCTTGATTTCATGCCCAATAAGCTTTAAGTGAGCAGTGTACAATGTTTTGAGAAGAAGCCTCTTAGTCAGAGGGAGTAAACACATACCGTATATTTCCATGTATAAGAAGAGAATTTTTGTATTTATTTCCGCTAATGATATATGGGGATTGGCTTCGCTTATAAATGAGTAGAACACAATTCTTTAAAAAATATGCAGTACAAACACACACACACAAAAACACAGAATAACATCAAATAATGCTAACAGAAGATAAAAACTATTTTTGTCCGATATATTCAAGCCAGGATAAAATGCCTAGGCCTATAATATCTTTGAACAGCTTTGAATAGACCTCTGCCCTATGCACTAACTTCAGCGCAAAAGGAAAATGAAAGAATTAATTAATAATATCTGAAGTTAATTCATAACCAAACGTATACATATAATTTTGTTTGAGAAAATAAATGAAATATGCAGATTCACTGGGAAGTCACGTTATCATCTATGCCTAGAGTTTTAGTAAAATCTTTGGTAATAACAGAAAAAATGAAAGTGAGTTGGGAAAACACACAAACATGCCACTTGGAAATTTCGCAGAGTCTTGCATTTGAATATAATCACGGAAGACAAACATAACCCATCTTCCATGCTACCCAAAACAACAGAGAAAGGAGTTCTCATGCCCAGTCATCTTTACAGAAACTGTCTTCACACCTTTTCATTCAACCATGGAATTTGAAGGCAAATCATAGCAGACAGGAGTCTCGTCTATATTTACTATTTGTGATAGGTCAAAGTTGAACCTCTTCCACAAGTTAATAGTGAAATGTTTGTCTGTGTGAACTTAGTGCGTGTTCATAGACACAAGTGATGTCTGGTCACAAAAGGATTGCACTATCCTAGTAAAGCAACATATTCCACAGATTTTTGTGACTGGAAAGCAAGAATTTTTTAATATGGTAAGCGCCCTGATCCGAATATTTGTACAGGTTACAATTAATCCGTTCTGCCTGGACTCCATTATGACAATTGTTCATCGATCGCAGAGAATGACGTTGTACGGTCATGTGATGTTTTCTTTGTCCTTCACATCAGATAAGAGACAATTCTGCTTTTTTTTTCTATTCTCGTACTTAATGAAGTGACAGGAAGCCAAAGAATTGTTGGATTCCTCAGCATCCAACTTAATATTCAACTTGCAGAATATATGATGTTCTTTTCTGTTCAGGCATCCTTCATATAAAAAATGAAAAAAATCACAATGGCAATATAAATTTACGAAGGGAAGCTTAAATGACTTGTGCAGTGCTTTTGGCTAGCAAAATAGCCGCCTTATATTCTGTTAATTAGTCCAGTCGACTTAGGCTGCAGTTAGATCACTGGCTCTACTCATTTCAATCAGCTCAACCAATTCAAGTTTCCCTCACATTTTGATAACATTCAGATAAGTGAGTGAATGTTACTCTCTTTAGAGAAGACCTGAAAAGAGGTTCTAAATCCTGACATACCATAAACATTCTGTAGCAAAATTTCGCCATCATTGATACCCACTCACTGCACATTTAGTAGCAGATGAAGTCAATTTCAAAATTCACTATCACATTTATTATTGTAGACTCCATAAAAGGAAAACATATGGTAGCGAAGTTAAAATTTGTATGTATCCCATAAAAACAAATGACATCTGATAGTGCCCATTAGTCTCACTGTTCTTTCATCGTATAGTTTCCCACTTAGACTTTATTTTCTGTTGAAGTCTGCTGTACGTCTGAATCTTGTGGCAAGATAATTAATAATTACTATTCACTACCCAGTAGGTGAATTGCACAGTTCCATATCAGAATGTCTGGACTTTCGAGAAAATTCAATTATATACGGATTGCCTATTTGGCAATGACGGATAAGAACAGTGAAATATTGAAACGAATCATTTTTCGTTGCTAGCTTTTCAGTAATATCTGTACTAACTTAGTGTTGGTTCATAGATGCAAATGATGTGGTAATATGACCGTAGTGGACAATCTTCCTATGAATGATTACAATAGTTTGGAACTGCTGGTACCTGGATGTTACAGGTTTCATGACTGCTGCGAAGGTCGCCCTGTATTATCTTTGATGTATTGTTCCCAGCATTCGTTCAGTGAATGGAAGCGGGGAATAAAGAAATGGTATTGCGCTAAAGTTTGTGTTAATTTTCTTTAAGCAGGATTCCACAGTATTATAACCGGTTGTGTTTTTCCCACTTCGGCCTATAAACGGGTTTTCTACATTTGTCACATTTCTGACATTTAAATCACATTCTCAGCTTATAAACAGATCATTTTATACACGGAAATATACAGTAACTGTACGGATAAAGTGCTGTTGGGTTTCTACAAGAGGAAAGCCTCACTATATTATATGTGCCATCTACTGTTGCATGGTGTGATTGGTCATTGGTGAGATCTTCCCCATGTGAACAGAAGAATTCAACTGTCATCACAATATTTAATAAGGCATATTAGAACTTTTATCCAAGATTTAAATTCAGAAAGGATATCAAAATAAATTCAAGTACCTCCTTTGTTAGTGACTTTGATTCAGATTTTACATCAGCCTCATCGTCATCATCTTCATTCTCATCATCATCATCATCTCTGTCATCACGAGTATCATCATCCTTGTCATTTTCCTTGTCATCTAAAACATCCCAATTCATTGAAAGTTATACAATATTAACAACAATAAAAATAATCATCTACAGTGTCACTAAAGTAGACAACATAGAACACACTAGGCACAATTTAATAATAATACTAATATATTTATAAATTTCTACAGTGACTGATATTAGGTCTACATTTTCCTTTCTTTCTGCATTCATTCTCAAACTTCTACTGATGAACTGGATGTAGTATGAAGAATGGAATGCATGTAATGGTATATAGCTTATAAATATCAGCACCTTTCAGCTAGACACATCTGACTTTGCAAGGCTTCTGGGTCACAAGACCCTCTATGGGATAGGATAGTCCTAAACTTCATTAGTAGCCTCTTATGATATGCATGGCAGGCAACCGTGTTCCTATTTTGTGCCCCTCCCCACTTAGGACCCAAGCAAACACATGCGAATAAGTCTACCAATATGAAATAAGATATCGTGATATTGAAACAAGAGATTCAGAATGCTGCTCAAACTGGAAGAGTAAACATGGCCTTCAAGCACGATCGTCAATCTGGAAACGTCGCTATAATGAACCAACATCTAACGAGGTTACAATGGTTTTTGTTAACAAAGATGGAGAACCACCTTTTAACAGCAACATTTGCACTTAACCATTGAATCCAACAAACGCCAGTGTGTTGGCAGGACCCGAAAGGGGAGCAAAGAATAGCAATACTGTTTACCTTCCACGCATGTCGTAAAAGGCGACTAAGTAGGTTATGGGATGGAGTTAACTGTCCCATCCCATATTTACATCAGTGACCCAAAGCCATTCTGAAGTCGGATGTGTCGGGCCGAAAGGCGCAGATATCGCAGCAATGCTGTAAACCATGACACAATGCATTCCGTTTTCCGGACTACATCCTGCTAATCTGCAGGAGTTTGAGAACGAACACAGAAGAATCCAACAAAGAAGTTCATTAATATCAATATCATCAGGTGCCATGCCGGCTGATGTAGGCAGTCATGGCTCTTCACAGCTCTCTGTCCACAGTATTATGTATCACGGTCATTGTTGTTTCCTTGCCGTGTCAGGATGTCAAACTGTCTAATATTTTCTCACGTTGTCGTCCTCTGTCTCTGTTGCCTTCAATTTTGCCTGTTGTGACTATTTCTCTAAACTTGCCTGTCTCATGAAGTGGCCAAAAAAGATTGTCTTTTTCTTATATTACAGATTAAGGTATGTTTCAATATAGCTTAAATATAGATCCAATGTCATACTTGCTTTTATTCCCATACGGTGAGCTGGGCTGGCAAGCACATTGGCAATAAATTTCATCCCAATGGGACGACAGGTCCTGACGGGATCCGAACGAATTAGTATGTAATAAAAGATACTGTAGTGCTGGAAGACTCATTTTTCTTCTTTCTGTACCTTTCAGTGTTGAGGTGAGAGTGTGTGTACGGTCTTTTTCCCTTCTATTTTCCTCTTCTGCAGTTATATTTCCGAGTGTTTATAATACAATTTATGTTTGTTTTTTTTTTACGAGGGCGTTCAATAGGTCTACTGTTTTCATATCGCTTGTTAAGGGTTACTTTGCTCTATCTATCTGGTTATGTGGCTGAACCATTTAACTTATTGTTTCTGAATATATTCTAATGTTGACTTTATCCCTAATTGTTTTCTTAGTTCTTCATTCCTGATTTTGTCTCTCAAGCTAACTCCAGTCATACGTCTTACACATTTCATTCCAGTGGTGTTAATCTTATGAACTATTCTAGAATCCAATGTCCAAGTTTGACACTGATAACACAACGTTGGTAGAAAAATGGTGTTGAATAGCACTTTCTTTGTTTGTGGTGTAATTGAAACAAAGAAAGTTTAAATGCTTCTGGGTCGCAAGACAAAAAATTTTGTGCTAGAAGACAAGTTCAACTATCTAACAGTGGATATATAATACTTTGTAAATTTTAAGTTTATTGCATATGGTGGACATAAGAGAATGTCCTGAAGGAATTGTATAAGACAATTGGTGGTAGAGACTGAACATTTGAAACCCTTCTTCTGTGTTATCCACAAACTTCCACAGAATAGCAGGATGTAGTGCAGAGAACAGAATGTATTGCATCATAGTTTATAGTTTTGCTATGTGCCTTTTGGTTCTCAATTCCTTTTACTTGAACATGTCAGCTTTGGATCACGTTTGACTTTTTTTTAGAGATGGGGTAGAAATTTCACATCCAGCACTCATCATGTCTCCTACACCATCATGGCAAACCGCTATTACTATTTCCCTATCAGGCCCTGTCAATATGAAAGCTGTAAATTTAGTTTAAACTCCAGTATTTTTTTGACTTATGAAGATATATCACATCCCTTCTAGTGATACGAGATCTAATTGGCAGGGTGATGAAGGAGTCTGATAGCGAAGCAGACAATAGCAGTACTGGGGTTTGTCACGCATTTTGTAAGTGACTAAGGAGGTTCTTGAAGTGGGGTTGGCTGGATCCAAAGGGGGTCAAAGTGGCCCAGAAGCCATGCTGAAGTTGGATGTATCAGTTCAAACAGTGCAGATATCACAACTAAGCTTTAAACCATGACACAACACATTCGGTTATGTGGATTACATCCTGCTAAGCAGCAAGATTATTTGAGAAACACACAGGAGATTTAAATATATATCCTATATTGGCATGAGAACTACAGTAGCTCAGTGCATGTTTCTTTGTCCAGATTCAAAAAGAACAATTTTGAGACTACAACAGCTGCAATATCATAAAAGACTTAAGAAAATGGATGCCAGATCTGAAAAAGTAAAGGTAGCAAGTATGATACTGGTATAACATTATATGAAAAGGGCCAACTTTACCTACTACTTTAACCTTCACCGAGCCGATATGATATCCAGCCGCCGAAAAACAAAATGGCCGCGCGCGCTGATGGCGGGCCGTCCCACCCAGCGAGATTATCGTGAGATTTACACGTACCACAGTTCGTGCACATAGCTGGGGACATGCGCAATCGAAGCCGGTACATCCCCCACTTCCGACATGATCGTTTTTGAGAATGGCTGGCTATTCGTAAAAGTTTAAGAGCAATTAATCTGACCACATCTGTACACCGGTACGATGCCATGATGATGGATCGGTTTTACAGACCTTTATTTCATCGTATTTGGAATAAAATAACATTGAATAGTGGATTGAATCATGGATTATTAGGTTATTTAGTTTCACAGCAGTGAATATACAGAATGCCGTGCTGGTTTGGGGACTTGTACGTTTGATATCGAATATTTTGAAGTGGCAGAAAAAAATAACTCTAGGCCTAAGCTCAAAGAACGATTTTACTGCAAATCTACATGTTTTATACAGTTCCCCCGGCTATATTTTGATAATTTCGCAGTGAAAGAACATAAATACAACAGATTTACGTGATTTAGTTGACAGTGTTGCCAAGGAATTCGATATGTAAGGTAAGTTATTTTTTTTCTTATTTTTTTCCTCTTTATTTGTTATAAAATATGTTTTTTGTGAAAAACGTCTTTACCACTTTCTCATACGTCTGGTATCACACACACACGTACATAAATTACACCAATATATGCATAATTCAATTCTTTATTTATATGTGCAAATATTATTTAAATATCTCTAACAACCAAAAAATTATCACATTTTCAAAACAGTCACCATCAATAATGCAAATTTTCAAAAAAGAATCCGGTGGCAGGGATACGTTTCGTATTTTTTAATCTGGCTTGCTAAAGGATATATCAGTGGACTTCCTTTTAGCTTGTATTCTCAAACTCCAACTGGAACTCTCATTAAGCCTGAAAAATTGTTCTACTAGATTCCCAATAGGATGTAGTCAAGAAAATGGATGTGTGTTGTGTCACTGTTTTATTTGAAAAAATGGCCAGACACATCCACAACTGCTATATATCAGTGGACTAAGACAATGAGGTATTAAAAGATTGCAGCATTCACATTATGACATATATTTACTATTATCATAAACTTGCTGCAATACTCTCAGTTCATATGAAAAGTCGATTCATAACTCACTTTCTTTATTCTCCATATTGTCGAGGTCTACTCCAATCTCATGAGCTCTCTGTGATTTAAATTCTAGCATTTTCTCCAAGGCTTGAGGCAATCTCATTTCCTTTGGTCCCTGATTGGTGCTTGGAGCTTGAGGTGGGTTCTAGAATGACAGAGCATTGATAAAACATACATTACTTTGGTGCACAAATCTGTTTTAATTGCTTTGAGAAGAAGACCAATCAAAAAATTGTATTAGTAAATTTAAGCCTGTACTCTATAAAGTGAAGTTATTCTAACAGAGACATGAAGAGTATTCAAGGAAGTACATACACATATTGATCAAATAAGATATATAATGTAACACCCAGAAGAACATACATGAAGAAGACCAGTTACATGTGTATTGGTTGGTCCAAATGTGGAGCAAATAGTAATAATGATCTGTATTAAAATATCTATATATAAAATATCTTCTTTTTTCTGAGCTCATTCTCAAACTCCTGCAGATTAGCAGATCACAGTTCAAAAAATAGAATGCATTGTGTCATGGTTTACAGATTGGCTTTGATATTTGTGCATTTCAGCCTAACACATCTGACTTCAGCATGTGCTTCTGGGTCATTTATATCCTTTATGCAATGTGACATGCTGAAGTCGGTAGTGTCAGGCCGAAAAATGCAGATATCGCAATCAAAACTGCATACCACGACAACACGTTTTCAGGACTTCATCTTGCTAATCTGCAGGAGTTTGAGAACAATTGAAGAAGATGAAGGATTTCTCAGACATTAATCTAAGAAAATATATTTGTGCCCTAATATAGTGGTAGATTTTCTATGCCACAAAATCAATATGAAATCACAAACACTATAAATGTACACATAAGGACACCACAGCTACTTACAACAGGTTTAACATCCCTTGGACCAACTGGAGTGCTAGGTCCATTATAAGGATTCCGTGAAACTCTTGGTGCTGAACTGCTATCAGATTGGCTATGACCACCCACACCATCACTAGAAACAGGAGGCCCTAATCCATCGCTTGAACCCCGGGGACCTGACTCCTTATTTGGCATATTAGGATGCATGCCTTGAGGAGGCATCAATGGGGGCTGCATCCTTGGAGGTGGTCCTCCTTGTGAATTCTGTAAGGGGCCACTTTGAGATAGTGGAGGTCTTTCTGTCATGTCTGAAGGTGGTCCGGGTTTTGGCACAGGGGGTCTGTCCCCCAAGTTAATTGGCGGAGGACCACCCTGCATCATCAAATGTGGTGGAGCACCATGTGGCATCTGTGGTGGGCCACCATGTGGCATTTGTGGTGGGCCACCGTGTGGCATCTGTGGAGGACCACCGTGTGGCATTTGTGGAGGACCACCATGTGACATATGTTGTAGGCCACCATGTGACATCTGTGGTGGACCACTATGTGACATCTGTGGTGGACCTCCATGTGACATCTGTGGTGGGCCTATGTGTGACATTTGTTGAGGTCCTCCATGCATCTGTGGAGGTCCTCCTTGTACCTGTGGAGGTCCACCTTGCATCTGTGGTGGACCACTATGTGACATCTGTGGAGGTCCACCTTGCATCTGTGGTGGACCGCTATGTGACATCTGAGGAGGTCCACCTTGCATCTGTTGCTGACCACCATGTGACATCTGTGGAGGTCCACCTTGCATTTGTTGTTGACCACTATGTGGCATCTGTGGAGGTCCACCCTGCATCTGTTGAGGCCCACCTTGCATCTGCTGATGTCCACCCTGCATCTGCTGATGTCCACCTTGCATCTGCTGAGAGGGTCCACCCTGCATTTGCTGAGGGGGTGCTCCATGCATCTGCTGAATCACACCTTGCATCTGTTGAGGCCCACCTTGCATCTGTTGCTGGGGTCCACCCTGCATCTGCTGCTGGGGTCCACCCTGCATCTGCTGCTGAGGCCCACCTTGCATCTGTTGTGGACCACCTTGATTTATTGGAGGTGGACCTCCATGAGACATATGTAGAGGGCCCTGTGGACCTAAAAAATATACAGAATTAAAGATTAGTCTATAATGTTTATTCACATAAATACTGTTGTTAACATAACTCCATTTAAAAGGGAAAATATATTCAAAAGAAGATAAAATAAAAATGTGAAGATGTAGGAAAACCTTTTTTGTACTTTTCTGTTTAGTAGGCAGATACATTTCATTTCACAAAACAAACTGCAGTAGAAAACAAAATATATAACACAACAGGGATAACATAACAGAGAGTACAAAACTGAACAAGAGGTAACAATCTATTCTTGGGAAACAGCAGTCTTGTTACATCCAGAAAGGCTTAAAATGGGTACAGCTCAGCCACCAGTCATATCTATCATATGAGGTGATTTTCCAAATATTGTCTATCCATGCCACTATGTCTCTCAATTTCAGCTGCACCACAAATGTTAAAACTGTATCAAACTGGTTATTTTGATTTCATTAGTTCCATAACCGTTCCAGGAATTTGAGTAAATAGGGGATACAACTTGCACTTTGTCAGATATAACCTATAAATTTAAAAATGTGGCGTCTCATTTCAATACTGGCACAAGACAGACCGTCTACATTTTATGACAGATAGGCCCCTAAATATCTACTGTTGTGGGAGAACCTAGCCTGAGTTGTTCTTTTGCTCCGAGAACACTTTTGTCATACTCATTATTCAAGAAATGGCTTTTGTTAATCTCAATTATTTCGGAATCTGTGTTAGGATGTCACCTCAACAAATGTAACACATAGGCCCACCACAGATGTCACATAGTGGCTCACCATGTTTCAAAATCCCCAAAACTACTGAAATGTATGATGTCCACAATTAAGATTAAAGAGAACTTTAGAAAAGAACCAGCACTTAGTGGGAGAATCTGTTTGCCTGCCTTGAATTTCTAAAATAAAGCTGAGAGAGTGCTGCTTAGGAATCCTAAAGAATATCCAAACGGAATCAGATGATCAAATTCTAGAAAATAACTTTTGTTGTGCTTTTGAAGCATAGAAGAGACACTTGGATTGCTACATCACACCTGTTATTTTATTCTAAAAATGTGAACTTTTAGTTCGGCCACACACGACGTATTTCAGCTATTGTAGTCCTGAAGGGGTGTAACAGACCTGACATATTTATTACCCAGCGCTGAATGAAATAATTCGCGTGGAGGCTTGGATTTCGCTTCTGGTTCAAAGATACCGTTTCTCAATTTTGCGAATTTTATACAGCAGCCAGAGTGTGTGCATTTGCAAGCACAACTCAACATTTTCCATCCTCATATTTTTGTACAAGTCCTATTAGGTTGTCATTGTTTTTGACCAGTGCACATTCAATATTTATACAGGTAAGACAATTTCGTTGTTCTTCATGTTAATTTAGTAGGTCTAATATCATTACTTTACATACAGTGTCAAATTTGTTAGATCATCGTTTACCATAAGAATGTACAAAATAAACCTATTATGCCACGATCAAACACTAGTTTAGCATGTATATCTAGTTAGATCTCATTTTACTTGTGCAAATATGATCGAAATTAGTTACATTGCGCAATTAGATCATGTAAAAGATTCATTCTTTGTGTAGCATTAACGTTACGAACTTGTCTGCATGATAATTTTTCTATTCGTGGTCGGCAAATATAAGTCCAAAATAAACCTATTATGCCACCATCAAATACTAGTTTAGCTTGTATATCTAGTTAGATCTCATTTTACTTGTGCAAATATGATCGAAATTAGTTACATTGCGCAATTAGATCATGTAAAAGATTCATTCTTTGTGTAGCATTAACGTTACGAACTTGTCTGCATGATAATTTTTCTATTCGTGGTCGGCAAATATAAGTCCAAAATAAACCTATTATGCCACCATCAAATACTAGTTTAGCTTGTATATCTAGTTAGATCTCATTTTACTTGTGCAAATATGATCGAAATTAGTTACATTGCGCAATTAGATCATGTAAAAGATTCATTCTTTGTGTAGCATTAACGTTACGAACTTGTCTGCATGATAATTTTTCTATTCGTGGTCGGCAAATATAAGTCCAAAATAAACCTATTATGCCACCATCAAATACTAGTTTAGCTTGTATATCTAGTTAGATCTCATTTTACTTGTGCAAATATGATCGAAATTAGTTACATTGCGCATTTAGATCATGTAAAAGATTCATTCTTTGTGTAGCATTAACGTTACGAACTTGTCTGCATGATAATTTTTCTATTCGTGGTCGGCAAATATAAGTCCAAAATAAACCTATTATGCCACCATCAAATACTAGTTTAGCTTGTATATCTAGTTAGATCTCATTTTACTTGTGCAAATATGATCGAAATTAGTTACATTGCGCAATTAGATCATGTAAAAGATTCATTCTTTGTGTAGCATTAACGTTACGAACTTGTCTGCATGATAATTTTTCTATTCGTGGTCGGCAAATATAAGTCCAAAATAAACCTATTATGCCACCATCAAACACTAATTTAGCATGTATATCTAGTTAGATCTCATTTTACTTGTGCAAATATTAGAACATTATTAGAAGGAAGAACATTATCTAAGAAAGATAAAAGGATGCAGAAGAAACCACGGTCCTGTAGCTTATATCAAAGTGACCTGGCTAGTATTTATGGGATACATATCATGGACGATAGTGAAACAAAACATTCAACCACATTGTGTGTCAAGTGTGTAATGCGAAATCATAAACTCAAAATCAACAAGGATAGTAAATCTCTAGCTCGAGCCAAATTGATAGCTACTAACAGTGCCCACATCTGGATGGATTTTAATCCTAACCTAACTGTTTTAGAATGTTCCGTGTGTAGTCATCATCAAAGTATGAACTGTGGCAGCATAAAAAGAAAGAGCGATTTTGATAATTCTGATAATGATCATGATGTATCTGTGTCTGTGTTATTTCCTGCTACAGAAACAGAGGAAGATATTCTAATGTCAGTGACAGCAAGATTGTCTCCACAACTCACCAATAGTAATAACAATCCAACAAATTTAACAGTACCCACTCTCGCCGTTGTCTTCAATATAATAATGGAATATTTTCCACATTTGCAACAACTGCATATCCACAATGTAGCTATACCAGCACACCTTCCATATTTACACCTGCATTTGCACATCTTCACTATAACAGCACACCTTCCACATTTACAACACCTGCATATCCACAATGTAGTTATACCAGCACACCCTCCACATATTTTAGACTTTCAGCGCCCAATAACATACACGATTCTGCTATATCTAGCATATAACCTGCAGTTACAACATGTACAGTTTCTGAATTCAGAAAGTTAACATCAGACAGCGCCACTTCTCCCATGATGAAACATGACTTTAGTTTTAAAAATTCTATCAGCAAACCTATATCAGAACAGAACCATTGACAAATAAGGAGGAATTATTACTCACACATCTAATTAGAAGGAAGCTTTACAACAACCCTAATAAACTTTTACGGTGCAAAACAGGAGGACAACCTTTAGTGTTTCAAAGAATAATAGTTCCACGAAAACAAACAAATCTAATTGGCACACCAACAAAAAGAAGAAGAACTAATTTGCTATGCAGTGTACGGAAACATATTGCATGAGATACGCGATACATGTGGGAGAATAACATCACAAGATGGACAGGGTACAGTCTAGCAGAGTGCATCACCAAAACAAGAGGCAGGGGATGTTGAGATCTGTTGCAGCCAACCTTTGTTGCAGAAATGGTACTAGATGATGTCTACCTGCCAAGTTTCTGGCTTGCCTCCCCTGATTTCACCAGGGGACAATTGAAGGGTTTCTCTTATTTCCCTTGAATTTTCTAATTGCAATTGAATTGACAGTGGGCGTGAACAGTGAACACGCCCACCTCTGGTTTATTGATATCTCCTTAAAATCTTAAAGTCCTCCAGTTTCAGGTGTGACATATATGTTCCCAAGGAAACCTTTTTTAAAGACAATAGCACTCACATTTTTAAAAAGGAAAACCAAATACTTTTCTTAGTCTCAACCTTGGAATTTTCTCATACTACCTCATGCGTATGCATCTTTTAGTAATGTTGTCATTCCTTTTTTATACTTACTCTCATATGTATATAATAATTAAATAATACCTCTATATTGCTATTCATCTATTAAGTAAAACTGAATTTTTAAGCACCACTAATACATCCAGTCATATTATCAGTACAACGTGGAAGATATAATTCTAGGCATACCACAATCATATTCAACCAAGGTGGGTTTATGAGGCAGGTAAGCAACTACAATATTACGTACTAGCAGAATACTGAAGTATCTACTTTAGTGAGAATTACTGCCTGGGAAAAGATCTAAAGGTTACAATCTACTTCAGTACATAGATGTATGCAAACAGGATATGAATAATGCAGATATTGATATGGAAAAGAATTTCATGGATCGTGTTGCTTGGATGGGAAAGATCAGGAATGGTATAAAGACAGAGGAGAAAGTGATAACAGATAGTTCAAGTGCTGTGTCTCTATAAAGATATACAACAGCAAACGATGGTATAAGTGGGCATGTGATTACTAGTACATACTGTTGAAGACTTTTGTGGTTTATATTGTCATAGCTGCCATGGCCGTTGTCAGTCTTTTCTTAACTTCAACTGTTGATGCATGATGACCACTAATCTGGGCTCTCAGGAAACGTCAAAACCTCCTCACGCATTTGATGTTATACTTTATATTGGTTGGGACTCCTATTAACTAGAAATTTACTCTTATCTGCATTGATTCAATGCCCTTTTTGTTAGATATTTCCAGTCTTGTTAACTCTTGTACTTATGTCTTTGTTGTTGCCATTTAGATCGATGTCATCAGAGAAGTAGAGAATAGAAATTTGGCAACTTTTGATCAATGTTGTTGAATGGAATTTCTCTAACACTTCTCTCATGATTGCTTTCAGGTAAATGTTAAATCATGTTGGTTAAAGTAAGCATCCTTGTCACATGCATTGCATTTGCTCTGAAAAATTCTCACATTTCATTGTCTATGAACACAGCACTTTTGTATCTTCATATAATGCCAGCATTGATCTATGACGGTGATGATGTTGTTGTCAAAATTAAACTCTCTCATAGTATTCCATAGACATGTATGCAAAAAATGGTCTAACGACATGGTGCACTGAAGAACATGCAACAGTGGCCACTAAACAAATATAAAGCACTGTTGATGCCTTAACCTTATGGGCAAATAGATGGTGCGTCATCATTAACACAGATAAGTGCAGCAATACACACTTTATCCTCTCACCAAAACAAAAAGCCGGTGATATCAAGATAGATGGAGAGCTTTTGAAAGAAGACAAACAACCCACATACCTCGGAGTTACTTTTGATGATAAGCTGACATGGAAGCAACACAAAAACAAAGCAACAACAAAAGCCAGGAGGAAGTTAGCTATCCTGAGAAATCTAAGAGGAACCACATGGGGAGCCAGTGGAATATACTCCATAAAGTTTACCAGCAAGGCATAAGACCACACCTGGAATATAGTTCAGCTGAATGGTGTCCTGCATCAAACATCACATTACAAGATCTAGATAAAGTGCAAAACAAGGCATTTTGGATAATATTGGGAGCAATGAAAGCAACACCCATAGTAGAGATGCAGAAAATGGAAAGAATGCAAACACTTGGCGATCGCAGAGATCCAAAGGTACTAATACAAGCAGAAACGTTTCAGTGTATGCCAAGTCATCCAATGAAGGAAAGATTACTGTGTTAACCCTGTTTTTGTTAAAGATAAAACAGACTCCATGTTGATGTGAATTGTCACTGTTCTACCACAACTTATGTCCTTCATCCGTTACAAACTCGCATAAATTTGGCCATCTAACCTCCGATAGGTCTAATATATCCCATTGATATCTATCGAGTTTGTGGATCAGCCCGTGTAGTTTACAGCAGGTGAGGAATGTTTGATTGTTCTATGTTCCTACTACACAATTTTTAATTATCTTAAAACTTATACTTAATGTCCCAAAATTAGAGTTCACTGGAGCTTGTTTTAATAAGGAGGTGCCCAACTTCTCTCAGAAACTCCCACAATGAAATGGCCATAAAAGAACACAGCTGTTAATACTATAATAAAACGTAACAATAATACTATTGTCTGAAAAGACAGGAAGGTGCCTACTACTATTACATCATCAAGTGCAGTGCCGAATGACATTGGCGATCATATTTATTCATGTACAGTAATCTCTCATATATTTCATCATCTCTATTGGTGTCATCAATCGAAGCCATTTAGACAAACTGTCCAATATCTTTTCTCTAGGTCTTCCCCTTGATCTTCTTCTTCAGCGTTCACTCTCAAACTCCCAATGGATATCTCTTGTATCAGGACCGTGGTCCTATTAGATTTCCGGAAGGATGTAGTCCAGAGAATGGAAATGTGTTGTGTCGCCGATTTATTTGCGCCAATGGCCGGACACATCCGTCTTCGGCGGATTCCCCTTGATCTGTTCTATCTTTCCTGTTGTCACTATATTCTCAATGCCTCCACTTCTCATTATGTGCCCAATAAATGTTGACTGTCTTTTTCTTATATTATCAATAATGCATCTTTTCACATCCATCCTTCTAAGAACTATTAGTGCTATTGCGTACTAGTAAGAATTTGTTCATGGTGCATAATCGCTGCCCTTTATCCTGTAGCAACCCAGAGAAAAATTATGCAACTTTCTCTGGAACCTGGTCATTTTTTTAAATTTCAGATTTTTCTTGATGTTTTTGCTTTTTCTGCATAACTTTTTTTTATTTATTGAGTTATTAATTTGGAGACAATAGAGACAAGTGGAAGAGACAATATGGTTTGGAGGAGTTTTTGTTTGTGCATGTCAGTGTTGTCTCGTGGACAACCAAAATGGACAATGGGGACAATCACACAAACAAATGTATATAAAGGACGTATGTTTCAAAGTCATCCATAGGCCTATCTGTAGAAAACCCAGCTCCTCAATTTCCTCATCACAACTTACAGCATTTACATCACTATTAACTATTGTCCAGTTTTGTGGCATAGCCCATCTGTGACGACCTAGGTACCAAGATCGATCCCAGCCACAGGCAATTGTGCATTTGGACCGTTTCTGAAAGCACTGGCAAACTACTGAATGTATTTATATTGCCTAGAAAAATCACTATAGCCAAAACATGCTGGGTGATAGCCATGTCCTGAATAGCTACCAATGCTACCAATTTTTTTAAATTAAAGATTATCAACATCTCCCTCAACCCTCATACCTTGATCCACATTACCTATAACACTGAAGCCTTCAAAATCTTCTTTGTCTGAATCAGTATCTCCATGAACAATTCACACAAAAATAGTGCTACTGAAGTTAGGTCCATACACTGTTACTTGCAAACATCAAGAGACCAAATAAAATACTCTACTGGAGTTTCAATAGCACAGCAAAATCAGGGATAATCACTCTAGCAAATAGTTATTATAAAAGCATGATGGAAATTAACATGGCTGAGTGTTGTCAATGGCGGCAGATGGCTACCCTTAATGTGGCTCTAGTCTGCATTGTATTGCTACAGGTTAATTTGATACATAATGTGATGTTTGATTTAAAAACACAAGTAAATTTGTGGTTGCAATTTTTTTGCTTTAAATATTTGGTTCAGAATAAAAAGAAAAATAATTCCTTCCATACAAAGAAAATATGTCTTTTTCTGCATTCATTTTGTTAGATGTCACCATCTATGCTCTTTAAGAAGGAAGAAGCCAGTTTAAGTACAGTCCATGTCTGGAAGATGTGACCAGGTTTTAGCGGAACAAATCATAGTGCCATAAAATATGAAACTTAGCGCAAAGAGTTCTAGTATTGTGAAATATGATGTGCAGTTGTTGAGAGGGGGGTGATTTCACAGGTGATGTTAGGGATAGTGTTAGCTAGTGTAACAGACATCTGCAACTGCAATACCTATAGTGGCTTAGCATCGACTCATCTGCTATTTCTGCTTGTCACGAAAGATGTACAAATTATATAGATTTACATGGCTCTGCGCATAACATTATAAAAGTTTGACTGTTATGACGTGATTTTGTCACATATGCCAGTCATGTACAATTTCACAGTAATTCTACACCTTCACACAATTTTTTAGACAAGGAGGTAGACTGCAATATTGTGTTTTCCTTTGAGTATAAAAAAATAGACATATGTGCAAAAAATGTTCAGCCACTATAAACCATTGTCAAAAATGTAAATACTCACCATATTTAGATTATTCACCAATGAAGAGTTTTCATTGTGATTTGAAACTCGAGTACACTACAATGCCAATTTACAGCACAAAGACTAAAATTGCTTTATTCTAGTATATCCATCCACCCATGCAGTTGCATCTGTGGGTCCCACTAATGGCCCACTACACAAATCACTCATGCAACAGAAAACCTCAGTTTATAATTAGACATGCCGTTATATTGAAGCTCTCTTATTGAAACTTTGCAGCATGTCATCAATACAATTATAGACCCCCTCTGAGTAGAAGGCTCCTTCAATAGATACTGCAGTGTTGAAAGCTTAATTCTCCTGGGTATAAAAGAAAGCTCAGAAAAACCACCCTACTGCACATAGGGAGTAGGAGCTAATCACTCGCAATTCCTGGGGTTCTCAAACAAATAAACAGCACATCCATTCTTACTAAGTGTCCAACCCTCCTGACTTGTCTTTTATAATATGAATAGTACGTCATTTTTAGTATTCTTTACTCCATTTGTGGGCCACAGTAACAAATAGGCAAGAACTACAAGTATTTAGTTATCATTGATATCTATAAAAAAAATGTATTTTACCTCCACCGCCCATCATTTGTGACAGTGGCCCAGCCATGGATGAAGGGGGTCTAACAATTCCAGGGGGACCCATGCCTTGGTGAGATGGAGGTTGTAATTGTGCTGAGACAATGCTTACTCCTGAACTTCTAATGGATGAAGTAGTTGGCATTCCTGCAGGGGTCATAGGCTGACCTAACAACATACAAATTTGAAATTTAAAATATATAAATTAGTGATATTTTGATATGCTGTACCAGACCGACATAGAAATATAGACAGTTATGAACTGTTAACAGTATAGACAGTTATATAACAGATAGACAGTTATATATCAAGCCATTCTTCTTCTTCTGCATTTGTTCTCAAACTCTAGCAGATTAGAAGGATGTAGTCTGGAGAACGGAATGTGTTGTCATGGTTTAAGCTTTGCTGCGATATTTGTGCCTGACATATCCAACTTCAGCAAATGGCCTTGGGTCACTTTGATCCAATATGGGATAGAACAGCTAACTTCACCTTATAACCTCCTTAGTTGCCTCTTACAACAAGCATTAATGACTAACCGTTGCTATTTACAGCTCCCCTTTCGGGCACTGTAACACATGAGTCAACCCATTCAGTTGTTGACTTTCTTCTTATCACGCAGTTATATCCTGCCTATGTTTTACCCCATTAATTTTTTACATATGCACACTGGTCCTTCTCTGTATCAATCAACCCATAACCCTTCAGGGTCTTAGGGGTACCACATTGGATGCTTCAGCACACAGAGCCCTCCAGCGAATTCTATCCTCAGTGATGCGGATGAGTGTAGAAATATCTTGTCCTGTCCATTCCTTGATGTTGTCTATACATGCCTTTATTTGCCCTCCTCTGCTTCTTTCCCCTTCGACAGTTCCCTGCTGTATTGTTTTTGACATGGAATTATGTCTGCATACATGTCCAAAGCATGCTAGTTTTTGTCGTTTCACCATTGAAAGTAGTGGTTCTTGTACACCAGCATACATTTCTATTGTATTTCTTACGTACACATTGGTCTTATGTTCCCTATAGACATTGTTTCTCTATATGCATGGTTTTACAAAGGAATATCTATATATTGTCTTTTCTCTGTTTTTGCTGTAAGAAATTACTGGACTGAATGGTGATCGGTTTTCTGACTATGGCACATTTGGTACCTTGATTTGCAGTAGTATTGTGACATCTCAGAATAATGATAGCTCCTTTAATCCACCCTTTTCATGGTCTTTCTCTGTATATTGCTGTTTCCATTTTCATGGTGTATGCTATTGCCGTTGGCCAATAAGGGTTCATTCTCATTAAGTGGCAGCAACATTTCAGTCTGTTTTTCAATATAATTTACCATATTGACAGATATTGTTCCAACAGTTCTTTAATCTCCTCATTCCTCACGTGATCTCTTCTTGTTCTATTTGTTGCATTTCTTAGACATCTCATTTCAC
This sequence comes from Meghimatium bilineatum, assembly GCA_034231615.1. Lineage (NCBI taxonomy): Eukaryota > Metazoa > Mollusca > Gastropoda > Stylommatophora > Philomycidae > Meghimatium > Meghimatium bilineatum. The sequence goes on along the minus strand of CM067322.1, from coordinate 60,382,533 downwards.
ATGTAGTAAGCTTTCTCTCTTGTAAAAAGTGGAATAATACTTGATTTTACTGATTTTAAAAATGATACTATATTAAAATAAGGGTCTACATATTTATACTTTTTAACTTCTAACTACTCAGACAAAAATTATGCAACTTCTTCTGGAACATGGACATTTTTTATGACTAGTGGTTTTTCTGCACGTGCTTCCTTTTTTGGCATAACTTTATTGAGTTATTGATTTTAAATTCGGAGACGATAGAGATAAGTGTTTGATGGATATGGTGTTTCCTTGTGTGTCTCAGTGTTATGTTGTTGTTCAACCGAAATTGAGAATGTGGACAAATACATACAACAAAGAACTTACAGCGTCAATGCCCTGTGTAGACCTAGCTGTAGAAAACACGGCTTCTCAATTCTTCATCGTAAATAAAATTAGTTATATCACTATTAAATATTAACATTCCTCTCAAATCCTGTAGTTTATCTACAGTACCTGCAACACTAAAGCTTTAAAAATCAATTTGGTCTGAATCATAATCCGTGAAGAAATAGCGAAAAATGGTAAAACTGAAGTTAGGTCTATACATTTCGGCTTGCAAACATGAAACGGTCGAATAAATTACCACTAGGCGTATATATTTCCACAGAAAAACAAAGGGAAATGACTCTAATATATATTATAAAAGAATGACTGGAAATTAACATGGGAGATTGTTGTCCATGACTACGAATGGCTACGTCCACTGTGACATATTTCGACATTGGGCACTTACGGAAAGAGTACACTCGTCAAAAAATATCGCCATGGTAAAAAACCTGAGCTGATTCAAAATTTTTGGTGATTTGTGACTTCGCTCTACCGCTGTATTCCTAGTTACAAAATGACGGTCGTAATTGTGGCTTGACTGATAAATTCATTATTACCATTAATGAGTGTTCCCAGATGCAAAGATATACATGGGGGACATAGTATAATCTTAACCTACAATGCTACAGTAAGGATTCGCTGGAACTGAAAAGCATTTTGAGCTGGTGGGTAAATAATAAACACTGGTTCGTGTTTAGTATTTAACGTCAGGAAAATAATTAATAAAAACAGGAAGAACACAATTTTATTATTTTTACTTTTGCTTCTATATTTCGTTCCTGATTTGAGAAAATATGTAGACCCTTTATTTGGTACAGTACCGTAAAAATTGTATGTGATATGTTTCATCCATGCAATAGCTCACCTAGTACACCCTTGTTAGTATTTTAATATATCTATAGTATTGTACTTACTCTCTTCTTCTTTGTTCACCCTGACATTACACCGTGTCACAGTTTACAGTAAAGTTGAGCCTTTCTGTACAGCACAAATCACAAGACAATTTCAACAAAGCAACATGTCAAATATAGATCTTGTATTGTATGGTCACTATGAAATGTCATCATTCTATAATCTGACACATATCACAACTTGTAGAAAACTGGCAAATGAACCACAGAATTTATTTTAAAAAGTCAGCCCTCAGCCATGTCAATGAAATAAAAGAAAACTATCACCTCAAAGACCAGAACTGCAAAGAGTAGCAAAATCTTTACCACTACAAGCATATTTTAAATTGAACTACACAAAAGAGTGAATTTATGTATATACTGGTATGTCAGCTTTCAAAACTACAATCAAAGCAGGTCATGGAGTCTATATAGAATATTCAGATAAAACATCTAATGAGTTGTTTGATGCCTGTGGGTAGATATGTTCTATATGAAGCTGAAATAACAGTACTAGAAGTTGCCTTAGCCACCTGAAGACCATATTTTACCCCTTTCCATCAAAAGTCTCAAACACTGATTTGTACACAGACTTATGAAGTCTTCTCTTCAAGCACTAGAATACAATGGGCATTGTAAGCCGGAGTTAGATCAAATATATCATCAGCTGCTTACATCTTATGAAGGCAGCATTGTTATGCAGTAGATTCCTGGCCACTCAAACACACCTGGCAATGACAAGGCAGATAGACTAGCAAAGAAGAAAGCAAAAGAAGAGCAGTCACACACACAAACAACCATGCTCAGTTAAAATCTGTGAATAAACAATGAACATAGGAAATATAGGAAACTGGAAATAAATCTATAAATATATGATCAGCCCATATGCAAAAGACAACATCAACCTCTTGGAAAGGAAATGAGCATTACCTTCAGACTTCGCACACGACAACAACATGTACAGCTTTACAGTCTATTGTCTATCCCTAGGTGGGTGATGATTTATATTATCCCCACTTGCCATGAAGTGTAGGGGTGGGAGCCTCAGTTTTCGTTCCAAAGCCAGATGTGTTGCCTTTGTTGTGTCGCGTTCATGTTTGTTCAAGGCTATCGTGATGTTTTTTCCCCACCATTTTTTGTGGTCTACCTTTGACTTTATGTTCAGATATTCTTTTGTTATATGCCCCTATTGATATTTGGTTTGACTTCATTCTCATAAGATGGCAGTCTTAACAATCAAGTTTACTTCCCAGAAATATAATGCCATTAGGTCAAAGGGCATGAGCTCATGGACCGCTGGATCAGCAACCAACAATCAAGTAAACAAAATACAACCACAACACACTTCAGGGTGAATCTCTACGAAACTGTCCCTATTGAATGTTCAGCACTGGTCAGAAATGTTTCTTCCTCCGAGGCCAGATAAATGGAACATCTTATATGAAACAAAACAACAGCTCGCAAACATATATCACACAATGGCATGAGCCCAATGGATTCACAACCAACCAACATATATCATGAAATTTTGGGATAGTTCTGGACAAACATAACAACAATAAAACTAGTTTCTTAAATTAACAGTTAACAACAAAACATAACACACAATAATAAAAAAAATCACAATTGCATAAAGGACATTAAATGAATCAATTCAACAGCTATACAGACAATCCACATTTTAAGAATAAATATTCTTCCTGACTGTGGACCCAAACAACAGAGGATGAAGATAGAACCCTGGTGGATTAGCAATTTGTCACTCTTGTTCCCTATGGAGTTTTACTTTTAGCTCCGCGCATTGGTGTTTATCTTATATTATTTTTTGATGGCAAAGTTTTCCAGAGTTTTTGCAAGTCTCAGACTACATACACAATGTGGTTGTAAGTAAAATGCCATGAGCTGGGTAATGAGAGTACTTTATATTCTTGCAATATCAAATGTATGATGCAAATAAGATGCCCTAACAGATGAAAGCATGGGGTGTGGTAGCCAATCCCAAGCCTTCGTTAAGATACTAAGAAATGTCAAAATGGCATAAGAATGACATGCATTGCAAGTGGCAATGTTACTATTCTTTGCTCCCCATTTAGTCCTTGATTACATACAGGCAATGACAATAGTATAGTTATGAATGTGTCACTTCTTACCTTGACCAGAGGATAGAATTCTTTGATGTTGCTCTCCCCTCTGGGCCTCCAACAATGCCAACTGCTGCTGTTCCATCAACTATTGAATAGAACAGAAATTTGCTATTCACAATTAAAGTCATTTTCAGCTACATTTTTTTTCTCAAGTAAACACTGTCCCTCTGGAGCATGTCAAACTATCTAGTAAATCTTTGTCACAAAGGAAGGCAAATGGAAAATTTAAATTAAATTTGTGTTTTATGTTATTTTGTCTAATTACTCCATTTGTTACTCTTGTATTGAGATTTCGATACAATACAAGTAAACGGCACCACATTTTTAACACAGCAATATTGACGGAAATGAAGCTTTACCATAACTATGATACAAAGGAACATAACACCAAATAATAGAAGGAACACAATCAGAAATAATGGAACACTATTGGGACAAGTAATCTTTCATAACAACGAGAATAGCGTCAAATGCTGTGCTGTTCCTGATGTCCACATAAATTCTGCATGATAGCTTTCATGATGGTCTATGGAATGTTTCTTATTTCTCCATTCAAGCTTCCTCAAAGTCGTTCAATGTTAAGAGCACCACCGAATTCATTGTGCTTCCGTAACGCTAGATAAACAAATGCCAATCGCTACTTTTTTGTGATACGCACTGAGAGGGGACCACCCTCCCCTCAGTGCATAACATGAAGAAAGTATGTAGAATACAGAATTTCTTAACTGGTAGCATTTTACTACTTTGCAGAAACAAAATCAATTTTTGTGCGTGTCTGTGGAGACTCATAGTGTTAACCGCCATGTTTATGTAGCAGCAGCCATGTTTGTTATTGGAACAATGAATATCAGTGAATTGTCATGCTCTGTGACTATCTAAAAATTAGGATTTAAAAAATGAACTATGTGGTGGTGTCTACTTGTAATATAATGAATCGATTTCATAAGATCAAAAAGAAACAACAAAATCACTATACAAACATTTTTTTTAAAACAAACATAATTTCTCAAATGTTGAGGTCAAAGATCTTACCTTCTGCTGTGCCTCTCTTTGTTTCTCCATGTCCAACAATTGTTGTTGCTGTCTAACCTTCTTCATGAGGTCATCATCCTGATGGTTTGATGGTATTCCTGGCCCTCCGTGCATGTGTTGTTGCCGTCCCTGCTGCTCCAACATCTGATGTTGCATTGCTACTTTCCATGCAAGATCATCTTTCCGCTAAGATACAGAATATACTTTTATAAACCTTATCTGGCAACCTCTTTAAACATTTTTTACTGGATGTTAGTTTATACAAATTCTATCGCAATGGATCATGTGAAACGAAATACAAAATACTATCTTTGAGTCGTATCTCAGAGGAATATGCTACAGATTTAGTACAACTGATGTACCAAGGATTTGCAATAAGAAAATTAATAAAATAATCTACCCGTAACATACATTTTAAAAGTTCGTCAAAACAGATTTTTTTCATATCATGGTCAATATACATCTTGGCAAAAAATAGCAAAAAACACTGACCAGTGTACCACCATGCAACTAAGAAAATCAATTTATTCCACAAAATTTAAAATTTCCATTAAAAGAAGATAGAATTTACTGTCAGTTTTTTAATGACCGTTTAACTCCTTAACTCAGTGAAGCAGCTAAAAAAAAAAACCAGTTAAGTAGAAAGTACGCCCTTCTGCAAATAAACTGTTTAAAACCTCAACTTTTATAGTTACTTCTAAACACTACTTGCAATATATAATAATATAAAGAAAACTAAAACATACACAGGAGATGATATCAATTCTGACCACAATCCAGCGTTGTGCAAAATTCATACAAAACTTTAAAAGACAGAGCATAGAAGAAAGTAAGATCCACAGGTAGACACATCAACACTGAAACAACCAGATATAAAGTAAAAATACATAGATGTAAAGAACAGATATGGTCACCAAATGATAAAATGCATGGAACAATACAGAAGAGAAAATAAATAATAAATGGAATAGTCTAAGGAAAAGCATTCAAACAACAAATGAAAATTTACCAATAAGAAAAGCCAAGAACAAACATGGATGACAGATGACATGCTAGAGATAATGTCAGAAAGAAAATTAAAAAATACCCCAAAATATTCACTTTAGACAGAGATATATAACGTGCAGAATAGTGAAATAACAATAGAAACAAAATGCAGAGAAATAGAAGATATCACTACAACAGAAGACTAAAGAAATGCACAACAAAATAAGACATCCAAATAAGAAATGTCCTATAATTGGGGGGTGGCCGCATTAAGAGTGGATAAATTATATTTGAAAGGATAGAACTACTGACAAGATGGGCAGATTATGTGACAGACCTGTTTCATGACCAGCAGAACAAAAACCTTACAATATAAAACAATGATCAACCAAGGCTATGATGATAGCGACACAAGCCAGCTGAAAATAGATCAAGCATGCATGGTTAGCTTTGAGTTAGTGTTCAACGTGTAAGTATAAGAACAAGTTCTCTCATAGAGCTGGTCTATTTTAAAACACTGAATGTATTAGTTGTCACCACCAAAGACAGATGTGTTAGACCATTGGCATAAATAAAATGGCAACACAAAGCATTTTTGTTTTATGGACATATTTTGTTTCCTGCTCAAACCTAGTAGGATCATTGTCCTGCTACAAGACAGATCCAGCGGGAGTTTGAGAACAAACACATACACAAAAATACAAACAGCTTAAAAAATACCCACTCCAGTACACAAATAATATTCATATGCTTAGACTTGATCACTATTAGAAAAAATACCACTGAATATTTTCTGACAGATGATTATAACCATCACACTTGATATTTGCCTACCTGTGGACCAGCTCCATCCAAAGGCTGAAATTAGAAGAACATAATATGTAGGTACACTTTTGGTGTTTTAAATATACAACATTAAATCAATATAAATTTATGCAAAATAACAGTACACACTATTACAAAATTAGGAAATTTACACATCAACACTTATAAATTGTGAAATAGGAATGATAATTTCATCCTTCATGCATGTTGATTCAGCAGAGAAGAAAGGGAAAAATAGTCTTCCAAGAACTACTTCCAAACAAGAAGTGATGATACGAAATGAATCTTAACATCATACAGATCATTGAAGCTATCTCTGAAGTGACCTGATGACAGAAAAAATAAGAAAAAAAGCACAAACAGTAGTTTATTCATTCATTAGATTGGTCAGTCCAAAGACTTGTTGAAGTCATCTCATTATGTCACTCCATTGTTCCCTGCTCTCTTCAGCTCAACATAAGTCATGATTCCCAATATTCCTGCATGTGCAGCGACTCTTCTGCAATTTTCACACACCCAATCTGGTTATTTAACCTGTAGAACACTGTGTTTACATTTATGTAATTTCTGGGAATGTTACGTAATAGTTGGTGACTGTTTTGAAATCATATTTTTTAAAGATTTACAGTGTTGAATGCCATAGTTATGTTGACAAATGTGATGTAGATACCAATGTTCTGTTCACAAAACTTTTCCTGTAGTTGTATGAGTGACTATCATGTCAACCGTATCTCTGCCTTGTCAGAAGCCACATTAGCTCTCTGGGAAGAGACCTGTCTCAAGATGGGCTTGCAGCCTATTTAACCTTTACGACTCTGCGGTTGCAATATTGCGCCTATGTGCACAGGGTACATTGTGCCTGCGGGCGCAATCCCGCTACATACGACATCGCCCGATTCCAGAGTACGGAACTTCACGAAGTGATTATCCCGTGATGTATAAAACCCGCCAAACGAAGCTAGGAATATGTCACAGTTTAAAGGTCAAATTCCTTTACTCATTACGATTGCAAGAAGAGAGAAAGCCGGATGGTTTTGTCAACGAATTTCTACAGTGACGTTGGCCATTTTCTAGCCATATTTTACTATCACATTGAGTACCTCGTTACACAGCTCAGTGATCGTGACTACATGTTTTAATTGTTGTTTTGTGGGTTTAATGTTGTTATTTGATAAGAATGTTTGTGTAGTCGTTCAAAAACACAAAAATAATATGTATCAGGGGTGCCAAGTGTGTGCACAGACAATAATTACGCTGCGTGTCGGGCTAGACCTAGTGTTGACCGGACGGACGTTATATGTGATTTCTTCACATTTTATTAGTTTTTTTTAGTTCATATTATATTAGTTTTGATATAAAACAATATATATACAATACGTATAGGTGTTTATGAGGATTTTATCAATGTTTCCACACATTGCTCAAGTATTAGGTTCGTCAAAAAGTTATATGTGCGATTTGAAAATGGCGATTTGCAATTTTTTCCCTGAATTTTCAACTTCACAACTTGCTCACAACTGTCATATCATACATACAACAACAAAAAAAACATGACTATATTCACTATTCACTCTTTTATTTAGATATGCAAAAATTATTTTGATATCTATTAAAACAAAAAGTTATCTCGTTTTCAAAACACCCACAATCAATAACGCAAATTTTCCAAAAAAGATTCAGGCCCAAGGGGATGTTTCTTAATTTTTAATTCAGAGCCCTAGAGGTTAACAGCACACTAGCTAGGATCTTGCCTGCTATACAAAGCAAGGATATGCCTGGGTGGTTGTCGCAAGCTAGGTAATTTCCTTTTGTCTTGTATAGATGCATGATGGAAGCATCCTTAAAGTTTTGTGGCATCGCTTCCAGGTTCCACATTGTCTGGAAGAGCTCTTTGAGTTTAGCAGTCATAACAGGGCCACTGGCGACGTAAACTTCTGCTGGAATGTAGTCTGTACCTGGCGCTTTTCCTACGGACAAGTTTGAGATGGCTTTCTCCACCTCCTCAAGAGAAGATAATGAATGATTGATAGGTATTTTGCATGATGTGCGCAATCGCTTCGTCGATGAAGTAGGGGTAGTTTAGTACATTTAAAAATTTCAGCCCAGCGTTTGAGAATTTCCTGTCAGTGATGGTCCTGAAGAATTTCCTGTCAGTGATGGTCCTGACACACAGTCCATAGATTACTTTTAGCGGTGAATAGAATTTCTGCATATAACTGCTGTCAGTGTAATGCTGTATTTCTTTGACTACTAAATCATGAGTCTTGTATCCTCTTTAGTTATTTTTGTGCGTTTGCTTTGAGTTTTCAGTCTTTTTTGCTGATTGATGTAGGGTCGCTTAGATAAGCTTTGTGCTGTTGTGCCTGTTGTCCAGGAGAGCTTTGATCTGTACATCGTTTTCGTCAAACCAGTCTTGATTCATGCGAACAGCAAAACCCACCACTTCTGTGCACTGAGGTTTTCCCAGCTTTTTTTAAATATCTATGAATCGACTGTCAATGGTACAATTTTGGTATCCATTGAGCTGTGCTTTTTGCTGTAACCTATCATCGCAAGAGACCACTAAGGAAAGTTGGATGTGGGATTGACTATTTCATGCTACAGTAGAATAATAGTTCAGGAATGGCACAGTGAAGTAAAATATGTTGAGCCAAAAGTGTAGATATCCCAACCAAACTAAAACGATATAATGCAATCCAGACTACATTCAGTTGTGAAGGGTTTCAAGTCTCTAAGTAACTGCAATTTTCTCTGCCAAAGGTCAGATACTTTTCAAACAGACCTTTCATATAAATATCAGTTTATCACTCCTACACATAACAGCAAGTGTGGATAATATAAACCATCATCCACCTGGGGAAAGACAATAGACAAACATTTGGTCTCACGTTCTGCTCAAAATGTTGCAATCAACCAACATTTTGACTATATAGATTCTCTATGCATATTTTCTGTTTGGTGAGTTATCATTGCTTTCTGAGCTACGTTAATTTCAAACATTGTTTTTTAAGTATGTATATAGATATATATGTATCTATAGACATACATAGATATAACTGCATATAGATGTTTGTATATAGAGGTAGTTCACATCTTCTTTGGAGAGGCGCAACCCTTTCACCCAGCGGACAATGTCCAAGTAGGCTATATCAGGATGCACAACCAAAACGTATTAGAGATCACAAAGACCCCTAAAGTGTATTAACACACTAACATACTTAGTTTACATACTAATTAAAATACTAGTTTGCATATAGAGAGAGAAAGAGAAAAAAAAACTTACCATCATCTTTTGGCCTCCCTGATTTTGTTTCGGCCCATCTAAAAAAAATAATTAATATGAAGATACACATTCATTTCTCAAGAAATCAAAATATTTGACAGTGTAATCTAAAAAAAACTTAAGTGTCTTAAAATTAAGTATAATCTCTAAACCGTACACACATTACAATTACTACACCTTTACTAATGATGTGCATAAAAAGATATCTCTAAACCTTACACACATATTACAATTACTATATCTCATACTAATAATGTGTATGGATAGATATCTCTAAACCTTACACACATAATAATTACTACACCTCTTACTAATCATTTTCATTAAAAGAATATGAAATGGCTTGTGTGTTATCAGAGTCAAATTTGGAAAAAAAATGAAATATTAATAATGCGACCTGGTATAAAAGAAGCAACTAAAGAAGTTTGGGCAATGGCTTGGCTATCTACCCTTCCCTATTAAAAAATGTTCACTGTGTGTGATGAATAGATGGCAGTTTGCGCAACTACAAAATTGTGTGTACAAATTATTCCTGAGGTGGTACATGAGGACCTTTTTAGGTCCATAATTATAAATTTTACAGTGTTAAATTTTGTGCATGATCTTGCAGCTTAGAAGGAATGTTGTTGACTATGCAATTGCATAAGAGTTAAAAAAACATACATGAGTGTGCCACTTTAAATGGTGCAAATATAATTTAAGTGTAAAATAGCAGAGCACAAAACCAGTTCATCCATCACAAGTGATGATGATTTGTGTTAGGATTTGTGATGATGAAATTCAGTTAGATGCTCTTGTTTATGAATTTGCAGGTGGTTGATAAGCCCTATGATGGTCCTAAAGGTCCATGGATTGGACAGATTGGACATGGGATGATCACATGTATTGTCAGTAAAGTAGAATTAACCAACTTTTAACACTTCATAATGACAGCCCATACTTTTAAAGTTTCATACTTTCAAAATATTTTGACATATAACAATTCATTCTTCTTATATTTTTTCTTAAATATTTTCAAATTACTAAATTGATCGAAACACTTAACACATCATCAATTGGAACTCCTTTCTTAATCAGACAATGGAGAATAGATTCTGCATCACTCCACTTTGGCACTTTATTGAGTCATTCATGTAAAACAAAAGAAACCTTTAATTTTAAGAATAACATGAGAAGCACAAAAATCAAAACATACCTTAGATATTCATTAAAACAATTTTAAATCAATTTTAGTCTGACCTTTTTACAGGCCTTAGCTATAATATTAATTAGAAAATTTGAACAGTAATGCAGGAAGAAAGAAATCAGTATATTTCTGCATATTTTAAAAACCTAAAGAACAGAAATTTAAGAGTAGAAGTCTCCTGCAGAAAGTTCTGTAGAAACCTTCCCTTCATTGCATATATGAAAGAAAAGCATTTAATTCCTGGAGATACAAACAAACATAATATACTTACCATTTTTGTCACCAATGTGCTGCTGTTGAGAATAAATAAAAAAGCTGTTGTTATTTGTTTACTAAAGTAAAATAGAAATTCTTGCAAATGAACCAGCATCACAGCAATGATCAGCATTCAAATAAGTGCGTTTTGTCAACTATTTAAGGATTATAAGACGTATGTGGTTACGTCTGTGGGTCTCACCAATAGCCCAGTAGACAAACCGCCCATGCAACATAAAACCTTAGTGGATGACAGGCCGTTATATTGTGGTTATCTTATTATAGAAGCTTCATGGTATGTCATCTATACAATTATGCTTTTATTTTGTTGTTGAAATGTGTTTCATGTTTACCTGAATATATATGTATGCACACTCTGTGGTTGGGAGGGAGCCAGAAATGTACTGTGCAGCACTGGGGAGGAGGAAACTGACAGCACTGTTTTTTCTTATGAAGAGACCCATCATAGAGGCACAGTGACTCAAGGACATGACAATCCTTTTGACTTGAACATTTGGTTGCATGCCTGGAGCAATAGAGAAGTTCGGCATAACCAGTAGTCAATTGGTGGCGGGGAATGAGCACAGTGAACTCTATCTTGGCTACAGTGGTTAGGAGCAGTGCATAGGTTGAAACCTACCTTCCTGGAGGTGTGATAGTTATTCTCTGGCTCTGTTCCGGGGTGGGCAAAAATCTTCAGACTTCCCAGCAATATAATGCCATTAGGTCAAAGGGCACGAGCGAGCCATGGACCGCTGGATCAGTAACCAACCAAGGATTATAAGCTCAGTGTTCCAGTCAGTTGTTGAATGTGTTCTTTGAATCCTTCCAGAGAGGATGCACTTTCTCCCTTCTCACTCCCATTTCTATCATTCTGAATATATAAATTGCCTCTTTCTATCTCCTCTTTGTCATTTTGTAATTTATCCATGACTGCCCTAATTAATTCTCTTATCACTGCAACATCTACTATGGCGCTACCCGCCAATGCATCAGTTCTTTCTATGCCTCTGACTCCCACTGAGCTGGACAGTAGATCCATGTGAATACTTTGGGTATTGTTGAAAAGAGTGTAAATGATTATTGAATGTGTAAGGGGGTTTATGTGTGCATATTTAGTCTCTGAAGGGAGTCAATCCAGTGTGTCAGTATCCCAGGATTACCACATCCTGTCAGAGGCACAGCACACACATCTGGACCAACATTCTCATCATTCTTCTGCCATATTTGTTAACATATATGCAGGAATTGCGCATCTAGCATTCCCTGTCACCTAGGAGTCTGCCACAAATGGACAAAGGTGCAATGTCCTCTAGTCTGCATCTCTTTGTTATATATGGGGATTATTTGATTGAAAACAAAAGGAAGAAATTGAGACAAGATGTGCCAATGATAATTATTTCACAGGTGACAGCCTATTCTCCAACTTTTTTAATCACCTCCTTGGAAAAGGACAGTGGCCCTATTCATTGCACTCTGAGCTAGAAGGTCAGGCCTCGACTGCCACATAAGTATCTAAACAAATACATCTTACACTTGGCATTAAACACACCACACATGAAAATCAAAATGTCCTCTACAAGACAGCAAGAGCAGTGCAGTGTTATCTCTGCATATCCAATTAGCAAGACCCTGCTCTGGATCCCTGGACATAGCAGTAATAGGAAATGAAACAGAAGACACACGCAAAAAGAGGCATATCAAAACAACAAAAGCAAAGACCTTGTAATATAAGAAGTCAAACAGATTCTCAGAAACAACACCAGGGAAATCTGGCTGAAAAGATGTGTAAATTGGATGACTGATCAAAATTTATTGAGTGAAATGACATGCATAAAGGACAATACAACATTAACAAACTCTGCAAGAGAAATCAATCTTTTATCTTTCAGTTTCGAATAAGACATGCATGAGTCAATAGTCATTTAAACTGTATCAGACCCCCAGCAACAACCCATCTGTAGATATTGCTTTCATTCCAACAAAATAGCGGAACACCTTAGTGGCTGCCCTTACCTTTCAAATGCCAGGAAAAACACTTTTACAGACAACCTTAACAGTCACTAGATTACTGTATGGATCACTAAGTCAACTTCAGAAGACCTGCACTTTTTAAGAATGACATTGAGCTGCCAAAAGTAAAACTACTCAGCAGCAACTAGATATTTACAACAATTTACATAGAATATTATAAATATTGATGACTTTCACACTTTAATAAATCCAATGTTGTGTAATATATTTAACCTGCATGCAAGTTAAAATTATTGCTTTTCACCTGTGTGTTGTTGTGACCTTAACGGGAGGCAAAGAATAGCAACATAGTTGCCTGCCATCAATCAGTCAATAAACCCATAACCCTTCAGGGTCGTAGGGGTACCACATTGGATGCTTCAGCACACAGAGCCCTCCAGCGAATTCTATCCTCAGCAATGCAGATGAGTGTGGAAATATCTTGCCCTGTCCATTCCTTGATGTTGTCTGTCCATGTCTTTATTTGTCCTCCTCTGCTTCTTCCACCCTCGACTCTCCATGTCCGCAGTGAGTGTCCAACTCTCACAACCCTACAACACAACAGAAAGCACCAGCGACTTATACAGTTTGATTTTCACTCCAACACTGATGTTGCTTTTCCAAATCACAGTTAGCCTTGACAAGGACGCTAAAGCCATCTCCAGCCTTATTTTTAGTTCTGCTTTGCATTTACCATCGCTGCATATACTGGATCTGAGGTATTTGAAGGTATTCACCTCCTCAAGCATATGTCCATTCATCATGATATTAGTCTGGTTTTCGGTGTCTCTGCTGTTTACCAAGATTTTGCTCTTATCTGTATTGATTTCCATTCCGTACTTGCTGGTAACTTTTTCAAACTTTGATGTTAATTCTTGCAATGATTGTTCTGACCCAGCTATAAGATCAATATCATCAGCGAAACGCAAGTTGCAAATAGGGCGACCTCCGATCGATATAGACGTGTTGTAGTCATGTAATGTCTCTTGTATAATGTGCTCTAAGTATATGTTAAAAAGTACTGGGGACATTATGCATCCCTGTTGAACTCCCACAGTTGTTTTGAAGAACTCTCCAATTGTATTGTGTGACAAGACAGCACTATTTGCATTTTTGTACACTTCAATAATGTCTATATTTGTGGTGTCAAAATTAAATTTCCTCAGTATGTGCCAATGACCATCATGCCAAACACGATCAAAGGCCTTTGTAAAGTCAATGAAGTTGTGGTATAGATCGCGTTGGTGCTGAATATGTTTTTCGATTAGTGTTCGGATGTTAAATATTTGTTCAACAGTGCTTCTGTTTGCTCTGAAGCCAGCTTGTTCTTCTGCAATTATTTCTTCCGACTTGTGTTTTATTCTGTTTAGTATTTTGAGCATCACTTTACTGGGGTGTGTTATAAGGCTAATTGTTCTGTAATTTGTACACACTTTCAAATTTCCTTTCTTGGGAATTGGTATTATTAGTGATTGTGTCCAATCAGTGGGCCATTGTTTTGTGTTCCATATATTTTGGTCATAATATTTACCACATTAATGCCCCCGTATTTCAACAATTCTGCTGGAATGTTGTCTACACCAGGTGACTTCCCTCCTTTCAATGTTCGTATGGCCTCTTTTATTTCACCTACTAGAATTTCTGGATTTCCTATTTCTCTGTTGTTTAGTTCAGAATTCTGTAATATCGTGTAGTCAGGATTACACTTGCAGTTATACAGCTCCTTGCAATACTCTGTCCATCTTTTCACTATATCTGGTGTTTCATTGAGTATCTTTCCGTGTTTGTCTTGTTATACAAGACAAACATACAAGGTGACTAAAAAGATTTGGCCATCACATAGAGGGTCAAAGTGACCCAGAATCCATGCTGAAGTCAGGACAAAAGGTACAGATATCGGTCAAGCTATAAATCACGATGGACTACACATTCTCTGGATCACATCTTGCTAATTTTCAATAGTTTGAGAACAAATGCAGAAAAAAAAGAAGAAATAATTGATTTTCAGTTTACAGGAAATAGAGGGTACTTACATCCATTTAACAGATTTGTAATAGCGAGGTCAAAAACAAAACACCAGAATGACTACTTGGAAATACTTGAATTGCTCTTCTTGTACTGAAAAGTAAAAATGTATCTAAATTTAATGTTTTAATAGGCATAACAAGATAGTGAACATGGTTTGTGCATTATTTATTACATTTTTGAAGTAATTAGCAATAAAATGTTAGCAAAACCTTTGCACAAAATATTTTGTGAAGTTCAGGAAAAAAACAATGTCCGGCCTTATCTCTGTAGCCAGCTGCACACTTGAGTCGATAGGCCCTATCTCTGTAAGAAAGTGCGCACTTGAGATGTCAGGCCATATCTCTGTAACAAAGAGCATACTTGAAGAGATAAGTCCTATCTCTGTAAGCAAGTGTGCACTTTTGATGTCAGACCATATCTCTGTAACCAAGAGCTCACTTGAGAACAGGCCCTATCTCTGTGGAACACACTTCAGATGTCAGCATCACATAATCCACCTTTACTGTTATATTTTGTATGGTACTTTTAGCCAGATCGACATGGGTGCTTCTTGTGGTTGAATAAATTCCAGCTCAACTAGGAATAATATCCTGAATAAAGAGTTAAATGTTATAACTTGCAACTCCTATAAACAGAAGTTCTCAGCACAGTAGAATCTCATTGTAATGAATTGTTCCACACAGACGAGGGCAAGTCAAATAAGTACGTCACAATATGACTAAAAAAAAAATATATAGATGATAGCAACTTGGAAACTGATTATTTTTAAACCTACAATGTCCCTTTTATTTTTCAACATAATTTCCACCAACATTGATGCACTTATCCCATAGTTTTATCAGTGCTCCCAAACCTGCTGTATAGAACTGTGTACTCTATTTTCTAAAGCACATTTTCACTTCACATTCTACTTCTGCATGATTAGTGAAAAGTCTCCCGCCACTGTGGGTTTTCAGTGGACAAAAAAGTTTGAAATTGCTTAGGACCTTGTTGAAGCTGTAAGGTGGATGTTTGAGAAGTTCCCACCCTAGATGATAAATTCCTGAGTTAAAAGAGCCATATGTGGTCTGTCATTATTATGAAGGAGCAGTACTCCTCTAGTCAATGGGCATGGACATTTTCTTCTAATTGCATCCCGAAGTGTCGACAGAACTTCACAGTACTATTCAGAATTCACATTGTCACCTTTCTTCTTGAAATTGGTTAGAAGCACTCCTTGACAATCCCAGAACACTGTTAGCATATCTTTCCCTGCTGATGGCGCAACCTTGAATTTTTGGACATAAGGCGAAGAAGGATGTTTCCATTGCATTGAGGCACACTTTGTTTCAGGCAAGTGGTGATGCACTCATGATTCATTGACAGTAATAATTCTGTTCAGCATATCTTCTCCTTCATCTGCACAGCGACTGAGATGCTGCAAGGACAGTCCTAATCGGTTCATGTTGTGTTCGTCCGTCAGTTGTCTCTGTACCCACCTTGAGCACACTTTCTTAAATTTCAATTGATTATGCATTATGATGTGAGCACCCTATTACAGCTGCAACAGAATCTGTCTTTTTAAATCTGGTTTAAATCTTCATAACTCTTAGTGAGTATGGTGATAAAGGGACTTTCTGGGATGGGGAGGAGATAAAAGCCTCAACTATGAACAATTCCATTATGTCAGGGTGCATAGTAATAATAATTGAAGTATATCCTGTACAGGACATTGCTATTAGACTATTGTTTAATTTTGAGGGACCACTAATACATCTGATTGTATCGTCAGCACAATATGGAGGGTCAGCGGTTGAACCACCTAATTCAACCAGTTGGGTTTGTACGGTGAGCTCACTATCATTTTGCTACCGTGCCAATCAATTATGTCAGAGTGCAGTCACAAGAAATATGGCAGATCAAAGTTCATGCTTCTTCTTCTTCTTCTCGTTCGCAGTTTAACATGTCTACACAAGTAAGTGAAGTTCATGTTAAACTGTCACAAAGACCTGCCAGAATTATAACAAAAAAGCAGCAAGTGTGTCATAGTAGACCAGTCTGATCTTAATGTGGTATTCAATTATTATCAAATACCATGCTCAGTGGCATAGACACTCATGTTTCTCCACAACTCACTGTCTCTTATGTTAACAAGTTCAGTTGGTAGCATTCTCTCATGCCATGACGACAACCCATCAACAACTTCTAAAAATTCAATTTCCGTCAGCTGTAAGAATTATAAATTATAGATAGGGTCTAGTAACAGGCCAACAGTCTTCTAGTAGTAGCAAGTTAACCTTTAGCACGCTGTGTTGACAAACTGGGCAAAGCTTTTAGCCCGAAATGTGTCATTTCTTGACACGCACTGCAAAATCATCCGCCCGATTCGGTAAACCCGAAAAGGAACGAAAAAATTGAGTTTGGTATCTTTTTTACAGTATGTTTTGGCAACATCGAGAAGGGAATTTATCTGGCTTCCTGTTTCTATTGTCAAATGGCGATAGACAACAGTGTTTGATTATGGAATGGAATTCCGAGCAATCTTCAAGCATCGGCTTTGCGGCGAGGCGACATGACAGTGAATAGAGTTTATTATACTTCTTTATCATCGATTTATTAAGTGAAATCATTATTTATTGCGAGTTCAAGGTGGAAACCATGAAAGGTAAGGTCTTCAATTTGTTTAATTAGAATAGACACGAGGTTCCACAATGTTCTCACTATGTAAAATATATAATATTCAACAGATTACGATCTATCAAAAATACGGTATGTCTAGATCGAAATAGGTATAAATTTGACTTATCACTTTCTCACACATTTCGTATTACACACATACAAACAAAACTTACGCCAATATATGCAGAATTTAATTCTTTACTTATATGTGCAAATATTATTTTAATATCTGTAAAAACGAACAAGTTATCGCGATTTCAAAACAGCCACCAACGATTGCGTAACATTGCGAAAACCAATTCCGCGGCAGAGAATATTACGTAATTGTAAACTAGCATTCTAAAGGTTAAAAAAGTAAGAATGTAGCCTACTAGATATATTGTAATAATATAAATATATACAATAAAAATTATACTGACTACAGAAAGAGTATTAATAAGCCATCTATTATATATTTTTCTTAATATATATTCAAAGGGTTCAAATATGTACTCCATCACTCTAAACGAAGTGGCATGCCACCTGCAGAGAGTACTACTCATAGCATGTAATTCCGTAGCTTCAAATAAGTGATAATCCACATGGATCTAAAAATTATTCTTGTTTTGTCTCCTCTCTTAGTATGTCGTTTGATTTGAAGTCTTTCCAATTAGTATTTGTGATTTTTCTGAGGCATCTATTCTCAAAGGCAACTAACTTCTTATCCATTATTGCGGTAGATTTCCAACTTTCACATCCATATGTCAATGATGGAATCACACGTGCATTGGATAGTCGCAGTTTGATATGTTTACTTGCGATCTTCGATCTCCAGATGTTTGAGAGTTTGTTAAAGGTGTTAGCGATTCGAGTTTTGATATCTGAGATGGTATCACCGTCTGCTGTTATCGTGGTTCCCAAATATACGAAATGTGAAAGATTGTCTAGTATATTATCATCTAATTTAATTGATTCTGTCTAGGCCGGTAAAGTTCATGATTTTTGTTTTATGTGTGCTTATTTGAAGGCCTATCTATTGTGCAAAAAATGTGAGTCTTTCTGTTTTTTCTTGGAGATCTTGGTGTGTAACTCAGGAGAGCAATATCATCTGTGAAGGTTAGATCTTCCCCGGTTTTGTCGTTTACCCATTTGATTCCTAGCTGTTTTTGGTTTGTGCATTTCCTCATCACCCAGTCAATCACGATATCACTATCACCTAGGCCCAATTCAAATTACGGCAGACAACATTCGAATCAATGTTACAGAGTAGAGCTGAGAGTTTGTAGGTAGTGGCTGGTGAGTTCACATTCACACCTATGGCGACGCTCTACTCTACCTACTGCTACTACTACACTATAGAATAACAAGCCTACACTAACTAACAGTAACACACAGTACTGATGTACTGCAGTACACAACCTTTACATACTACAATAACATAGATGATATATATACTATCATTGATAGTATTGATAGTTAAGTTACTTTACTCATCAGTAGGGCCTACTGAGTAGGCCTATAGCATACTTGATTTCAGATATGGGTGTTATTGTTAATTGTTATGTAGTATCACTATCAGTAAGTATCACATCTTATCAATACAATACGGCTGAAATGAACATGAAAATTAAATGAAACTTCAGTGAAGTCGAAGTGACAACTTGACAAGTCACAAGTGTGCTATGGTTGTCTGTCTGTCTTAATGATTGAGCAGCGCAAACATATTACTTACATGCACTATTTAATAATGTATGTATATTTAACTACATTGTATGCACTTTCATTCATTCGCGACATAATCAGATAGTAAGACTACAACATACACAATTATATTTAACTGGTCGTCAAAAATACGTTACTGACACAGGACAACGCCATCTTAAATATCGGAAGTACCATTCACATAGTTGCCAACTCGTATTCTCACAAAGTAGTTAATTTTGTACCTAATAAAAAGTAGTTAACTTAACCCAAAGACGTGCTAAAAAGCACTGAAGAATTTGGTAATGGACTAAAACACTGGCACTTTCAAGACCTTACGATATATTACATTTTAATTCATTGCTATCAGTTAATATTAGATTGAAGTTTATTTCACGGATGAAAAGCTAAATAAAAACGCATCAATTAGCCATGTTTTTGTGTGCAAAAAGACCATACAGTTTTCGTCAGAAGGCAGACATGACGCACAAAAATGTGCGAATTACTTTTTTTTTTTGTTAGACCCCCTTTAGGATCATATCTACGGCCCTGGATGTTACCTTGGTCATGGCTACATGCACGTTCTCAACCAATTTTATGGCAGAAATTGGAGCTCTCAAGAAACTAACAAAAATAATGTTACAACATAAAAACCAGATACACAGGAAAATTGTAATACTAGCAGATGAACTTTCTGTCATAAAAGCATTGTAGCTACACCGAACTGAATGAACTGAAGGCAGTCCTAGTTCAGCTGCATAATAATTTCCAGAGAGTATTGATCCAGTATCCAGTGTATACCTTCACACTGCAACAATGAAGAAAATGAAGTCGCAGATAGACTAACTAAAGTCTATCTGGTCAGTTACGAGGAAATGAAGACCATCATCAAAGGCAACTACAACAGAAAGTGAAAAGAAGACCATCCCAAATATAATGCAGATGACAGATATGGTTCAATGCCAAAATAACGATATACTTTTTTTGTGGGAAGCGGAAAGAAATTTTGGCATTTTTTCCCCGAGAACTATTACCCTCGTCTACTTGGTCTTTAATTACCAATCAGTGGTTCTGGGTGGAGATATATATTTTAAGAGAATTGTATGTGTGCGTTTCTCAATTTATGGCGCGCACAGAGAACTCTCAGTGTGTAGCGCGAAAATCGTCGAATCCGGCAACTATCCTGAAGGGACCAGGTTATCTTGCTGCGCCTCAGATCGGGTCTCAACAAAATGAGACATCACATGTACACGGGATTCAGAATTGATTCAACTGGGATTTGCCATTGCAACCTGGCGAATATGACATACGTATATCTTACAAGACTGTACTCAGTATGAGAAAGATATGGCCCATTTCAGTCATTTTCGAAGAGAAGCTGTATGGCAAAGTGGTAACCCTAAAACAGACAGCATCATAGAATCCGGAATCCGAGCCTGACTAAGAGATATATGATCGCTGAAGAAAACATAAGTTTTCTTGTTTTGTAAGAACGAAATGATGTTGCTACATACATTTAAAGAAATTAAATATTAAGGGATAAGGTACTAACCAGGTCAGACATGCCCGTATCTTGGCAGTATCTAAATTTGACTTTGTAATGTTAGCAACAAAAATTCAAAGAACATTTTAGTTAAAGACAAGCCCACGCAGAAGTCAGATGTGTCCTGCCATTAGCGCAGCGCATTTTTGTTATCTGGACTACATCCTGGTGAAACTCTTGTACGACCATTGTCCTGCATTAGGAGAGACGTGGTGTGAGTTTGATAACGAACGAAAAAAAGCAATAACAAACAAAAAACACCAGAAAAATAGGAGAAATACTTCATGCATTAAATTTTAAAGAAAAATACTTAACATAGAACACAAGCCAAAGTTCTGTTTCCAAAATGTTGACAATTAGATACTAGGAAAATTATTAATTAAGGCGGTAATTGTATCAGACTTAATGCTCAAGCTTCGAGACATCATCATCAGGTGCCATGCCGGGTGGCGTAGGCGGTCATGGCTCTCTACAGCTCTCTGTCCACAGTATTATGTATCAAAGTCGTTGTTGTTTCTTTGCCGTGCCAAGTTGTCAAACTGTCTAATATTTTCTCACGTTGTCGCCCTCTGTCTCTGGTGCCTTCAATCGTGCCTGTTGTGATTATGTTCTCTAAACTGCTTGTCTCATGAAGTGGCCAAAAAAAGAAGATTGCCTTTTTCTTATATTGTTGATTAAGGTCCGTTTCGCATTTAACTCTTTTGACACCTTTACATTAGTTTTTCTGGCAGTCCATGGTATTCTCAGCATTCTTCTGTAGAACCACATCTCTGTTGCCTCCAATCTCCCACTTTCCAGTTTGTTTATTGTCCAAGACTCGCACCCATATGTTAGTATAGGGGCTATATAGCACTGCAGAACTATCTTTCTCACCTCTATTGAAAAGGTCATATTACACAGTATATTTTTCATTTTTCTGAATGTTGTTTTTGCCTGTCCTATTCTGCATCTTATTTATGTTGAACTTTTCCATCTGCTGTTATAATTGTACCTAGATATTTGAATTGGTGGACCTGTTTTAATACTATATCATTCACTATGATCTTGCAAGGTGTGTTATTTTCTTTCTTTGAAATAACCATTACTTCTCTTTTCTTGATATTTAGGAAGGTGCCTTTCTCTTTGCTTTCTGTGACTACTACTTTAATTAAGTTTTGAAGGTCTTCCTCACTTTTTGCAATCAGAACAGTGTCATCCGCATATCTCAAATTGTTTATGTTATGTCCTCCCACTGATATTCCTGGGATATCTACTATTGCACGCAATATGTTTTCACTGTACAGAGAGAACAGGTCTCGTGAAAGCACGCATCCCTGTCTGACTCCTTGTTTTATTTGTTGAAAAGGGCCAAATTGCTTTCCTACTCTTATTGCTGCTGTTTGTTGCCAGTACATGTTCTTGATTATTCTTAAATCCTTGCTGTCAATGTTCAGATTCTCTAGCATGTGTATAATTTCGCTATGTTTAACTTTGTCAAAAGCTTTAGTGTAGTCTATAAAACAGAGGTACAGATCTGTTTTTACCTCTATAGACCTCTCTATTAGTGTGTGTCGCCATGACTTTCATCTTGGAAGAATAATGTGGTAGTTTCCCGTTGCTTTCCACATCCATATGGGGGATATCCATTTGTATCCTCACCCTTTGACAATATTTTATGTTGGGACAAATGGGTGCCCCGCCCTGCCCAGTTGCAGAGCTACCACTTATACCGGTGGCTATCGGTCGCTTCCTTGTTCGCGCCTAGCGAACATCATGACGGCACGATCAACGACTAAACTCCAGACATCCCTCCAGGAATATTCAACTATCCACACTAGAAAACACACAAGGAATTTTCTGCACATTACAGTTATTAGTCATTTACTTAAAATAACACATAATACAATCAAAATAATCATCATAGGACTACACAATTGCCGATGTCGATATAGGAGTAAATGGCATCTATTCCAATATTTTTTATATCTCACGGATTTACTTCCTGGCGGATGCAAGAGTTCGTCTCAATTAGAGAGAAGTTAGACGTTTATCCAATACATCAATAGACGAGGAGTTGACAATGGATAATGGAGGCCCACTGAAACTTCTTTACGAGCGTCTTCTAGATGCGGACAAGAGGATTAACGAGACATCAAGGCTAAAATTATGATAATTTATTTGATATTAAACGTGAGAGTAGTACAACTGAATGCCTGCAGAATGTGAATGTATTCAACAAGACCAGCGAGCCATAGAAATAATTAGCATGCGCAATCTTTGACATGTGCGGGGAGTGGGGAACTGAATACTTATGGGTATGTCCGAAGTTTAATAATGTCAATCATAACTCATAACTGACATTATATATGCCTACAACTAAAAAGCATAAGATCTATTGCGAAAAACACTACAATGATTCTTCTTGATTCTTGATTAGAAACTGGTTTCACAGCACGCGGGACATTCCCATAAGTGCTCCACCCTCCGCTCCAGCATCCATCCCAGTGTATGTAGACTCAGAGTCCCGATCAGGTGTTGATTGTGTGATCTTCGGGACTTTAGAAAATTTTACTTTTCCTTCCCTCACCTCTAGATACTCCCATTTCTAACATTCTCTGTATGTGTACGTTCTCAGCCTCATTGACATCATCTGCATCTTGAAATGAATTTATCGCCCATGTGTTGTCGGGGCCCGAAAGGGGAGCAAAGAATAGCAACACTGTTTACCTTCCATGCATGTCGTACGAGGCGACTAAGGAGGTTATGGGATGGAGTTGGCTGCGCCATCTCATATAGGGTCAGTGACCCAAAGCCATGCTGAAGTCGGATGTGTCAGGCTGAGAGGCGCAGATATCACAACAATGCTGTATACCATGACACAACGCATTCCGTTCTCCGGACTACATCCTGCTGATCTGCAGGAGTTTGAGAACGAACGCAGAAGAAGAAGAAATGAATTTATTACTGCCTTGATTAAGTCTGCTTTATCTCTTCTCAGCAATGTGCCGTCTATCGCCGCATTACCTGCCAAGAAGTCGGCTCTCTCGTTTCCTCTGACCCCAGCATGACCAGGGCAGTATATCCATGTAATGCTCTGGACAATTGAGTTGTTCAATAAGTCCCAACATTCTTTTCTTATAATGAACGTTTCTATCTTGCGCAACATGCTTTGAGAGTCTGTGAGTATTACCGAGTGTGTTGATGTGTCAGTTATCAACCAATTAAGAGCTGCTGTAACTCCCTCTATCTCCCTCCTCATGCTCGATGTGACAGTGGAATATGCAGAAGAGTTCTCAACCAACTTCACGCCGTTTCTGTAGGCAACAAAACCCCAACCGCTTTTATTTGTGTTTCTGTTAAAAGAGCCATATGTGTATATAATTATGTCTTGTGGTTTCGAGTGTAGTTGGGCGAGTTCGTGTACTGTATCCTAAGCCCTGACGTGCGTCTATTTTTCGACACGCTTTTTGTAGTTGTATTATTACTTTAGTCAGTGATTTATTCTCAGTGTCTACCTCCACCCATTCACTACCCTTTCCTATTTCTTCCAATTCACATTCTCTTCGTAGTGTGTCTTCGGCCTCTGCCATCTATGATCTGCCACGCTTGATTCGTTTTCCCTTTGACTCATCTAGACGTTGGTGTAATGGGTGGTGGTTGTATTCTGTCACTTTAAAGTACGACCTAACTTATGCTACCTGATGTCGCACTCTAATACTGGGGAGATCAAGCAGAAATCTCATAGCAGAGATGAGTGTATCTCTAGTACACCTCAGTACCGCTCTTATTGCCTCATTTTGGAATTTTCCAATCTATCGACTTGTGACTGTGTTAGTAGGCCGAGGCCATAATCTATGACAGATAGCACCATCACTTGCAGATACAGAAAAAGCACTCATTGCTGCATGTCGAAGGTCACCATAACCTTGATAACACTGATCCCTATTTTAGCCTTCTGAATCATATTTTTTTCCGCCGAAGACGGATGTGTCTGGCCATTGGCGCAAATAAAACGGTGACACAACGCATTTCCATTCCCTGGACTACATCCTGCTGGAAATCTAGTAGGACCATGGTCCTGCTACAAAGGAGATCCAGTGGGACTTTGAGAATGAACGCTGAAGAAGAAGAAGAATCATATTTGTGACGTAGCAACACCCAGTTGAAATTAATAACACTAAAATGGCAACTATTAACTCTATGTGTATATCGATAAAAATTGTATCTAGCGCTAACGAAATTTTTTTAAAGTAAACCAGTGTTCAGTTATTTTAATCATGGCATGCATAAACCCCGCCAAAGTCGAATTTGTGTAGAACACATGTTTTATAGTTTTACTTGACGACTAACAGACCATCAATGTCGGACTATGGCGTGTACACACGAAACAATACAAATAACCGTACAAGACATTTTCAACTGTAATGTCTTTATTACAAATATATAAAACAAACAATAAAAACAGTAAAACTGGATGAGTACGCAGATGGAAACTCGTGTCTGCATCCTTAGTGACTCAATGAGAATGATCAGAAAAATACAAATGGGTTGCATTCGAGAACAGTGGCTTGAGGCAGTTCAGTGGGCGTAGTTGGAATGTGTGACACATTTTCGTGCCTGGACATGTGGGTGTTCAGGGCAACGAGAGAACGGATCAGCTCGCTTTCACTGCTACTGTGCCCAGTGGTAGAGTAATGGATTGTGCGAACATTTTGAACGTCTTACGAGACTATGATAGAATATTATTAATGAGAGTAATAATTTAATTTCCATGTCTAACTTAAATGATTTGGGCTCGAAATCCGGCGTTGTTAGAAACGAGTGCTACTGTGTGTTAGAAGAATGTTAACCAACAAATAATTTTAATTGTCAGTCATCGTGTAATGGTGGATACACTAAAGTGGAGGTCAAAGCACACATGGACATTTCCGGAGTGCAATGACGATGATCCACGACTAACTAACTCCCATGGATGACGAATAGATTTAGGCAGATGGTAGATAAGGAAGGGGGTTACATTAAAAAGACCATTCGCCCATTTTTCCACGAGGAGGGTTAAAAATCCCCTTTATCTAAGTGCTTAAATTCTTGGCAAGCGGTTATTTTACTTTTGTGGCAGATTCATAGGTGATGTGGATTGCTAGATTTGCCATCACTGCGGATGGGTCAACAAATCTGACAGAAGAATAATAAAATTTCTGGCCCAGAAGTGTGTGCTGTCGCTCTGACAGGATGTGGTAATCCTGGTGCACTGGAATGTCTCCTTTCAGGTACTAAATATGCATCCATAACCCCATTTACACATCCATACATCGTATATCAATCTGGGTGTTGCCTCACACAACTGCGAAGAACCTGTGCTTCTGTCAGAAAGGCTATGGACTGTTAAGAGCTATCTGTTTATAACAAGGAATTCAACATCATATGTTGGTAGCAATAGCAAACATCGTAGATACATGAAGATATAATAAACCCGTAATCCGTTAGGACCGTAGACCTGTCAGACTGGAGTCATCATCACATACATTTCTCCAAGCATCCATGTCCTTATCATTCAGACAAGCATAACAAATTTGAGCCTTGATCATTCCTTGATGTTTATGAAGTAAAGATGATCTTTACCACCTCCTCTCTTTCCATTCTCAACTGTTACATGCAGGATCATCTTTGAAAGTTTATAGTTTCTCATTACATGCCCAAAACCCCTTACGCTTTATATTTACGCTGTTTTCAGCACTGACACTGGTACTTCCTGTCGATCAAGCGTAGTTTCTGACACAATTGAGCAATATCAAAAATCCTTCAAGCAGTAGTCACAGTATGTTTTCTTGGATCAGAGCTTTATTATATCAAAGAAAAGCACATGTAAAGTTAGACAGCCATCTTTAATTATTCCAGAAACCTCTGTTATTATGGAGACGTTTTGTAGACTATTGTCTGGCTCTTCAAAATCCGTTAGTGTTTCAATTTCAGTTGGGAGGTTTGTGAGGATATCTTTGTGTTGTTGATGGAGATGTAACCGAAGATGGTTCTCTTCAGCCTGCTTGTGGTCGATCTAGAAATTTGTGCATGCATCGAATGGTGTGGCATGCGCTTAATTTTTTCCCTTTGCACAAGCAGTCTTTCTTCTCTTGTCATCCAGTGGACGGATGTTTGCGTTTTTTTTCCATTGCATGGATTGAAGTGGTTTTCATCCCTCCTGAGATTAGTCAAAAGTCCAGCATTTTCTACTTTAGATAGGCGATCAGTATTTGTTCTTGATGCTGATGCCCACGCTGTCATTCAATATTCTATTACAGGTCTGAATGTACACTTTTTGGAGAATACTTCCATTTGCTTCCCAGCTTGTGCCTGCAAGTTTCTTCATCAAGGATATTTTCCTGGTTGCTTTTTGCTAGTAGTTATCAGGTGTGGTTTCTTGGCGAGTCGCTGGCCTAGTTTAACCCCGAAATATGTAGTGTTCTCCTCATGTGCTAACTCATATCCATTTATTTGTAAATTTGCTTTTTCTTGGTGACTTGAAAGTAAGAAGATGGTTGTCACAGTTTCGGAGAGGTTGATCTGGACTCCCCAGTCAGATGACCATTAACTTAGGGTGTCAAGTGTGGTCTGCATTCTGTAGTTTGCAGTGGATATGTTGCCAGCCACACTACAGGCAGCAAAGTAATCTGAATGGAAAGTCTTTGAAATATCATTGATGAATACTAGGAAGTGGGTAGGAGAGATCATTCCTGACACCTTCTAAACAAAGTATGTAAAAAAAAAACCAATCTATAACAGAATTCTAAGGAAAAGTACAAACTACCTAGCAAGAGAACAGGCAGGTAGATGGGGATGTGCTATAGGTTCAAACCCCTCCACCCCCTAGCAAATTGGAACATGACCTTTAGTTTATTAATCCTCAAACAAATTTTTTACCTCCACTTGAAGAGGCACATATCCCTATAGAAGTTCCTTTGGAATACACCTGTCTGGCATGATATAAGATGAGTCTTATCTGACACTCAGTTAATGTTTAAAACGGTTCAGACTTTAGTGGTGATAAGAGAGCAGACAGACTTGCCCTCATGGTATCTGTAATCTATGAGTTGACAAGGGATGAGTGCTGAAGTTGTCTAATGAGTGCCTGCTGGATGTAAGCACTATAAAAGATGACACATCTAGATTGCATTGAGGAAATTTAATATTAAGTGTGGCACAAGCAGGGCTGAGTATTTGTGTTGTAATGTGAGAAGCTTGCATTTAATCATGGCATTTAACCATCATCATATATGTCTTTAAAAACATGCTCCTGTGAAAATCTTTCCTCTATGGAAAAATCACACATACCGTATTGTTTCATGTATAAACCCATCCGATTATAGGTCGATGTAGTACTTTCAGGACCCTTAAAATTTCCATAGTCTGAAGTCCGTTTATAGACCGACATGGTAACATTGCCGGTAATACTGAACTTCGTCATCATAAGAATGAATGGACATGCTAAATGGAAATTACCAGGTAACACAAACTTTCGCAACTGTAAGATCAATGCCGTCTTAACCCATAGGCCCATTGGGCATTTGCCCGGGGGCCCACGAGCATAGGGGGCCCCATGCGAATATTTTGTAGGGTTATGGAAAACCCGTATAAAATTTAGTATTATTTTATAAAATTCTCATAATTTTGTGTTTATATGCGAACGGGCCCTTTAAGTTTATCAATCACTTCCAACCGTGAACCTGAACCAATGTTCAGGAATGTCATTTACCACATTCTGTAGATTGAGGTTCAATCCCTATAATTATTTTCCCTTCAAAGAAAAGCTTTATCACAAGTTAAGGAAATTTTGGGCCCGGAATAGCAATGCCTGTGGCTGACGGGTAAATAAAACCTGTTTTTCCTGTAAAGATACCATCTGCACAGCATTTATACTTCTGGAATCTCATTTGGGTGTTTTCATTGAGTTGCTGATCCTAATTCCCAAAGTCTGGACATTGGTAATTTAAACCAGCCACTGAGTAATAAATATGTCAGGTCTGAAACGCCTCCTATAGAGAACTGTGGGAACAAGAAAATAATTGTCCTCATTCCAAAAATAATTATTTTCTCCCAACTGAAGAGTCCCTTTATGGATTAAACTGATCCACCTAGAAAGACGTCTCATTCAAACAAAACTTGCGTCCACGTACATCGACTATGTGAGTAAATGCGATTTTCTATATTATATATGTGTGTCTACTAAAAAATGTGACCCAGTACTCTTTTATTTATCATCATCAAGTGCCGTCTCCGCAACGTAGGTTGGCTGCAACAGATCTCCAACATCCCGTCACTTGTTTCGGTGGTACACTCTGCTAGACTGTAACCTGTCCTTCTTTCGATGTTACTCTCCTACGTCTACCTCTTGCTCGCTTCCCTTTTACTTTACCCTCAAGTAAGATCTTCAATAAAGTGTCATGTCTTTTAATGTATCCAAAATATTGTATTTGTCTGATCTTTATTTCTCTTAGTAATCCTTTCTTCATATTAAGTGTTTTTAGCACCTCTTTATTTGTTTTCTTCTCTTTCCATGATGTTCTCCTTATTCTCCTATATACTCACATCTTAATTCTGCCTTATAATTGTTTATTTACTGTCCATGTTTCTGATCTATACATTAATATAGAATAGATGTAGCATTTTATAATTCCCATTTTTAACTTGTTTGTAATTTGTTTAGATGTTACTTTTTTCCTCATGTCATTGAAGGTCCTTTTGACCATTCCTATTCTCCTTTTAACTTCTGTTTCACATCTGCCATCATTTGTGACTATGTGTCCAAGATATTGATAATGTTTCACGTGTTGTAGTTTCTCTCCATGCATGTTTATGTTTAGCTCTTGTTCTTTTGTGTCCTTGCTGATTATCATGGTTTTTGTTTTTTGGATATTTATATCAAGTTCATATTGATTACTTGATTTATTGACTTGATTTATTATTCTTTGTAGTTCATGTTCACTTTCTGCTAAAAGAACAGTGCCATCTGCATATCTCAGGTTGATTATTATTTTCCCATTGATCTTGAGTCCTGGTATTTCTTCTATATTTTGTAAGATATTCTCTGTGTAGATATTAAATAGGCTTGGTGATAAAATGCATCTTTGTCATACCCCTCTTCTTATTTCTATGTATGGTGAGTAGCTGTTTTCACACCTTATTGGTGCAGTCTGTTCCCAGTATATATTTCTAATTAGTCTGATGTCTTTTCCATCTATGCGTATTTCTTGAAGACATTTTAATAATTTTTCATGGACTCTGTCAAAGGTCTGGTTGTAGTCTATGAAGCAAATGTAGACTGTAGATGCTTTTTTTGGACTTCTATATATTTATCTATCGCTAGTCGGTACTAAGTATAGCTTCTCTGATTCCTTTGTTTTTCCTAAAACCGAATTATTCTTCACCGACCTCCATGTCTATCTTGTTTTTAATCATTTCATGTATTATCTTGAGCAGTATTTTAGTTAAATGATACATTGGACGTATTGTTCTATATTCAGTACAGTTGACAGCTTTAGGCTTCTTAGGTAAAGGTATGAATATTGATGATGCTAGGTCTTTAGGTATATGGCCTGTTTCATATATGTCATTGCAAAGTCTGTGATAATATCCACACCAAATTCATTTAGATTTTTTAAATTATGTCTGCTGTTACGTTGTTGGAACATGCAGCCTTTCCGCATTTTAATGATTTTATTGTATTTTCATGGACACTAACAAATTAAAAGAGAGAAAGCTTGCTACTTATAGATTGAGATGCACAAGAAAAGCTGGAAACCGAACAAGAAGAGACCATGCGAGGAAAGAAATTACAAATACTGTTACCCAAGACTTAGCCAAAATGCAGAATGGTGGCAGCTGGAGGACCTTTTTAAAAAATGCTCCTCCTTGTTGGTCATGACCCTCGATATTCTTTATGGTTTTTATTGTCAAACGCCTTATTGAAACATGCTGGAGTGCAAGGTTCGAAGCCATAGCGATCATGAAAATCTTCCAGAGGTTTGCCATTTCGTGGCGAAAATCAGATTATTGGATCAGCAAATAATGGTAACTATTTAGGTATACTATAGCTACTGAGTGAATTTGATCCTTTCCTGGAGGAACATCTCAAAATATATGGAAATCCTGGAAGAGGAAATACGTCATATTTATCTGCCAATATTTGTGAGGAATTTATTGATTTAATGGGACAACAGGTTCTTGGTACTATTCTTGAAGAAGTAAAAGAGTCAAAGTATTATTCAATGAGTGTAGATTCTACTCCAGACATCTCACACATAGATCAATTGACATTTACTGCACGATACATTAATTAAAGGATGCGAACCTGTGGAACGTTTCTTGATGTTCATCCCCATCTTTTCTCATGGTCAAAGGATTTAACAGACACTGTTGTCGATTTTCTTAAAGAGAACAAAATTCCACTATCAAACTGCCGTGGCCAATCATACGATAATGCGTCAAATATGTCTGGACGATACACTGGATTGCAGGCACGTATTCATGAACTGAATGAGTTTGCCATCTATGTCCCCTGTGCAGGACACAGCCTGAATTTGGTGGGAGTAAAATCTGCAGAGTGTTATCTACAGTCTATAAAATTCTTTTACTTTGTTCAGCATCTGTATACATTTTTTGCTGGTTCTACTCATCGCTGGAATGTATTGACATCATATTTAGAAAAAGATGTTGTGGTCAAGCGTCTGTCTGACACACGTTGGTCAGTACATTTTGATGCTGTTCATGCTTTGTGTAGGGGTTTCGATAACATAAAACATGCACTGGATTCTATATCAGGTGACAATGAACAGCAAGTGACAACAAGGCGAGAGGCAGACGGTTTGAGCAAAAAAATGGACCACCTTGAAACAATATTTCTTACAATTCTTTGGAAGGGCATTCTAGAAAGGATGAATACAACAAGCAAAGTTTTACAATCAAAGGATGTGAACATCTTAGTTGCCACAAATCTTCTTGTGTCGCTGAAAAGCTATCTTCAGGAAACTAGAGACAAATTCACTGAATATCATATATGAATTCAAAGCCAGAAGTATGTGTCCAGATGCCGATTACAGTGATGGAAAAAAAACGGGAACGAACCCGAAGTGTGCGTTTTAGTAGATATGATAGGCCAGGAGAAGAGTTACTTCTAAATAAGTCCGAAAAGTTCAAGGTAGAAACTTTTCTCCCTATTCTAGACACTTTAATCATTGAACTAACAAGACGTGCAGAGGCGTATTCACAAATTGGAAATCTGTTTTCTTTCTTGGGTGAATTAAAAACCATTACTTCTGATGCACTAAAGAAAAAATGCGAACATCTTGCCAATACGTACCACAAGGACTTGAGTTATGACGACCTTTTAAATGAATGTGAGCATCTCAAGCATTACATGGTTTTGATGAAAATTGCGAGACTCTACCTGCACTGTACAGAAAAATAATTTCGGACAATTTAAAATCTGTTTTTCCGAACATTGAAATTGCACTCAGAGTGTTCATGTGCATGATGGTGAGCAACTGTACAGGAGAACGTTCTTTTTCAAGACTTAAACTTATAAAAAATCAGCTTCGTAGTACAATGGGACAGCATCGTTTGAACTGGCTTTTACTCATGAGCATAGAAAATGACATCCTGAAGACCATTGACTTCAAGCCGATAATAAAACAATTTTCTGAAAAGAAATGTCGCAAACGCTTGTTATAATAAAGTACCGTACTGAAATATGTATAATTTAAGAATTTTTTTTTCTATTACGAATTTTAATACCTTTGTTTGACCTTGTGTAATAGATGTTATATGTTATGGCGCTTATTATTTAAAAAACATATGTAAATATCTGTTTTTGTGTGTAAATTTTTTTGTTTTTGCAAATATCATATGTAATACTATAAAACATGTAAATAAAATCTCTTTTCTCTGTTTTTCATGTTTAATGTTGATTATAGTTGCAGCTGTCTATATATCTATCTATCTATCTATACGCTGTGTCCCTTGTTTGCCTTGCAGCGTCAGGGGTGGAAGAGTTCTCTGGAGATGGCCTTCTTGTGTGCTGTTTGTAAGCTTGTTCCTGTGGCTTCTTTGATTTCTGTGATCCATCTTTTACATGGTCTGCCTCTGGCTTTATAACCGTTATGTCTATGTGTCATGGCCATTTGTGGCATGCTATATGTCGGCAGTCTGGAAGCGTGTGAAAACCACTTGATCTGCTGTCTTTTGATGTGTTCCAATACTGGTATTGTTTTGGTTATCTGTCTGATGTTATCGTTTCTAATTCTATCTCTTAATGACACTCCGAGTATTCTTCGTAGACATGTCATTTCTGTTGTCACTATTTTTCTTTTGTCTTGTGCTGTCAGTGTCCAGGTTTGGCACTGGTAGCATAGTGATGCAGCTGTACAGCATGTTTTAACAATTTGGTTGAAATGAGTATAGTGACAATAAAATAAATAATACATTATTTTTAATATTATCAACCATTTATTTTTTTTATTCCTGCGGGAGGGGGGGGGGCACTCTTTCTTTGCCGAGGGGCCCAACACTATTTCTTTGCCCGGGGGCCCTAAATGGTGTAAAGACGGCTCTGTGTAAGATAAGGGCATTCCTTTCATATGCCTCACTCACATTACTTGAATGAAAGAATCAAGGAATGAATAGGCCACTGTATTCCGGGAACATTAGTAATACATCCAAAGATAATACCGTGCTGCCTTCCCTAACTACGTCTATAGACGGTTTATGACGTGGCGAGACTTAGGAACAACAGATCATACTTTCCAGAATGAATTGTTTGTGTTGGGTGTCCCAGCGTTATGACGCGGAACTGCGCTAGTGAATAGTAATTACTATGTAACTACGAGTATATTGCCATCGGGTTCTCACAAAAATACAGCAGACTGACGTTTAAGCGGGAAATGATGAACGGCAAGACAAATGGGCACCGTCAGATTACTTTTGTTTTTAAAAGATACAGAAGAGTTTGAACTTTATTACTCGTATGTTTACCTTGTGGGGAGTATACAGTAATAAAATAAACATGACAGAGGATTGTGAAATTGATCTCATCTGCCACTAAATGTGCAGTGGTTGGGGTAGTGGAATCAATTACGGCAGAATTTTACTACAAAATGCTTATGCTATGTCGGAATTTGGAACCTCGTTTTAAGTCTTCTATAAAGATAGAATGCATTAGGTCACTTATCTGAATGGCATTATCAAAATGTGAGCAAAACTTTGATTGGTAGAGCCGATTGAAATGGGTAGGGCCAGTAGTCAATCTGCGGCCTCAGTGGGCTGGACTAATTAACAGATTACTCGATAGCTAGCCAAGAATACTATGCAAGTAGTTTAGCTTCCAGTTCATAAATTTTTATTGTCATTGTGATTTTATTCGTGTTTTATAAGAAGGATGCCTGGACAGAAACGAACATTATATACTGCTGGTTTTAAGTTGGATGTTATCACTTTTGCGGAGAAATCCAACAATTTCATGGCTTCCCGTCACTTCATTGTGAACAAAAAGCAAGTGCGAGAATGGAGGGAAAAAAGGAAGAATTGTCTCTGATGCCAAGGTCAAAGAGAGCATCACGCGGAGAAATTATCAGAATGGATAATGTAGTCTAGGCAGAACGGATTAATTATAACCCGCACCAATATTGGAATCGGGCGCTCTTGATATTGAAAGATCCTGCATTCCACAAACACACACCTGGGGAGTTCATTGCGTCAATGGGATGGTGCAATCACTTCATGAACAGACATCACTTGTTTCTACGAACACGCACTAAGCTAGCGCAAAAGTTTGAAGGATTTCAATGACTGTTTGGACTGGCACTGGTAAGTTTTTCCTTCTGTTCTCAATATTTGATGTTATTCTGTGTTCTGTTTTTGTGTGTCTCTATAGCTAATTTTGTTTAAACATTTTGTTGTATGCAAACCGAACCCATTATAATTTAGCCTGTTAATATCAAAACACTACCCAGTAGAGCTAGATGATAAATGCGAGTTACTGGTATATAGATGTCATTTATTTCCTACAGACATTGTATGTACCTGGTAACTACCTACACTTTACCGTAGTTAGATTAATAAATAACATCAGATACTGGTATACTTTCCTGTCCAATTTCATAGTCATTGAAACCATTATGATAGATCAGAAATATCTGCAAAGTTAAAAAAACAAACTGGAAATACCCATTGCAATAACGTTACTAAAAATAGCATTTCCGGGGAAATTATGTTGTGTAAAAATGCCAGCATGTGTGGAATACAGATATAGACATCGTAGATGAGTTTTTATCATGAAATATAGGAGTTTTAGAAGGTAACATTGTATGATACATAGAAATTAATGTAAATCTAGGCCTAGCATTATGATAAGTACGCTCTGGATTGCTGGTGAGCCCTAGTCATTTTATCCTGGCTTAATTTATCGGACATGGGAGTTGTCACTGGTTTTTATTTTAAAACCGTGTTTTCCCCTGTTACCATGATTTGACGTATTTTTAAAAAAAATTGACTGTACTCATTTATAAGTAGAGGACCCTAAAGTAATCTCTGATTTTTTTCCAAAAATTCTCGGCTTATACATGCAATGTGACGGTAATTAAAATGTGACTAGGACTTTGAGTCTGCATACTCTTGGATGGCTGCTGGAATGGAGAGCTTAGCAGTATTGGGAATGTCCTCTGTGCCATGATGCTAGTTTATGATCTAATCAAGAATATGCTGGTGGAGACTGCACCAATTGATTTACTCAGAGTGCACTGACAGTTTATGACCAATAAAAACAATTTGTGCAACAAAACATTAGAAATTTTTTTTTATTTCAAATATAAATACACAAAATTCCACTGCGTTGTACTACATGCTGTCATATGGCTGAACATGCTGCTATAATCGCAACACTTTAGATAGTCGTAACTCCTCTAATGCCTTTTCTTCCTCTACAATTTCTTCTTCCCTTTTTAATAGAAAATCTCTCAGTTCTGACACATCAATTGGGC
The DNA here is from genome assembly GCA_034231615.1 of Meghimatium bilineatum. Taxonomy (NCBI): domain Eukaryota; kingdom Metazoa; phylum Mollusca; class Gastropoda; order Stylommatophora; family Philomycidae; genus Meghimatium; species Meghimatium bilineatum. Next base: position 60,346,653 of record CM067322.1, on the reverse strand, counting down.
CTCTCACCACCTGTAAAACATAAATGTCAAAAACAGCTTATTATAAAAAATTTTTTTATGTTGAATTATACTATTATTTGGCACACACATTTCACAAAAAGGAAATTATAAAGTATATAAAATTTTGTTTTTTCAGAAGACTTTGCTTTGCTGTCCCACAACTAAACTCAGATGAAATAAAACTTGAAATTTCTAAATGACAAATCATAGGAATTAGACTTGAACTGATCATACTCAGCATCACTTATCTTGACTGATCTGAACTTATTTCATTGCATTTCACTGCATTATATTATACATCATTGAATATTACGTTATGTGTCAGAATGAAATATTTCTAGGTCAAATGTTAAACTTGAACAGACCGACTAGCAAGGTAAGTTGCTTTTTCATGTTTGTACAGTCCATATTATGTTAGTTTGGTTATGAAGCAACATAAATACAATATATCTTGATATGTAGAAACGTTTTATCAGTGTTGGCACACATTGGTCAAATAATGGCATGTCTCGAATTTTAATTTTTTTCAATTTTTAATCTTCACAACTTTCTCACATCTCTTCTACCATACATAAACAAACAAAAAACATACTACACCTTTTCAGCTTTAGGGATGGGAAGGGAGAGGAGTATTGCTTTGATTCTGACTTTTATTGTGCCTAATTTAAGTGATGTGAGGGAGATATTGACAAATGGTTTATTTTAAGAACAGGAGGATTGTTTTTTTTTTAAATAGATATTTGACTTTTATGAATTACTCTTAACTATCCCATCGACATTATAAGACCTGCTGGATCATCTTTGAAAAGTAGCGCCTTTGACTTTTCCTGACTGTCAACACAATGGGACCAATAAAAATCACGCAAAAAGTCAAATGTGACACTTTAGAAGGATGATTCCCTTTGAGGCAGCAGGTCTTAAATGCAGATGACCATGGGCATCAGTTAAAGGACTCCCCTTCACCAACAAACATTGTCTCTTACAATGCACTGGATCTAGTCTTCAACAACTATACACTCATGCTGATTTATTATTTTAAATTGATACTGTATAATTTCAGTTTTCCTATGATTTTCATTGGAAAAATTTCATTTTCACCCGCTTATTCTAAAGACGTGCAATAAAAAACAAGGTCACTGCCTAAAATACATACATCCAGTACATCCCACTACTGTAGTTTCAGTGCTTTGGTCTGTCCCTGAATAGTGATTTATTACTGTCTCAGTTTATTTTCAAGACTTAAACAGGAGAAGTGAGCTTTAAGCTTTCAGATGCATGTAATGCCTTGAAATGAACTTTAAGCTGACTTAGTGCAGAGAAAAGACAGCTGTTTACAACAGAGATGAGATGTCTGAGAAAAGCCACAGGAGTGACCAGAAGAAACAAAATCAGAAATGAGGTCATAAGAGAAAGATTGGGTGTCATATCAATTCTACAATACATACAAAATCAACAGATACAATGGTTCAGTCATCTGGAAAGAATGCTGTGTGATTTATTAGTTTGTAAATCATATTTCTGCCCTATGCGCCGCCTATGGCCCTGGAGGAACATAACATAACAAATCATATATGAAGAGAGGAGAAGCAGAAAGAAGAGCCATGGGTAGATCTAGAGTACGCTGGATCGACAACATCAAAGAGACATTAAACGAACACCAAATGACATTATCTGAAGCTGCCTGAAAAGCGAGAACAAGAACATGGTATCTCCCTCGACACTAGTAAAGGGTAAAAGAGGAAGGAAAGAAGAAGAAGTGCAGAGTTCAATTAAAAATTAAGCCACCCGCCTACACATACCCACTCCAATTTTCAATGTGTTGAATTTTTCCATGACCACTGGTTTATAAGACCTGCTGACTAAGTGCAAAGCAACATTCTGAATATCATGCTGGGGAGATAAGATGAGCTCTTAACCATGGTCCTAGATGCAAATGTGTATGTGGTGCCCTGGATATGAACAGGAAGCACATGGGGAGTGGTGAAAAGCAACTCTGTGCAGGATGTGACAATTCTCTGGGAGAGCCAATAAACAGGAAAACATGTTAGTCTTGCATAACTGGAGAACCTCTTGGATGACGGGGAATGAATGTACAGTTGGCTGCCCCATTCATTCCAGTGACCAGGGCTGGGTTTCTACAGACCCTTCTGACAGGAATAGATACTTGGAAGAGGGGCTGAAGCTCATGACTCCACCTCTGCATGTTATGGAAAGGTAGAAAAGTGACAATATTCCTAAAATATACCTCCTCTGCAAGCTGAGTCTTCTGGGTATAAAATACAGTTCTGGAGAAACTTTCACATTGCACAAAAGGAAACATAAGTTTCCTTTTAATCATAATATAACATGACATAATTTCTTGTAATTGAAACAAACATCACAAGGGAGGGGGGGGGGGGGGGAGAAAGAAGAGAAATATATTTTCTTTTTTTGTAAAAAAACACATTACCTTGATACCAATAAAATGACAATTTCCAATTAGGCAGTTGCAAATTTGCTGCAAGGTCATGCATGCAAATGATGGATCCTGACCCTTGATCTTTGCAATCTCATAAATATGTTTTAGTGTAATTATTCCAGCAACCTGTTTAGCTGAAAAAAATTAGTTTGAAAATATAAATAACCACAGTACAAAGTTAATTATGCATGGTAATCTTCATGAATTACTTCAACAGAACTAGTAAGAAAAATGACCATGCATACATGTTTGCATTGTCTGCACAATTAAGGAGATCAGCACATATATTGAAGGGCCAAATGGGGAGAAAATAATAGCAACACTGTGACCTGTCCGGGATATTGTAAGAGGTGCCTAGGGAGATTAGAGGGTGGAATTAACTGTTATTCCACAGATCAAAGTGATTCAAAAGTCATTCTGAAGTTGAATGTGTCAAAATATATAGTAGCCAAGTTGTAAACCATAACATAACAAATTCCATTAACCAGAGTGCATCCTGTTAACAGGAGGATGAATTTGAGAATGAACAAATGGTTTTAAAAATTAATGATACAGCAATGCCTAGGGTGTGTATTTCAGCAGTTATTGAAATAACTCTGCATGAAATGACAGCTAGAGCTGACCAAGATACTGTTCCACATCTATGTGGTAGACCTAGAAACTGGTAGCTGAACACGAAGGTATATTTTTATTCTTATTACATTTGTTCTTAAATTCCTGTTTATTAGCAATATGGAGTCTGGAGAACAAAATGTGTCATGGTTTACAGCTTGACTGCAATATCTGTGCCTCCTGGCTGACACATCCAACTTAACATTGCTTTTTTGAATAAATGCCATTCTATCAAATTAGACAGCCAACTACACCCTCAAACCTCCTTAGTCAATCTTTACAACATGCATTTTTGTTTATAGATCATAAAGTTGGTGATGTCATATTGAGTGTGTATCCAAAAACATGACGGTCATATCAACTATTACATGTAAAGTCTGATTTTTGGAATTTATCTGTATGAGGTACAATAAATATATCGGCACACTAGGCAAAAAGACAAATTTCAGCAACATAGTGTGGACCGCTTAGAGCATGGTGAGTTACATAGAAAACTACAGTTATCCACTGCATTGAACTTCATTTCCAGTAGTCTTGATTTATCTTGCCACTGGTTTCAAATGAGGTTCAACAAGAGAGTGAGCTTTGCACAACTCTTCCTCACTTAAATTGTAATAGGAATATTTGGGTGGGGGTAAAGAAGAAGAGTAGATTGATAACTATACTGGTGCAGAAGTATACTTGTGCCACAGGTACAATTGAAAAAAAAGACAGCATGTTTCTTTTTTGTTCAAGGCCATGATATAAGAGTGGTCAGTTATGTTGACCTTCACTCATGGTAGGAGCTATTAAATGGGAAAGGTCAACTTAGAAGCAACTGTCTAGTTCTGACGCCCACAAAATAAGTCACATTTGTTAGAACATACAGAGGAACAGCAGTTACTTCAAGGTCAGTAACCAGTTTTAATAAAGGGAAGTTATTCAATGTCCATCCTTGAGGAGGGGAAGCTTAGTTATAGAAATTCTATAGAGATCACGCATGGTCCTGACAGAGGTCAAAACTGGATACTTTCCAAACATGCATGATTGAGAATGTGGAACAGCCATGTAAAAATTGAGTCCGAGAATTGTCTGTCACTAGTAACAAACATAACATGATTTGTGAGAATCAAATAAATTAGAAGAAAGAAAGAGCCAAGAAGATTCCAGAAGCAGGCGAACACAATGTGTATATATAGTAGGGAAAAGGTCAGATAGCTCTCTTGCAATTTAAGCTCTCTTGGGATCATGTTGGAACCAAATGGTTCCTAACTTTGGATTTTGAGTCTTGAATTTTGGGTCTTTTTGCATTTGGCTACCCTGAGTTTTCAACTGATGCTAGGTGGCCAAGATGAGCCATAATGAACCAAGAGACTACTGAGCATAGGCCTACTGTATATGTTTGACCAGATGTTTGAGTTGGACTTCTGAGAATGTGACATATGTGCATGATCAGTCAGCCTCTTGAGTTGCGTAGGAAAAGCATTGGAGAGAATAGTCAACTCTAGACTAATAAAATACCTAGAGGAAAACCACAAGCTCACCAAAACACAGTCGGCCTATAGAAAAATTTGAAGCACTGAAGACCAGCTTATATACCTAGCACAGGGAATCAAAAATGCTTTTCGAAACAAGGAAAAAGTGCTGTCAACTTTTATGGACTTCGATAAGGTGTGGAAAGATGGAGTTCTCATCAAGCTTCTCCAAAACAAAATTGAAGGAAGAATGTTCAGTTGGACAAAAGATTTCTTCTGCTACCAAACTGCAAGAGTAAAAGTAGATGGTAAACTAAGCAAACGTGTTACTCTCCAACAAGGAGTGCCTCAAGGAGGAGTGATTTCTCCTACCCTCTTCCTAGTATTCATCAATGATATGGGAGAGAAACTGTCACATCATATTTCAAAGGCCCTTCATGCAGATGACTTTCCTGCCTAGAGTGTGGCAGGCAACTTATCCAATGCAAAAAACAGAATGCAGATCACACTTGACACCCTAAGTGAATGGGCATCTGACTGGGAAGTCTAGATCAACCTCTCCAAAACTGTGACAACTATCTTCTCACTTTCAAACCATCAAGAAAAAGTAAATCTAAAAATAAATGGAAGTGAATTAGCACATGTGGAGAACCCTACATATCTAGAGGTCAAACTAGACAAGCGACTCACCTGGAAACCACACCTAATAACCATTGAGCAAAAAGCAACCAGGAAACTATCCTCGATGAAGAAACTTGCACGCACAAGCTGGGAAGCAAATGGAAATAGTCTTCGATTAGTCTACATGTGTACAGTCAGACCTGTAGTAGAATATGGAATGACAGCCTGGGCATCAATATCAAAAACTGATCGCCTATCTAAAGTACAAAATTCAGAACTTCAACTTATCTCAGGAGGGATGAAAACCACTCCAATCTATGCAATGGAAAAACATGTAATATCCGCCCACTGGATGACAGAAGAGAAGAAAGAGTGCTTGTGCAAAGGAAAAAAAATTAAGTGCATGCCAAACCATCAGATGCATGGCAAATTTCTAGATCAATCACATGCAGGCTGAAGAGAACCAGCTTCTGTCACATCTCCATCAACAACATAAAGATATTCTCACAAACCTCCCAAATGAAATTGAAACACTAATGGATTATGAAGAGCCAGACAACATTCTCCAAAACATCTCCATAATAACACTAATTCCTGGAATAATTCATAAGGAATACCATACTTCACCTCAACTAAAAGCACTGACACCTAGGGATGATAGAAATAAAATACAATCCCAAGGAATGGATACATGTCTACACAGATGGATCGGCAGAAGGAGCAGTAAGGAATGGAGGAAGTGGAATTTTTATAAGACTCAAAGATAGGAAGACAATATCAAAAGCTTTTCCAACTGGGAAATATTCCTCTAACTTTAGAGCAGAAGCAGTTGCAGTCTATCAAGCACTGAAAGTCTTCACCAAACCAGGACTGCCAAGACCAGAGAAGATAGCTATATTCACAGATTGCATATCTCTAATGGAATCAATCCAGAGCAACAGAAATGAAAACCTTCTGCACAACATCAAACATGAGCTAAGACAGATCAAAAAATCATCAGCTATCGCCCTTCAGTGGATACCATCACACTGTGGAATCATGGGAAATTAGAAAGCGGATGCCCTGTCAAAAGCAGGAAGTGAAATGAAGCAACACAGACACTCACTGTCTTACAGAGAAGAAAAAACAATAATTATAACAGAACACATACAGAGCAAAGTGGAAGAAACAAATGGAAGTGGAATACAAACATGATGCAATACATCACCTCCAAAGATATCAATCAACAGACCACAACATTTCACCTTAGAACAGGCCACTACAGACTGTTGGTTCACTATTACCGATTGAGGATCTCATACACAGATGAATGTCCATGTGGATCCGGAACCCATACTTCAGCACTGCCCAACATACAAAGAGCAGAGACAGCAGACCTCGCCAGAGGATACAGACTTGAAGCAAAAGATATGGGGCAACCACTCTGGCCTGGAGAAGACGGTAGACTTTGCTCTGACAACAGGCCTGACAATATAACATGACCACAGATGCTGAACACAGAAGAAGACAATGCTGAACAATTACTATACTGGAATTAAGTTCTAAAATGGAAGCTCTAATTACCCAAGATATAAATGATGACGAAAAACCTTGTATGAGATAGATGAAGTCAACCCAAGTGCAATTTTACCAAATTTATATATGTAAACAGAATATTTTTAACAAAAAAGAAAATTGCTTTATAAATAGCTTAGAAACATCTTTACCCTGACAAATAACAAACTGTTTGTGTGGCAAAAGTGTAAAAATAGATTTGATATGAAATGATTGTTTACCTAAATTTTTGTTGGCATTCGATCTCAAGCTCCCACCGGATCTCTCTTATAGCAGAACAAAAGTCCTACAAGATTTCCAGCAAGATGTAGTCCAGAGAATGGAAAATGTGTGTGTCTCCATTTTATTTGCGTCAATGGCCTGACACATCAGATTTCAGAGTTTTCTTATATGACTGTATTTGAACAAGATTTTAACTAATATAAGTTGTTAAAAGTATGAAATAAAGCCCTGAACTCTAACCTGAATTGGTAGCTCCTTTCCGACAACCTGCAGCTTGCATTAGGAAATAATTTGTTGGAGGATTTAACAGCTTGATATTGTAGCTGCGGTTTGGCTGTTGATATATTACAAAGAAAGAATAGTTAAATTAATTCCTTAATTGCCAGTGTATTGTATGGGCATGAATAGGGAGCAAAGAATAGCAACACTGTTTCTCTTCCATGTATGTCATAAGAGGTGACTAAGGAAAATATGGGATAGAGTTGTCTCTCCTATCCTATATCTCTCAGAAGTTATGCCGAAGTCGGATGTGTCAGGCCGAAAGGCACAGATATCGCAGTAAAGCTGTAAAACATTACACAAAAACTACATTCTCATGACTACATTCTGTTAATTTGCAGAAGTTTGAGAATGAACGCAGAAGAATTCCTTCATTTTTATATAAAGGAAATCCCGCCGAAGACGGATGTGTCGGGCCATTGGCGCAAATAAAACGGCGACACAACGCATTTCCATTCTCTGGACTGCATCCTGCTGGAGATCTAGTAGTACTGCTACAGGAGAGATCCAACAGGAGTTTGAGAATGAACGCTGAAGAAGATATAAAGGAAATGCTGATGTGAGAGTTAACAACAAAAATAACAATATATATAGTATCTCTCATATTGTCTAAAATGTCAGGCTGATCAGTATAAGTGATAAGTCCACACCTTTCTATTTATATGTTGATTCATTTTTTTCAATTTGTAATGCTATGTTATGCCTTTTCTTGATTTGGTAAAATTCAGTATCATCCACCGTTGTGCTATAAATAGCACACTGTTTACAGTTTTAAATAGCGACGTCACAGAGTTTCGCGAGAAAACCAATCTGGCAACCAATGAAAACGACGCAGACCATGAGATTCCCGCCAACTGCCACATGATTGTATGCGCGGCAGACAGTTTTTTGGGAGATAGATCGATTTGATAGCGGATTTGATTTGTTCTACTAGTGGAAATCCGGCAAAATTCGTAGTCGCATAATTAAAAATGTAAACAGTGTGAAATGGGCAAAAATGAACACTTATCTTAGTCACCGTTCCTTGGCGGATAAACTTGTTTTTTCGCGCAATCCATGTGCCACAATTCCTCACCTTGAGCAAGCAAATCTCCTCGCGAACCGTGACATCACAACCATTAAACATTTCTTATAGGGAATACCTCGAAAGTGGGTCAAATATTCCCACGGTGGACGATACTTAATTTGCGTCCTTGATTTTGTTTTAAGTTAACAGTGTGCTAGAATTCCACATGTAGACAATGATTTCCAAATGACATAAAATTCTTATCAGAATCAAAAGGTTAGTGTGATAATTTAACAATTCAAACTTGTACAAACTCTGTCATAGCTTGAGGGGAGTAGAAGTCATGTCTATTACATTGCATGAACCCATGCTACTGAACATATATTCTGGTTCTAAAAATTATTGAACAGCCAAAAACAATATTCTATACAGGATATGCTTCACTTATTAACCACTAGTACCACATATACCACTGCTGAAACACCAGAATCTTGCTGAAGATGGATGTGTCAGGCCATCTGCGCAAATAAAATGGTGATGCATCACATTTTCATTCTCTGGACTGCATTGTACTGGAATCTAGTAGGACCATGGTCCTCCTACAAGGAAAATCCAGTGGGAGTTTGAGAATGAAGGCTGAAGAAGAAACACCAGAATATTGACATGTTCTCCAAAAGAATGTTAATAAAGATAGCAATCTTGTGGTGGTATTTGTGGCTTTCTTATTGACTTGATCATCTGTTTTTTTTAATGATGGTAGGTAATTGGTACATCTGGTTGATCTTTGACAGCACCTTCCTTAGCCTGTTGGCCTGCTTTTTCATTTCCTGGTATTTCACAGTGAGAGGGTATCCACTACATAGTTATCCTATACTGTTAAGATAGTTCATTAAGTAGTTTATGTAGCGGTACATCTGTTAGTTTTCCAGACTGGAGAGCTTGAAGTACTGACCTTGCATCTGTCAGGGATATCACAGCTGTGGGTCAGGGTTGGAGTTCAACAATTTTTCAATTGCCACCCTAATTGCCTGGATTTCTGCATCATAATTATTGTAGAATTTCCCTGTTGATGTTCTGATCGCATCTCTAGACTTGTGTGGATATTCTATATATACACCTGCACCTCCATTCCTCACTGCTGCGTTCTGTGCTGACCCATCTGTGTATACTCGGACTCATATGTTTTGTGGATATTCATAGTCCAGGGAACTGGGGTGACTCCTTCACCGCACACTGTTTGTCCTTACTTAGTATTCCTTTCATGTGGGTCTGAATGTATATTGGTACTTCATGCCTTTCACTCCAAGGGGTTTGTTCTGGTACAGACCTTAAGAGCTGTCAACTTCTGGTAGGTCTGTAAGTTGTCTATGGAGTCGTTTAGCTTGGTGGATAAAGCTGTTTCTTTTCAGTCGCCCCATTGCTAGATTTTAGAATTTTCCCTTCATTGGATGACTTGGCATACACTGAAACTTTTCTGTGTATATTAGTACCTTTGTGTCTCTGCACTCGCAAAGTGTTTGCATTTTCCCCATTTTCTGCATCTCTCCTATGGGTGTTGATTTCATTGCTCCCAACATTATCCTAAGTACCTGATTTTTGTACTTTATCTAGATCTTGTAATGTGGTGTTTGATGCAGGACACCATGCAGATGAACCATATTCCAGGTGTAGTCTTATGCTTTGCTGATAAACTTTACTGAGTATATTCCCACTGGCTCCCCATGTGGTTCCACTTAGTATTCTCAGGATAGCTAACTTCCTCCTGGCTTTTGTTGTTGCTTTGTTTATGTGTTGTTTCCATGTCAGCTTATCATCCAAAATAAGTCTGAGGTATGCAGGTTTTTTATCATCTTTCAGTTGTCTGTCATCTTTCGAAAGTTCTCCATCTATCTTCATATCACTGGCTTTTTGTTTTGGTGAGAGGGTAAAGAGTGTAGTGCTGCACTTATCTGTGTTAATGCTGGTGCACCATCTATTTGTCCATAGGGTTAAGGCATCAATAGCTCTTTGTATTTGTTTAGTGGCCACTATTGCATGTTCTTCCGTGCACTAGATCATTAGCATACATTGCCACTTTGATCCCATGTGGTAGTTTGGCAACTAGGCCACTGATGTAAACCAACAAAAGTATGGGTGACAGGAATCATCCCTGGGGGACTTCATGATGCAGTAGGACTTTTTTGCTCTTGTGACCATCCAAATGTACCCTGGCTCTTCTATTATGCATATATGATTTTACCCATTTGTACATTCTTGAGTTAACCCTGCAATTTCGCAATTTATTTAAGTCCTACTTTCCAAACCTTGCCAAATGCTTCCCTGAGGTCTATCCATGCTGCTAGTACCAGTTTCTTATCTTGAAAGGCATCCTCAATCTCTTGGGAGAGGTAGGTTGCCTGATCTTCAGTACTGTAGCAGTGTGAAGACTGCTTGATATGATACTAGGTTTTCACTTTCAAGGCACCACTGCATCTTAATATTGATAATATGGTGTTTAAAAGCCAGTCTTTCCCAACATTGATTTTTCTTCCAAATGAAAATTTCAACACATCCATAAGGAAATTCTTGGCACCATTCTCCTGTAGTTTGCCATTGCTTTCAGGAGGAACATCCGATTATGACCATATGAGAACATATACGTTCTCTTCGCCATCTTTGACCGGAATCTGTCTACTGGCGCAAAATAAAATTGAGACAACACATCTCCAGCTGCAGGCTTGAGAATGAAACGCATAAAAAAAAAATTAACCGAATGATAGCATTTCATAAAGAATTATGAAGTCAAGCTCATAGATGGGGGAGGAGGGATTTTAAGGTTCATTTCCTACCCCCTCCCTCCTGGGAAATGGCCTTACGAGCAAACAAGCAAAACAGGGCAATCCTCCTCCTCCTAAGGGTCTTCCCCCTCCCCAAAAAGAATCCTACAAATTATAAGCGACTACCATTTCTTGTGCAGGTATGACAACCCCTTTAAATTGTATCTATGATCCTGAATGAAGTTATCAATAAATACTGTTAAATTTCAATATAATATTTATGATAACCGTAGGAGTCGGGAGTCAAAAGCTTCTTGAAACAATGTACTTCGTTGGGAGTTGATGCCTTCTGGGTATAAAAGAAAGCCCAATTGCACATAGGAAGCAAGAGTTTCATTACTCAAAATTCCTGGGATCAAAACAAACAAACCATGATAACTGTTTATATTACTTCAACTTACATTTACAGAAATCTCAGTTCGTATCATGATACCTGGTTTTATATTTGCAGTTTTTTCATTGAAATCTTTGCAAAATGCTGCTATCTGGATTTGCATCTGTGGAAAAATGTGTTTAAAGTTTCAAAATTATAAACAGAGAAATATTTTCTAAGATAAATGGTTTCTGTGTTTACTTGTTCAGATAAATTGCCAACACTGTCAGTCAATTTTGTAAAACCAGCTACAGGCCAAATACTGCATTTCATAACATTTTAACCCTGGTAACCTAGCCTGTAAAACTTTATTCCCTTAGGTTCCTGAGAAGTTACCACACAAATACAACTAGTTGTTAAATTTATTGCACACACAATACAAATATTATTGCCTACCATAGTTGATTACGGTATTAACGTAGGTTTAAATACACTTGCAGCAGAACAATATATATCAAATATACTTTATATACTGTGTAGGGCATTCCCCTTTTCAGTCCCTATAAGTGTACCATGATTGATCCTGAATGTGATCTTTTTATAATTATTTTAACAAATGCACCAATTTGAATACTAAAATTACTAACTACATTTTTAATGTAATTTTTACTTAGAATATTCACCATCAAAATATAATTCATAATTTTCTTAAATCATCCATATAAGGAGGCATGATTTCAGAGGAAAGTATGGATTGACAATATGAAAGACTGGACAGGATTAAGATTCTCCACAATCAAACAAAGAATAACAGAGAGGCATGGTGAAATTTTTGTGTTGATGTTGCCAGAGTGACACCCCTATGACCATGAAGGGTTATGGGTTGATGATATTATCTAGCAGAAGTTTAGCAGCTTCTTCTGTGTTCACTCTCTGATCACCAACACAAAAGTTTGTGTCGTTTCTGCCGGGGAGTGTTAAGCACATTGTGTTGCTGGTTTCAAGGGAGGCCTCTTCAGAGAGGAAAATACAATTAGGCAACATTTTATTACATCATAATCTTAGACTTATATGTTTGTTCTTAAACACCTGTAGATTAGCAGGATGTGATCCGAAGAACAGAATGTGTTGTCATGGTTTACAACTTGGCTGGGATATGCATGCTTTTTGACCAGATACATCCAACTTTAACATGGCTTCAGAGTCACTTGACCATATGGGATTTTAACTGATATGAGATGATAACCAACTCCCCCCAAAACCTCCTTAGTCACCTCTTATGCATTGCATGTAACAGTTTAACAATTCTTTGCCCCACCCCTACAGGCACTTCAACACAAGGACGACATCATGTGTCAGGCATGCATGTTAATATTTAGTTTAGGAGCATATTAAAAATATTTATATCCTGCCTATGCCCCCTACCCTTTGAAATATGCATTAAAAGGAAACAAAATATTTTTTTCAACAGCAATTATCTCACACCCCCTTTTTTTTAAAAGTACAGTCGTATCTATGTCCTCAATGAGTAGTGTAATAATAAGAGTGCTAATGCAAACTATGCCATGATCCACGAATAATTATTAGGTACTTGGACATCCAGGATTCAAGTGCACGGAAAATTTTGCTTTGACTGCATTTCTTGTGACCAAGGTTCACATTTAGTGCGTACTTTGTTGTATGTTTGTAACTATATTTATTAATTTCTTCAATAATTTTTCTTTTTATATATGTAACTTATAAGAGTGTGAGACATAGCTGAAAATAGCAGTTAAAATTTTTTAAAACATAAGACATATAGACTTATTTTAATTATGCAAATTAGTCACCATTTTGAATATTTATTAGTTGTACACCGTACATGCATCTGAGAATCACAGCAATGTGATCGACAGATGCATCTTGTCTTTATGAATACAAAAATATATAGTTTTTAGTTAGTTTCTGTGGTATTTTATTATGTTTACTAGTTATAGATATATAATTTATTTTCATTATAATTATGCTAATTAGCCACTATTTTGAATATCAATTAGTTTTGTGTTGATCTGAAAATTCCAGCAATGTGTCTTGTCTTCACAAAAATGTATAGTTTGTGTGTTGTATTATTAAAAATAACTAGGAATAGGGTAATATAACATAATTCAGAAATTATGTTTATGCCAAATTAATTCGAACAAAAATTCTTAACTTTTTTTCAGGATGGACATACACTCTGTGGTTGAGGTATCACTGAATTGCAATTTTCAATGACAACTATAGTGTTTTTTTTAAATGGTGCAGCATACTATGAAAATTTTGCCCAAGTACCTATAAATTATAATGTATTACCAATGAGCATGAAATATGAGGGTGTGCAGATTGGAAGATGTGCTACCTGGTGCTGAATGGAGTTGTGCGCCCTTAGATTTCCTACATTCTACAAAGTAATAATAACACTCAATAGAGAATGCAGGGAATGGTGTCAGACAGTGGTGGAGTTGGAGGTACTCACTCTAATCTGTGAAAATTCCAAGGAAGGTGATATGATTGTATATACAGATGGGTCGGTTGAGAGACACATCAGAAGTGCCTGGGCCTTCACGGCTCAAAGGTGGGGGGAAACCATCAGAGGAAAGTGGTGCATTCGCTCAGACAACACGCAGCATGACAATGGAGATTTTGGCAGTAACCAAAGCTTTGCAATGGACAGGGCCGGTCTTAGGCCATTGCAGCCTATGTGGCCGCAATGGGCCCCGCACTTCATAGGCCTATAAATTCATATTAGAATTGATTTTATTATCCTCTTCCCTACCCAGACTGGGCCCTGCACAATCCATTTCGCATTGGGCCCCGCAATTGTTAGGGCCGGCCCTGCTCGATGAGCATGATTGTGAAAGTTCAAGTGGGATACATTCGAGAACAGTGGCTAGATGCATTGAATAATTCCTGTATGCGTAAAGTGACTTTCACTTTTTTGTGCCGGGACACGCAGAAGTCTGGGGTAATGAGAGCAGATAGGTTGGCCGCACATGCTGCTACTACGACTGTTGGTGGAGCGATGTATCAAGCAGACATTTTGAACGCCCTACGGGAAAACACAGGAGCAAATGACTGTATAAGGGACGATGACTCTTGTTCCATGACTAGAATATGAATAAAGAAATTTGGTTTGAAATGTGTAGCTAGAAAGGAGCGGGTTTCGTGGGCAAGAAAGAATTAGAATGCTGGTCAATCAACCGCGTAATGGAACCGTCAGTTAACGTGTAATGGCGGCTACGCTCAAGGAGAGATCTGAGCACCTATGGACTTGTCCGGAGTGCAGTGACGATGATCACACGACTAACTAACTACTATGAAATTTTTGTATAATTGTATAGTATAGGCATTAGCACTAATCGAAATATTTCCGCAAAAAGATATTTAGAGTAATGTCCCTTGATAAACATGCCATTTGCCGACATTTTCATTTTTTCATGGACCACGTGTGCACTATCCAATGGAATTGTCATTTAGTGACGCCACGCAGCTTTAGTTCATATAAAAGTGAACTGTATACTATTTTTCATCCATTTGTTCAGTGTATTAAGATTATAAATGTTGGAGATACCTTATCTACAATTAACACCAAGCAATTAAACAAGACGAGGTAGGTGTTTTTTCTCTTTGCACGCGTATATTTTTTAGTTTTGATTTTAAGTGATATGTGAAACCATGTCTAACATATTCAGCAACCATTTCTCTCTTTATGTACCAAATTTTAACATTTCTAGAAGTACCTATTAATTATTATTAAATTTTAAAAATGCTATGGTGATCGACCGACCACGCTACTAACTTTAGAGTTCGTTTTCGGCTGTTCAATGTTGCCGCGCCGTTAATTATCGATATACGTGTATAATGTTAAAAATTTAAGTTACAGTTTAATGAATTTCTACATCTTATCATTCTTTAGTTAATTTAATGTGACACTATGTACTAGTTTTTATTGAAATGTCTTCAAACAGTATTATATTAAATTATTCAAGGGTACAGATAAAAAAAACATGTCAGCGCGTCAGAATGCTTGCAGCCCATGTTACCATGACGATAAGTGTTTGTGTCTCACTGTCACTGTAATCGAACTCAGATAGCTTCTATTCAAACATTATTAGTAGGTCTAGGTATAAATTAGAATTACCGTAAAGATAATTTTTAAGATGCATTATTGGATATTCTATTTAATTCTGATAGTGAGCAGCACTGTAGACGTGAAGATGAACATGCGGCAATATGGTTCGCCATTACGCATGTGCATATACAAGTTTCTACAGAGTCATGTCAGTGTTAAGCATTGTTCCTCTCTAATTAATTATGTAGGTAGAGTATTATTTGGTAAAGTCTTGTCTACTGCACCTCATTACACTACAGTTTCACGGATGTCCTATGAAATGGGTCTGCAGTCTGATGTTATGGCTGGAGACCTAATGCATAAGGCTTTAGGCATCTGGGTTCCCTCATCCCTCCCACCCACACTTTACTTTCTTGCGTGGCGTATCTCCGTCTCGGGGCTTCCGTCAATCCACCACATATTTTCTTCTTTTCTTTTTTCCTCTTGTATTCTCCACCTCTGCATTTTTTCATCCTCTGTTCCAAACCTCCCACTTACTTATTCGCCATACAGTTCCTGTACTCTAGTCATTTGGCATTCGCTATGTCCTACCTTACCTCCAGAATTTTCTTATTAATTAGCCCCAATTATGCCTGGCAATTGGTACAGTATATTCAACAGATGCGTCTTGCCTTCCCGAACACAAAAAAGTATAATTTGTATGGTGTTTTATCATAAATAAGTGAAATAATTAATTAGACAAATTACAAGTAAATTATGCAAATTGGCCACCATTTTGAATATTAATTATTTGGTACAGTATATTCAACAGATGCGTCTTGCCTTCCCGAACACAAAAAAGTATAATTTGTATGGTGTTTTATCATAAATAAGTGAAATAATTAATAATTAGACAATTAAATTACAAGTAAATTATGCAAATTAGCCACCATTTTGAATATTAATTAGCCCCAATTATGCCTGACAATTGGTACAGTATATTCAACAGATGCGTCTTGCCTTCTCGAACACAAAAATGTATAGTTTTATGCATATATTATCATAAATAACTGAAATATTTCATAAAATGCAAGTTCTGCTTCAATTCTTGGTCACAACTTTCATCATCAGTCCGTTCATATTTTATTATATGTTCCCATGTAATTATCTTTTCCTGAAATTTCGACAAAAAAAATTCATAACTTTTCACAGAATCGACCTACAGACTTGGTTGAGGTATCGTTGAATTGCAAATTTCAAGGGCTATCTAACTGTGGTGTTTATAATGTTATAAACCCAATTTGAAAATTTAGTGCTAATACCTAGTATAGTATATGACTGATCTCAGTGATCACTACTGATCAGTCGATGCAGTAATAGACTTAGAGAATGCATGATTGATTGTGTTCGACATAGGCCCTACTGTTCATCCTCCTCAGTACTGACTTTATAAATTGTGTACCTGCCCAAGTTCTGGACCAAGTGGTGGTGCCGGAGTAGCTTTTCCTGCTGGAATAGTTGCTATCAAAAATGTTTTTCTTTTGACCTTATCGGCCACTTGCGACACTACTTTTCGTGCAGCCATTTTGTCTTTAGCCCTGAGTAAAAGAGAGTTACCCACCGCTGTTGATCATCGATCATCACAGACAAGTCGTATAATAATAATAGCAATAACTTGCCATGATCGTAGGTGTGCCACACTCTAGACAAAAAGTGTTCCCAACAATTCTATCCTCAGCCATTCAGAGGACTGTAGAAAAATCATTCCCATTCCATTCCTTTATTTTATTAATCCAGGATTGTCTTCATCGTCTTTTCTCCGTCCACCCTCGACTCGCAAAATAATTTTAGAATGAGTTGTGTCTTGTTACTTGTCCAAACCAGACAAGTGCTATACTATAAATATTATAGTTGGAATATTATACTATATTTCAAAGTTGGAGGTAATACACTTCAGGATGGCGCTGAAAGGAGAATTAGCTATAGCGGGAAAAGCTAATAAAAATAAGTAAAACAACTGCAAGAACACGTGTATGAAGAAAGAATAAGATTTTTTTTTAAAAATAACGTAAAAAAGTAACATGTAATAAAGTAACGAGAACAAAGTCACAAATATATATTATTTATTTCTTTGCGTTATTATTTAATTGACTTGGTCGAAAGGGAAGCATATAATAGCCACAGTGCAACATTCCCTGCATGTGGCAACTAAGGAGGTTTAAGTATAATACATGTAGGTGACTTTATTACAATCAAGTGCCATGCAGAGTGGCGTAGGCGATCACGCTTATCCACAATCCTCTGTCTCTTGTATTGTTAATAAGTTCAGCTGATTACTTCTTTTTGTGCTACAGTGACAACCCATCTAGAAATTTCTCCATCAAAAACACTTGGCGGTCTTCCTCCACAAACAGGGTAAAGCTTGTTCTCACCTTCCACCCCCATAGATCTGCTGTTCGTCATATCCGATTCCAACAATTTTCTCTGCTTTTGTTAGGATCCCAAGACTAATGATATGTTCTGCGACCCCCCAGCCCCCCTTATGGTTGCCTACAAACATGACAAGAACCTCAGGGATATATTCCTATCATCTCAAGCAAGACGTCCCTAATAGTTTTAGCCCCATCAACTGCAAACGTAGTAAATGCTACACCTGTGTCTATGTCACGGAGACCCAGTCTGTCACATTCTCCAAAGCCACCTTCACCATTGAAGAGTTTCTTCACGTGTATCCACACACAATGTTATGCATGCCATCTACAAGCGTTGCACCGTGATGTTATAGGTGATACTGGAAGGAGGCTCGGCGACCGATTTTGTGCACATCTGTACAGCACCAAAGACCAGACCGGTATTCCTCGTGCTGCCCACAATGGCACGGGCCATCGGGGTGCCCATTAGATTCATGTGATGGCCATTATGCCGGGCTTCACTGATGATTGGACCCATCACGCTCTTAGGAACCGTTTTATATGTGTATATATATATATAGGGCCTATATATATATATATATATATATATATATATATATATATATATATATATATATATATATATATATATATATATATATATATATATATATATATATAAAAGTAAATTTGACCCTTTGTGATCCATGCCTGTCAGTTGTATGGGTGATAGGGCCTATATGGTTGTTCAGCTATCTCTCTGTCTTGTTTCACAAAAATGTGGGTGTATTTTGCCTATTTTCTATGTGTGTTATTTCACCTCTGACATTCTAGTTTTAACTCTTCAGGGTATCTTCATATTTAGTTCTGTCATATTAATGTTAATAGTACTCTTCTTACTTGTTGTTTTTTTGTTGTGAATATCCTTGATAAAGGCTTTTTGGTTAACTTCGATTTGTGTTATTATGTGTGCTTCCAGTGATTAGCAAAACTTTATTTACCCTGTTCTAAGTTTTTTTGACTGTTGAATTTCAGTTTTTCTGCATTTATGCATAGACCTATTATTTTAGATCTTACGCCAATTTTACACTACGTCAAGCAATGTTACATTAATATTACATTGCTAAGCTATGATGAATACACCACCAATCTCTTGAATGGATACCTACAGACAAAAGAGCAAGGGGTAAACTAAAAGAAACACTCAGAAGAACAATACTTAGTGAAAGTAAAACAACCAATATTCATACTATTCAAGAACTGCACAGAATAACTTTGAACAGACAGAATTGGAGAGATCTGACCTCTGCGCTAACTTCAGCACAAAAGGAAAATGAATGAATGAAAGCTATGATGCTTACACCAGCATTTGTCATTTAGCCAACAGACCCACCGATCTCTTACAGTGGCTTGAACTTTCCCACGACCACCCCAGTTAAGCAGCGGCACCTCATCTACTGGCATCGCAGATATTCAAAAGTCAAGTCACATCAGAACAAGTACGGACCAGGGGAGTCCCCAGATCCAATACATATAGAAATAATAAATGTGTCTTACCCCACCACATTTTTTATTTGTATTTATTTCCTTCAGTACCCTGTGTAAGATAGGGCAGCAAAAATAATGTTGGCCATTTTTACATTAGGCCTATTTGAAAAATAAACATAACATTCATTATCAGTAGGCATACATGAAAATAATCAAAATGTATGTTCTCATTTTAATCCTTTATTTTATATACTGATAGTTTACTGTGTGAAATAATAGATAAACAATTAAAATAATAATATGGGGATGTGGTGAAGGAAATACCCAAAATATTTCTTCACTTTGACCTTCAAAAGGATAGGAAAGCTAACTCCATCCTCAAAACCTCCTTAGTCACCTCTTAGGATACGAATGGCAGCTAAAAGTGTTACTATTCTTTGCTTCCTTTTTGGGCCCACAGAAATACACAGATGGGCAGGTCATAGATTTTTTAATTAAGGGATTGGACATTTCTTAATTACTTTTGATATTTTTTATTGGTAAAGCTGCTAAAAGGAGGGTGGGAATGATAAAGAAAATTAACCATTTGTTTTTCTTGTTACTAATGATAATTTTATAGTTTCTTAAGGAGGGTAGGGGTATTTGGGATCCTATACCATTTCCTCCATAATACTGACATGAGATTGTTGAAGATGGAAGAAGCAGAGAAGGAACTTATCCATACCATTGAAGGTAGAAATTACTTGAGCATGTATTGACCTATTCATGCAATGTAGTACCCCTTCGATTCTAACAGGTTATGATTTATGAATGAATGGACACAATTCCCTCAGTGCGCAAGGTCTATAAACATAAAGTGACATACTGTGCAACAATTAGTTGAGGTAAGGGTAATGTAAATCTTTTAGGAATACATACAGTTTTTAATACATATGATACCATTGAAGTCATTTCAAAATATTTTTAGCGTTTAAACGTAATTAAATTAAAAAATTTTGTGTGTGTGCACATGCATTACGGAAACAAGAAATAGTACTTCTAAATATATTTACATTATAATGTAATATATATATTTCGAAACAGAAATGGACAGAGAATGTGATTATCACAAGATCATTTTGAAAAAAAAATTATTTTAATTTATAAAAATTATTTTAGAAAAGAAAATATGTAAATGACAAATATATATTATTTTAGATATGATATTTGACCGTACCACATTTTGAATCAATAAATTCTACTCAAACTGTATCATTTCTGTAGATAATCCAATTACGAACACAATAATGTATAATACGAGGGGGAGTCAATAAGTAAGTCACAAATGGCTCTTTAGAAAAAAACTGAAGACGATAAAAACCTGAAAACTGTTTATTTTTACACATACCATTATCCCTTTACTTCTCAACATAATTTCCACCAACATTGATGCATTTATCCCATCGTTTTATGAGTCCTCCCAAACCTGCTGCGTAGAACTGCGTGCTCTGCTTTTTAAGCCACATTTTCACTTCACATTCAACTTCTGCGTCAGTCGCGAAATGCTTCCCGCCAAGGTGGGTTTTTAGTGGACCAAAAAGGTGAAAATCACTAGGGGCTAAATCGGGGCTGTAAGGAGGATGTTCTCGTATATATATGCATAGAACGTTAAAAAAATTATTATTTAGAAAGAATTTCGACATCTATCAAAAACTGTAGACTTAACTTTACACGAAACTCAAATGAAAATATGGCTAATTTTTCTTACAAAATGGCGTAAATTTGCAAACACTATGCTAGAAGCATTTGCCAGGTTGGATTTCATAATAAATGAGACCAAAGTAAATAAAATAGTTATTATTTTACGAAAATAAGTAAATTGGAAAATATATATAAAACATATAAGGAAAAATTACGTCACATACCATTATCAAAACTTATTAAAATTGATATCAATACACATACAAATCATACAAGAAGTAATGTGGACATATTACACTTTCGATTGGAAACATTCTTATGTTGATATAAATACCGAAAAAATCAACATGAATGTAATTGGAGTATGACTTATAGGAGTCTTTTGGGCCAGAAGATATAAGGTTTACTGACTTGTATAAGTCTCCCGGGCTGGAATCAGATAAAACAGTAATATAATGCATCTATGTTCTTTGATTTACACCTTACTGGAAATATACTAGGACCATTGTCCTGCTTTAAGAGAGATCCTGGTGGAAATCTGAGAACAAATACTAATAAACAAACTGCTTCTTCTGCATTCGTTCTCAAACTCTTGCAGATTAGCAGGATGTAGTCCGGAGAACGGAATGCGTTGTGTCATGGTTTACAGCATTGCTGCGATATCTGCGCCTTTCGGCCTGACATATCTGACTTCAGCATGACTAACAAACAAACAAAAATAATCAGACTTGACAAGCACAATACACTTTACTAAACACACAGAGTCTAATACAGAATATAATAACACTGTGTTTTGAATTATCTTTTATTGAGAGCACACATTTCAAAATAAACATATATTTTTCAGAAGAATATACAATTATTTCAAGTGTACAATATTACAAGGGTTCTTGATCTGTCAATGTATATGTATCATATGAAAGGTTTCATAATGAAGAATCAATATAAATAACCAAAAAAAAACATGTTAAGTGCACAATGTAACAAAATGCTAACAGTTCACATGATGAATCTTAGTAATTGGATGTTGCACTATCCATCTGTTGCAGAACTTGCTTTCAATTGCCTTGTATTGTACACTATCAGCGTGACATCAAATACTGCTCCATCCAATTCTGTAAGAGTTAAAGTATTACCTAACGTGTGGAGAAGTGTATGTAGAAAAAGATCATGTTGCTAGTTGAAATCTTTAATGGATTATTCCTAACAGCAAACTCAAGAAATGATCACAATTAAAAAAATCTACTTGTCCATTACAAGGATACTTATGCTGCTACCTCTCCAAGAAAATAATGAAAAAAAAAAAGAAAAGAAGAAATTTATTGGAAGAAGCTTGCAATAATTTGGAAATTTCTAGAGGATTTCTGTTATCATCTGAAGACACTAATATATAGATAACTAAAAAACAATTATTATTTATCTTGGACCAGGTGCAGATTTTTAATAAGAACAAATATGGAATTGCAGTACTTCCTACTGTAAACTACAGTAATTGCATACTGCACTTCTAAAAATATAGTTTATATAAACATCTCCTGCAAGCTACAGATTTATTAAAAAATCTCTCTTGCTATATCCCCCACATAGACACATTAAATAATTTGAAATAACTATTGTATACAATGTATACTATCTACTTGTGATGGCAGCATTCACAGATACCAGAAATTTAAACAATGTGAGCTTTCTGAGTTGTAAAAGATTGTGGCAGTGCAGACAGACTGACATTCATGTGAAATCAACTGTACCTTATTCAGTGGGTCAGTTACTTAGGCTGAAAAATCAACACAATCAGCAGCAGCAGTAGACACAAGTGAAGCTTTTGTGATTTTCTCAGTCTTTGGAAATTACCATGAAATAGTACAACTAGTACCAATGCACAGGTATAAAATAAAAAATGATAATGCACTTAATTTATCCAGCAAAAGAAAATTAGCTATATTTGCACATTACATCAGTATAATTATTTCCAGTCTCAGTTTGTCTTCAGTGTTTGTTGGTTGCCGATCCAGCTGTCCATGGGCTCATGCCCTTTGACCCAATGCCATTATATTGCTGGGAAGTCTGTGGATTTTCGGCCCACCCCGGGACAGAGCCGGAGAATAACTATCACACCTCCAGGAAGGTAAGTTTCAATCTATGCACTGCTTCTAGCCACTGTAGCCGAGATAGGGTTCACTGTGTTCATTCCCCGCCACCAATTGACTACTGGTTATGCCGAACTTCTCTATTGCTCCAGGCATGCAACCAAATATTCAAGTCAAAAGGGTTGTCACGTCCTGAGTTACTGTGCCTCTATGATGGGTTTCAGCTATAGGAAAAAACAGTGCTGTCAGTTTCCTCCTCCCAGTGCTGCACAGTACATCTCTGGCTCCCTCCCAACCAAATACATATATATTAAGGTAAACATGAAACACATTTCAACAACAAAATAAAAGCATAATTGTATAGATGACATGCCATGAAGCTTCTCTAAGAAGATAACCTCAATATAACGGCATGTGATCCACTAAGGTTTTCTGTTGCATGGGTGGTATGTCTAGTGGGCCATTGGTAAGACCCACAGACGCAACCACATGCGCCGTCTCCAGTGTTCATAATTGTGATATATAATTCCGTAACATTCCCCATCAACTATTGGTCTACAGTAAAATAATAATAAATACATATATAAAGAATATAATAATAAGTAAGTATAAAATCCCTATTATAGCCTATTCACTAATTACTTTAAAAGCAAGTAGGGCTCCGCCCAAAGTCTGGAAAAAGTATCTGGTTAATCATCAATTAAGGATGGTTGCGATATGCTTTCGGTCAATTATAGGCCCTACATTAAATATTGTCAAAAATTAATTAATGCCAAAAGAAAGGATTTAGTCTGAATAACAAAACAAAAAAATGAAGCAATGGCAATAACAAAGAATACATGTCCTCCAGAGTGCAACATCAAAGTAGATTGGACTAGTGAAGCAAGTCAACAGCTTGATAACAGCAGATAGAAGATATATCAAATAAGTCAAATGTAGCTTAGCTCAAGCACAAGATTGAAATGAATAACATCTTAGGTAATATCCATGTATCGTGTTCTTTACAGAATGCTAGTCTAACTGCCACACTGTAAGTCTCTCGGTTCTGTGCAAGCTGTCCAGCCTCCTCCAGTGTCATGTTCAGAAGGTCTTCGATATCCTGTGTCCATCTAGTCTTGGTCTGTCTCTTGTTCTCATTCCTGGAACTTTCCCTCCATCACTAATCTTTCTAAGCCATTGTGTCTATATGTATGAAATATTTTAGCTTGGATTTTTGATAGTTTTGAGGAGTTTGTCTTCTTCATGTTCAGGTCTTTGTGAATGTCTGTTTGGTTTGTCTTTATGTAACATACCTTTGTCAATTGAGGTGAGAAAGAGAGTTCTTAGAAGTTATATTTAACCAACTCAGATGTATGGAAGAGAATCTTAGACAAACAGCAGAATAGTATGAAATTATGTAGAGGCAATAGAGAAGCTGCACATAGATATGATAACTAACACCACACGGATTGGACTATGAGAAAAATAATTAAATTATACACAAATTAATACACCAAGAGACAGGTAAATTATATAGAAGTATCTATATGATGCTAATTTAATATTAAATTGCTCTGCCCTAGAATTGTTTCTCATGTCAAATAATGGCACATATGAAAAAAAAATTGTTTGTATAATAAAGGATGACACAGAAAGTACATATGTATATATAATACACATATGGAAATAACAGGTAACACAAGTTGGAAATACGCTAGAAAAACGATAAATTTCTATTTAATTCTAAACAACAAAAATCCCTTAAAGTTTGATAACATTTTATTTTTAGTGCTCGCCTTCAAACTCCTGCTGGATCTCTTGTAGCAGGAGGATGGTCCTAATAGATTTCCAGTAGGATGCTGTACATAAGTGTATAGTACATATGCAGTTTCACCATTTTACTTTTGTTAATGACCTGACACATTCAACTTTGGCTGCTACCATATAAATAATTACTAAAACAGCAGTATGGTGCAAGTTATGTACAAGAACTGGACTTAAATGGGCTCAAAAGGTATAGAGGATTGACTTCATTGTGCTCGGGTTTTCTTATATATACTCTAACATCTTAATGATGCATCACGTTGTTTGCGAAGAGTATGACTCATGGCACTTTACTTCATAACTTCAAGTGATACTTCCCAAGAATATAAAAAAAGGCACTTGTAAACAAGATTGAATCCTCTACCTCTTGAGCACAAGGCAAATGGTTTAACCACTTACCAATTTTGTATGGCCAATGTCATTCTTAAAATTCATGCTGGATTTAGAGATGGATAACCAGTAATATTGTTGGCTTATCCTTAAAGTTGTAATGAAAGGACATTTTAAAGAAAGCTTTTTTAAAACCATGTAGGTAAATATATGAACTTGTATTTTAATCATGCAACTTAAGGTTAGCTTATTTGTTAATCATAGAAGTAAATATAACAACTTGATTATAATAATTATTATCTTAATTATGTTGAGTAAATGTTCAAACTCATCTTTAATAATGTAAGTAAATGTATTAACTTATCTTTAATCATGTAAGTCTTCTTCTTTCGTTCATTTATAATGTCTATGTATGCAGTGTTGTATCTTGTATAAATGGGACAGTGTTTTCCATTTCTTGTTTTGTACCTTAATTTATAACATTCATAGGTGTATCACAAGGCAAGTATGTGCATCTTAATGTGTCATAGTTTGCACATTTTTGAAGGATATGCTCTGATGTTTGGTTTACGTGCCCACATATACACTTTGCTGATAAGCCAATTAAAAAATGTGTATACATATGTCTGTCTGGTCAATAGTGTCCAGTTCTGAGTCGAAATATGATATCTGTTCTTGTCTGTTAAGTAGATGGTTAAGTATTGTTACCTCTGGAAGATCCGATAACTGTCTATGCTGGTGTATAAAGCAACTTCTTTTAAGCCATCCTTGTGGCAGATTCTGGAATCTCTCCTTCATTGGGTAATTATGGTGGGAACGGAAGTTTAAACATGTAAATAAATGTATGGCACTATCCTATAACTAGTGTCTATCACATATTTTGCCTGTATATGGAAAGTGGATGAACTTGCATATTATCAACAGATTCATTTAAAGTGTGTAATAGTGCACAAACTTGTTGCACCATCAATGAAATGATATCATTTCAGACCATGTGGCCAGAAACACAAAATGGCTGATGTTGGCAGAGATTACATTATGCCATGATTTAATGCTATGAAGGGGAGAAGGGAGGATCCTAGAGTTTAAGAGGAGGTGTTAGGGATAGGTTTAGAACTAATTCTATTCCTGACACCCACCCCCCTCTTAAATTCTAAACATCTCTGTCTCACGGGAGACAGAAGTTCATTGATACTGCTGCAATTTTGCTAATAGAAATGAACCAGCTGAGTGACGTTACAAACTATTGTTTGTATACAAACTATTGTTTGTATACAAACTATTGTGGATATATCCTAGGTTAAGGAGAGTAAACTCTCACAAAAAATCAGGAGAGGGGATCTTAAGGCATTTGATGGTCATATTGGACCATCCTCTGGCATCTCCTGAAGTTCGGCTTGATTCCAAGGGTATCCCTTTGTCTCTTCCTTGAACTACATAACAGGTTAGTGCAAAATAGGCATGGCACTTTCTCCATATGGGCTGTGCGGGCACAGCATAACACGTCAAGTAGAAACCAGCAACAGCCTCTCAAATTCGGCACATGGATTGTTCGAACCATGTGCACGGGTCTCCAAATTACAGACCTCACAGCAACAGCTGACATTAGAAAAACAGCCCTCATTGATAGAGAACTCATGCAGATGAATATTGATATCGTAGCCCTGCAGGAAACTCTTCCTGATCAAGAAAGAAGCTACAACATTTTCTGGCAGGGTTTAAAGATCAACCTAGACTGCATGAAGTTGGTTTTGCCATGAAAAATTGTCTTATTAACTACATCACTACACCAGCAGCAGTGTACAAGCACATAATATTACCATACTACAGCTGAGTGCAAAATGTGGACCCATTAATATCATTAGTGTCTCTGCATCGACACTTGCAGCCACTGCAGAAGACAAAGACAAACTGTATGTCCCACTACAAAACATCACAGTTTAAATCCTAGCAGAAGAACAACTGTGTATACTGGGTGATCTAAATGCCAGAGTGGGTACCGAATAACACCTGCCTGCTTAGGTCATCATGGTACTGAAAATATTAACGAGAATGGACAGAGACTATTTGAATTCTGCATCCAACACCAATAGTGTGTAACAAACAGATTCTTCGCCACCACGCCCATTGTCTCATGGCGCATCCCACATCAGGGCATTGGTACCAGCTGGATTTTATTCTCTCTTGTAAGAAATATCTTAACTCAGTAAGAATCACACGAACACTGCATAGTACAGACTGCAATACGGACCATGCACTAATCAACAAAATAAACATAAAACCAAAGAAATTGGATGTGCGCGCAAGATGTTGGTTCATAACCATAATTATGTAAGTAAATGTAACAATGTATCTTTCATCATGTAAGTAAATATATCAAACTATGAAATAAAAGAACATTGTAGAGCAGTGTAAG
The DNA here is from genome assembly GCA_034231615.1 of Meghimatium bilineatum. Lineage (NCBI taxonomy): Eukaryota > Metazoa > Mollusca > Gastropoda > Stylommatophora > Philomycidae > Meghimatium > Meghimatium bilineatum. The sequence continues at coordinate 60,319,034 of CM067322.1, read as the reverse complement.
AACATTATTACAGTGTTTATATGACAATCATGTTGTACGATCAATTCTTGGTAGAAATTTGTGAAATATTTATGTTCTATTACAAAGTTTAAGTGAAATTCTGTATTATTCTCTCTATTTTAAACTCAGTAATAAGACAATCCTCTATGTTATACTAAAGTAACGCATGTTTATCACTATGACCCAAAGGGAATAAAAGAATAGAAACATTTTCACCTGACATGCATACCATAAGGGGTGACTAGCATGGTTTGGGGATGGATTTGGCTGGCTTTTCCCAAAGGTCACAGTGACCAAAATGTCATGCTGAAGTTGGATGTGTCAGACTGAAAGTGTAGATATTGCAGTCAAGCTGTAAATCATGGCACAAAGCATTTCATTCTGTGGATTACATCCTGCTTACCAGTAACAATTTGAGAACAAACACAGCAGATGAAGATACTGAAGGAAATCATGGGCAATAAAAAGCATGAAGATAAATGAAGGCAACTTATGGTTCATTGAATGATGTTAGAAATATTGAAGTCAGCTAAAAATCAAAACTAATGAGCAGGTGAAACCAATAAACAAAGGAAGATTAACATACCAGGTACTGTACAGATGGGTGCAATCTTTCATGTGTTGATATGAAAAGTTGAGTTATCATTATATATATATATCAAGTGACATATTCTTTCCCGAAGCTGTCTTTATCATGGATACTCTGAACGCCCCTCTGTCCCGGTCAAGCAGGCCTGCATTGGTCATAAACATGTTCATACATATTCTTCAATGTCACTGGTCCATCGTCTTCCTCTTTTTCTCTTATCTGGCACTCTGCTCTCCAGAATCAGCCTTTCGATATCATCATGTCACTTTAAGTGTCGAAAATACTGTTACTTCCTTCTTATGATGGTATTTAGAAGCTACCTTTCATTTAGTTTCAGTAATTTCAAAGTTCTCCTTTTTCTCTATTCATGATATTTGTTGGATCTTTCTGTAGCACTTCATTGCAAATGAATTTATTATTCTAGATATTGTCTTGTTTAAAGTCCAAGTCTAAATATTGCCACTGGGAAAACATATGATCTTAAAAGGGTTACTTTAGTGTCATTATTACTACATTTCCACAGCTTTCTCATTTGTGTTAATATAAGTGTTGCAATTGCAAGTTTTCTCCTAATCTCGACTGAACAATCTCCGGAACTGTTTATATTTGCTCCCAGATATTCAAAACAATGATATTTACGATATCATTATAGTAAACAAAATTGCCAGTGTGTTGTGGATATGTTGAAAGGGGACAAAATAATCGCAACACTGTCATCTGTCATAAGAGACGACTGAGGAGGTTATCGGATGGTGTTGTTTGTCTCATCCCATATGGGTTAAAGTGATCCAGGAGCCATGTTGAAGTAGAATGTGTCATGTTGAAAGGTGCAGATATCGCAGCTAAGTTTAAACCGTTCTCCAGACTAAATCCTGTCAAGCTACAGGATTTTGACAACAAATGCAGAGAAAAAAACATCAGCTTAATAAGAGCAAGCAGATGACAGAGAAGGAACTGATTAGATTAATATCTTGAAGAAACACAATAAAATTCATTAATAGCGCTATAAACATAAAATATGTTAATCAAACTGGCATAGAGAGATAGGAAATAATCACAATTTTATTGCAACAATGTAACATGCTTCACAATGAAAACACTGATGTGTCTGCAGCACAGCTATAGAACTGGAATCAATAGTCTTATTTATTCAGCAACAAAACTCTAACCAAGCAGATACAAAAAATATCTATGGGTATATCTTAAGGTCTGGAACTACACTCTCTAAGTTTGCTTCCTCCTTAATTGTTTCTGTCTCCTCTTTATCATTGATTGTCTTCTCTGTAGCAACAGATGGTTCTTTATGCACTTTGTTTTCAGTACCTAAAATATATTGTTACAATAATGACAGTTTGAACGAAATAAACATGTGGTATTGTATAAACATAAAACTTCACTATATATGCATGTAATTTACTAGAGGTTTGATGTTGCATGATGGTTGTTTGGTGGGCCACAGAGTCCTACAGATCTTCTGCACGTGGAAGAGTGAAGGTAAATCTGGTCCAAATAAATGCAGTGTGTGAAAATAGCATATTGAGTGGAAAGGCAGAGACATAGAAACCTTGCTGGTACATGCAACTTATAGCATATAAAACCCTTTTTCATTGCAAGTGAAGATGGGCACTATTTTCCAAACGCTGTATTGAAAAGCCCAAAATTCATCACACAAAATAATCTTTCTTGAGGTATAGTATTTGTCTGGTCTTTGAAATTATGGGTTCTAGTTTTTTGGCATCAGACAGTACTGGGATATTTCTGGACTTAACCACAGGCAAATGTTGGACAAAGATTATCCGTCACCGAGTGACAGAAAATTTTAGCACTGTCTCAAGAAGGACAAGGTAGACTTCATTGTGCTCATCTGCTATGCATGTGACAGAAGACATTGACATACCTTTGACACTAAGCTTATAAAATAAGTACTAGTCATTTTTAAGCAGTTCAATGCTGATTTTCTCTTCTAATATCTATTTAATGTTTCTGGCTTCCTTCTAACTAGTGTGGGTTAATATGGTCATCATGTAGTATATGTAGTTATTCCCAGGTCAGAGTAGCTATCCCATAGTTTTTCACCAGCTCTGTATCCTCGAGTCTGATCTGCTGTCATTGCTCATTGTATGTTGGCATCCAAGAAGTTCAGGGATTTGGATTCTAAATTTACATGGACATTTGTTTGTGTATGAGGCTCCTAATTTATTGTGGCCAGCATTCTGTGGTGACATGTTCTATGCCAAAATAGTTTGGTCTGCTAATATCTTCAGAAGTGATGTTTTGAATTGAGTTTGCCTTCTATTTTGAAGTGTTTCAAGGATTACAGTTATTACAGTTTTTGCTTCTCTGTACCACAGTGGATGTCTGGATTGTTTCATTTTACCACCAGTTCTTAACAGAGCACAGCTCTCTCTCTCTCTCTCTCTCTCTCATTATAAAGTATGAAAGTATCAATAGAAGGGTAATAACTGAGGGTTTCTGGATATATTTCAGCTCGTCTAATGTTGTGCAGCAGGCTTTCATTTCTAGTGCTCTGGATTGATTCCAGTAGAAACTACACTACAAAAATGGCTCAACAGGCACATAGGATTGATTTCACTGGACATAGGATTGATTTCATATGGTTTCCCCATATACTCTCCACCCTTCTCAATGAAGTGGGATGCCAAAGAATGCCACTCAAAACATACAATTCCATAGATTCAAGTGATAATCCCCAAAATAATTCCCTTGTAAACAGGACATTATAACCCTGGAACAAACTTTTTATATCTTGAACACAAAGCAAATGGCTTAACCACTAATCCAAGGAGAGTTGTTTGGCTTCTTAAAATCAATTAATGCTTTGCTGTCTGGTTTGATAAGGATTTTCTTCTTCCTCTTCTGTGTTTGTTAAACTCCTGCAGATTACCAGGATATAGCCCATAGAATGGAATGTTGTGTGTCATGGTTACAACATTGCTGCAATATCTGTGCATTTCAGCTAAACACATCCGACTTCAGCATGGCTTTGGATAACTTTGACCCTGTACGGAATAGGACAGCAAACTCTGCCCCATAACCTCCTTAATCGCTTCTTACGACATGCATAGAAGAAAACAATGTTGCTATTCTTTGCTCCCCTCTCGGGCCCAGAACACAAGGGCAGATAGAGAGTTTGAAAGGGAGTCTCAAACTTTGTTTCTTGTGTTCATAAATTATCTAATCTATGAACTGTCACATAGTGTAAGAACCACCATATATGCTGATGACTTGGTGGTGTAGTGTGTAGAAGAACATCTAAAGATCACCAACAAGAAAATACAAAAGGCAGCAGACAACATAGCAGCATGGGCAGGGAAATGGATGGTAAAGATCAATGCTGAAAAATCCTCAACAACACTCTCCTGGCTTTTAAATAAGGGTAAAGCAGGACAGATAAAACTAGGAAATACACATGTTCAAACAGAAGATGAGCAGGTGTACCTGGGCACCACAATGTGTGTAAGAGATTGACATGGAGGCACATTGAAAAAATAGAGACAAAGCAAAAGAGGAAATTGGCAAGAACAAGTTGGGAGGTTGGGAAGGGTAATGAAGCAATATTAAAGAGGGTATATGACTTCCGGTAGTGACGTCGTTGATGGAGGGTGTTTCTCTAATCAAGTCTGGATCATTCCGTCGATCATTGGATTAATCAACTAACATCATAAAGTCCAGACTGATTTGTGTAACAGAAGTCAGTTCATTCCAAACTAACACCCATTGGAGTGAATTCAAATAGAATAAACACCGTTGGTCATATATCGGGCATGTCCTATGCGCAGACATCAACAGAATACACCACCAATCTCTTGAATGGGTACCTACAAGCAAAAGAACAGGGGTAGTCCAAAAGAAACACTCAGAAGAACGATACTTAGAGAAAGTAAAACAATCAATATCCATACTATTCAAGAACTGCACAGAATAGCTTTGAATGGACATAATTGGAGAGATCTGACCTCTGCCCTATGCACTAACTTCAGCACAAAGGGAAAATGAATGAATGAATATGCAGATGCAATTAGACCAGTACTAGAATACAGATCAACAGCATGGACTCCAGCAGCCATTTATCATCAACAACCTCTGAACAATGTACACAATTAAGCAGTTCATCTTATGACAGTTGCAAAGAAGACATCTCCTATAAACAAAATAGAAAAAAATTACTGGCATTACACCCTTACCATACTGGCAGGACACTAAGACCACAATCCAAGTAGAAAAATGCAAAAGCATGCCAATAAATCCAATGAGGGCCAGATTTGGTGATCTAGCCAGTGGAAGGTTAAAGAAAAGCAGTTTTATTCACTTATAAAAAAACTAAAATAAAGTACAAGGATGAACTTCCAGGTATTAAAAGAAAATTAAATGAAAATTTGTTAGCATATCCTAATCAGGATATAGACATCAACACTGGTTTTATTTTAGCTGTAATGATTTTCTAGGCAATATAAATATGTTGAGTAGTTTGTCATTGCTTTTTGAACGATCAAGATGGACATTTGCCTGTGGTGGGATTTGAACCCAGTGCCTTGGCCATCACAGATGCACACTTTATCACACTTCCACAGAGCCTGACACGTAACATAATGCAAGAAATAACACCAACAGTTCTTTCGGTTTCATGGGAGCAGTATCAAAATCTCACTAGAACCACCATATACAACACTTAAATTATGAAATAGCTGAATACTCTCCAAAAGAAAACAATAGTGTGCAAAATGATTGAAGTTATGCACCCAAGAGAATCATAGATACAAGTATATACTGATGGATCATCAACAAAAGCAGTGAAGGATGGAGGTGCTAGAGTTTACATAAAATATCCATAAAAAATAAAATGAATTCACATGTTCACCAACTGGGATTTATTGCTCCAACTACTCTGCGGAAGTGCAGGCCCTAAACATTGCTGCAGAAATAATAAAAACACAACAAGCCAATGTCAACAGGTGGTGTTTCTTACTGAGATGTTTGTCCTACAAGTTCTTGACAGCAATAAATTGCCAGACCTGAAAGAAGCCATGTGAGAAGTGAGCATCCAAAGAAGGATATCTTTACTACCATGAGATATCCTACTGTGACATATCAAGAAATGAAAAGGCAGATTTAGTTGCAAAAGATGGAGCAACAAGACCATGAAACCACCAGGAAAAGTTGACCCTATTCAAAGCTATTAGAAAAGTAAACCACTAAAATGATAACTAGCACGATCTTGACAGTTCTGAGCATGCTATTATCTTCTGCACAAGGACAGAACACAACAGACTAAACAGCCAGTTAAATAGATTAAGACTGGTTCCATAACCTATGCTCATGTGGGCAGGCAGCACAGACTGCAGAACATATGCTACACTGAACAGGTTGATAGTGGAGCACAGACCCCCAGAGACATGTATAGAAAGTTGTATGGGAGCCTTGAAGAGCTTTCAAATACAGCAGCATTTATTAAGAAACCTGGACATAACATATTAAACTGCGAATGAGAAGACTCCTTGATATAAGCAAGGTGGACTTGCAGCCATGGATGAAGGGGTTATGACTTGAAAATATTAATTATTGGTACATTGGTTGCTGATTCAGCGGTCTGGGGACTCATGCCTTTTAAAATGTATCTCTTATTGTAAGGTAAGTTGCTTTCAATCACTGAGCATTAGTCCTATTTGTTTACATCAAAGCTCGTGACCATACAAAATAATGTATAATACAAAATACACTGTAATCCTGTCACCATGACCCCAGAAAATCTTTGTATATGTTGCTATTGTTTTGTTCCATATAGAAAGAGAATAATTCTTGTACAGTCATCCAGTACTGAGCATTTAAAAAGATGTGTTCAACAGTTTCACAAGGATGTTGGAACAGTTGGTATCTTGGAGTGTGTTATAGTTGTATTCTGTTCAAGTGAATGTTAAGTTATATTGTGCTGGGTGCAAAGTCAGAAGACTGTACCTTGCTCTTTCCTTTCTAGTTCATGTTGTCATTGAGATTTGGACTAGTCATATATTTGTAGACTTCTCTCCCAATGTTTCCCACTGTCTCAACCAAGTCTATATATTTGCAGATTTTAACATTTTTAAAACTGTGTGCATGGTTATTAATTTGTATAGCTGTTCTTGTCTTGATCCCTTTTTTGCTAGTCTATCTGCCTCATCATGTGTGTTTCAATGAACAGGTATGTATATGTTTTTTTCACACACCTGTGTTTGAATGACCAGGTATTATGCATTGCATAACTATTGACTTCATGAGATGCAAGCAGCTTGTTGGTATAGTGAAATACAATGACCACCACCTTCTAGATCAGTGTTTCCCAACATTTTTTCTACCATGCCCCACCTAAGTCTTTCTGAAATTATGATGCCCCCCCCCCATGTGACATATAAATATTTTGTTATATTCCAAACTTGAATTATTCCTAAATGAAGCTTAATTACAACTTGTTCGAATTGCCCCCCTGAACAATCAGATTACCTCCTTGTGGGGCCTGGGCCCCATTTGGGAAACACTGTTCTAGAGTGAATATTAAGTCTGTAAATATCGCAATGTTAATTATTAAACAATATACATGGCATGAACTTACTCAATTTATGGTTAAAATTTGAATCCGCACAAACAACAGGGAAGTAGATAGGCAGAAGTCTCATGTATACATCTACATCAACTTTTAGGAAGAGACACAAGATAATCCTTTCCACCTGTTATGGATGAATGGGTTTTTTTCTTGTTACAAGCAAATTAGTCTTTGGCATGGTTAATATCTTTTACAAGCACACATCCCCCCACCTTAATATCTAATCATTCTTTACCAACATTGCAATAAACCTCACACAAACAAACAGGGTTGTAGATATGTCTTTGGTAATGTATGGGGAGGGGGCAGTGGTGGTGGTGCTGTTAACAGTAAATAAATAAAATAAATAATTCATTTCCTTCTTTGCATGGGAAATTTATTCAATTTTCAATTTCGTGAGATTTTGGTGACTGTTTGGGGAAGGGTGGGGGATAGGGGTGTGCACACACGTGTTTGGGATGAGCTTACCTGCTTTTAGGTTCATTCCCTAGCTAGCATTAAAAGATAAAAATCATGTTCTGATTTCCTAAAGGGGATAGGAATTTTAAAAAACCTTCCTCTGCAATCTATGGACTTCTGCAATCATTCTCTAACTGATAAATTATAAATGATATTAGTAAAGTCTCATTGACATCATTGAGCTGAAGAACAAAGCTCAATCTCTACAATAGTAGGGACCTACTAACTTGCCAGTAAAATGAGTATTACCGTACACGAGGAAGGAATAAATAATGTTTCATCACTTGCGTCTCCAAAAAAATAAAGTGTATTTTCTGGGAATATATTACTTTAGTTTCCAAAAAATAAAGTGTATTTTCTGGACAGACAAAATGAGTGTCACCAAAAAACTGAAAAACATCCTACAAAAGAGATGATAGTGACTTGGACATATGAACTCTACTTCTGAATTCAGGTCATACAAGACCATCAGACTTAATCTATAGCAGTCTCCAGGTTTATGTGGTAACCTTGTATAGGATTGGATTCTCTCATTATCAGTTGTTGATGATAGGTATAACATTAGTATGACAAATCTGATTGGTGCATATCCTCAAGGGGTTAAGCAACATATGATCTTGGACGGCTTATCGCTTCATTTCTGGAGGTCATCTCACTATTTGCTACTTGTAGATGAACTATTAGGATTGGTAACTTATTTTCTCAGGAAAATAAATATAAATGCAGACAGCCTTCCTTTCAATACTAGAGGGGGAAAAAAAATAAAGGACAACCAAGAACATTGTGGAACTACATGAAAAACCCAGTACCATATCTTTGATATGGAGAAGTGCACTCAAGGTGGAGGGAGCAGAATAATAACTTATAGAAGTCTCATGTGCCTTGGTGTGATTATATTAGTAAATATTACAGAACAGATGGTGGTCTTTTCAATTTACGTCATCTAAAAGCAAACTTCGAAAACTAAATCTAGTACTATTAGAGAATTACTTTATGCTGACGACTGTGCATTGTATGCTGACTCTGTCGTAAACATGCAGAGCACCATAGACCGCTTCTCATAGGCCTGCAACAACTTTGGTCTCACTATTAACACCAAAAAAATAGAAGTCATGCACCAAGCAACATCAAATAGCCAAGATACTGCTACTTCCATCATCGTCAATCTGGAAAAACTGCAGGTAGTCGACAATTTTACTTACCTTGGAAGCACTCTCTCTCGCGATGTCAACATTGATGTGGAAATTAACAATAGACTGGCAAAAGCTAGTGCTGTATTTGGCAGATTACGCAACAATGTATAATCACAGAAGAGGTATAAGAACAACCACCAAACTACAAGTATATCATGCTGCCGTTATACCAACCCTACTATACGCCTGCGAAACGTGGACAGTGTATGCTAGACATGCAAGAAAATTAAATCATTTCCATCTTACCTGCCTACGTAAATTACTAAACATCCATTGGTGGGACAAAGTACCAGACTACGAGGTCTTGGAAAAATCAACCTCAATAAGCATCCACACAATACTTATGAAGGCGCAAGCACGCTGGGCAGGCCATCTTGTGCGTATGGAGAATTCGCGTTTGCCAAAACAAATATATTATGGAGCACTCAAGGCAGGATTTCGAAAAGCTGGTGGACAGAAAAAGGGCTTCAAAGACATGCTCAAGTCATCCTTGAAACATCTTAACATTGACGTAGGCGCTTGGGAGAGCCTCACTCGGATAGAACAGCATGGCATTACAGCATTAGAATGGGAGCACTAGCGGCGGAAGAATTCAGACAAGATACTGCAAGACAGAAGCGGACACGTAGAAAAGAAAAAACATCTCAACCTCACACAGATACCTTCTATTGTTGTCAATTCTGTAAAAGAACATTTTGTGCGCGTATTGGACTTGCTAGTCATTTAAAAACGCACTATTAACTTTTATTATTTTTATTATTTATTGTTATTATTATTATGGTTGAGTTTTTGGTCATCGTCGATCACGACGGACGAACATCATCATCATTAGTAAATAGTAGTTCTCTAAGAGCCCATTGTACTCTTGTCTAATTTATTTACAAATCCACTAAACTTTTCTCCCAATCAAATTTCATCAATAACCAATAACACTTTTTTGACTGAAATATCAAGTACCACATCAATTACATAATTTTTTCAAAGAATGATAAAACCAATATTAAAATTAAATAAATGCACATGCTTGTATGTTCCACTTGCTATTTGCAAACATTTTTGGCAACAACATCTGTCATGAGAAAATTCAGTATTAAATATGGTACAAGTAGAACTGTGGGACAGTGAGGAGTTATTCAACCAGTGAGCCATAGAAACCATCAGCATGCATATCCTTCAACGTTTGCCGAGGGCTAGACTGAGCACCTATGGGGTATCCAGAGCACAATGACATCAGTACATAACAGCTATACTCAAAGGTCCATATATTTAGTCTTGCACAGATTGCCTGTGTGCTACCAAGACTCGAAATGGGTTTATAAAGGATAGTAACACTCTGCAGTACATGTCACAAAAGGTGACTAAGGAGGTTAAAAGTAGAGTTAACTCATCATCATCAGGTGCCATGCAAGCTGGCGAAGGTGGTTATGGCTCTCCACAGCTCTCTGTCCACAGTATTATGTTGTTGTTTCCTTGCCGTGCCAAGTTGTCAAACTGTCTAATATTTTCTCACGTTGTTGCCCTGTCTCTGTTGCCTTCAATTTTGCCTGTTGTGATTATGTTCTCCAAACTTGCCTGTCTAACTACACTGTAATAAAGTCTGATTAAGACCCATGCCTGGATTGCTTGGAAAAAATCAATGCTTTTAACTGCAGCATACCTCATGATTGAAAGAAAGTCACAGCAAAGTCCTTTCTGGATTAGAAAACTGTTCAGTTCATGACATTGCACCATACAGCCAAATTGAGCAAAATGGTAATCTGAGGCACGCAAACACCCTGGAAAACTTCTCTGTCAGAGAATGTCAATCTAGAGCTGGGAGTGACTACTATCTGTCACATGAAACAAAGGTGACAAACTCATACTCCCTTGGGTTCTATCACACTCATCATTTTACATGCATGATATTAGTGCATGTGTGTTTTGGATTGATTAAAGATAGGAAGCTTCACAGATTCAGCTTATATGCACTCAGACTCACCATCATCACTCTCCTTTCTCCAAAGTACCATGAACTGGCTGAAAATTTAAGCAACATAACACTTATACAGTTGCTCCAGCAATACATGCAATATTTTTTTCAACTCTGAAAGTTCAGGTACCCATTCTGTGATATGATTGGAGAACTGAATGTGCTTGGATCAATGAGTCTGTATTACATATATGTGTCATGTGATGTATTCTTTCCAGAACGTTGTCTTCCCAATGAACTCTCTGAACCCCCTTCTGTCTTGGGCGATGGGCTCGCATTTTCCAACAATGTATTCATGTTATCTTTAATGTCGTCAGTCCAACGTCTTCCTGATCTGCTCTTACTCCTCTTCCCAGGTACTCAGCCCTTCATTATTTGTCTTTCTAAATAGTTGTGTCTCTTTATATTACCAAACAGGTGTAGTTTTCTTTTTGCTATTGTGTTTAATAACCAACACTCTGGAATATTCAATGTGTTTATATCTGAGTTTCTCCTTTTTACTTCCATGATATTCTAAGTATCTATAGCATTTCATCTCAAAGGCGTTGATCTTCTTTGCCACTGACTTACTTAGGGTCCATGTTTCATAGCCGTATGTTGCAACCAGAAAAATAAAAGTTCGTAGCATTAACAACTTCGTTTCTATTTTGTTTTTCCATGTTTTTCAAACGTGTTATTTTACAATATACCATTGACAGTCTTTTCTTCCTTATTTCTGCCATGCAGTCCCCTGCAACATTGATGTTTGTTCCTAAGTATTCAAATTTATCCCCACATTCTATCTCAGTATTGTCCATTCTGATTTTTGGTTATTGTGTTGTTATATTTGTTGGCATGATCTTTGTTTTTTGCATGTTTAAATATAAGTTTAGTACGTGTATATTACTAGAACATCATAAATAACATACATACAGAACACTTACATTTGCTGCATACTCATCTGTCTCTAGCCAGGTCCGCAATGTCTTCAAGACAACTTTGGCAGCTCTAGAGTTGGGATAGCCTGAAATATAACAGTATGAATATTTCTACAAAGCCCCAAGTCATCTTAAAGATAATATGTGCTGAATATATAAAAACACATCAATCAAAATCACTTCTACTTCTTCTGTACTCTTTATCAAACTCCTGCTTAGCAGAAGTAGTCTGGAGAATGTACTGCATTGTCATGGTTTACAGCTTGACTGTTATAGTTGCAATATTTGGCCTGACATTCAATTTCAGCATGGCTTTTGGGTTACTTTGACTTATGGAATGTAAATTTCACCTTCGTGTTTCTTCTTAGGGAATGAAACTGCACTCAGTCTGAAACTTGAAAGTGTAGTCAGGAGAATGCATTGGATCATGATTTACAGCTTAGTGACCAGAAATATCTATGTCTTTATACCTGTCACAGCCGAAGACGGATGTGTCGGGCCATTGGCGCAAATAAAACAGTGACACAACGCATTTCCATTCTCTGGACTACATCCTACTGGAAATCTAGAATGGATCATGGTCTTGCTATAAGAGAGATCCAGCAGGAGTTTGAGAATGAACGCTGAAGAAGAAGAAGATACCTGTCACATCTGACTTCAGCATGTCTCATCCTTAGTCACCTTCTACGACATGCACAGTAGATTACAGAATTGCTATTCATTGCTCCCCTTTTGAGCCTAGGCAACATATCATATATTTCTGAATATAAGAAGTTGTGTTTATAAATAAGAGGATGTTGCTTTAATGTCTAAAATGTTGCCAAAATCAGAAACCTGTATATAGACAGAGTTTTTAAGCTAGCAAAATTTTTAAGTGGTTATTAGACCGTATAAGCAGGTAAAATTTCCAAGTGGTGCGTTAGAAAGTTTCAATGTTCTTTCACATGAATTTGATTTTATACGGATCTTTAAAGACGGTGATGTTGGTCTAAAAAATGTACGCATATCCTCAGTAATAACGAACAAGTATGCTCTAGATTGCTGGTCAGCAAAGTGTTAACTAAACAATTTAAGGACAGACTTCGAGCAAAATGAAATTAGTACCGTCATTCGATTTAGCTGTGACATCAATAAAGCTGACATCGTTGCAATCGCTAAATGGGTCAAAGAACAGGATAGGTAGACAACTCTATGCTAAACCTTCATTATTACCTCTTACGACATGAAAGGCAGATCACAGGGTCCCCATTCTTTGTTCCCTTTCTTAAAACCAGCACCACAGTCAGCTTTTATAATTAAATGTGAAATATCTCCAGTGATAGACTAAGTCACTACTCAGTTATTGATGCCACATCCCCTTATGAATGATAGTGGATTAAGTATATAACGAATTATATAATAATTATGTTTGTTTTGATTTCAAGTAATTACTAGAAATATAGTTCTTGTATACTTTTGTGTAATGGGGAGATTTCTTCAGATCTTTATTTGATATCTAGATCACTCCTACTCTCAGCAGTGCATATTTCCATGAGAAGAAACCATCTAAACAGAAGGGGTAATATATAATTATTATAATAATAGATTAAGGAACCACTTACCAAATATACCAGTAGATATACAAGGAAAAGCCTGTAATAGAGATATAATAATGTACATATTAGGGTACAAAATTAAAAACATTTGTATCACATAGCTGTCAACTTATTTTTCAATATATCTATAATTTTAACAATTTATTTCCATATTTCAATAAAAATGTCAGTATTGAGCACCCAAAACCCCCCCTCCCCCCACTTTTTTCTTTGCCCATCAATATGTTAAATACGTGCTAAATGTCTGCATTATTAGTAATTACTGAAGATGTAATAATAAAAACCTTTTTTAAAAAAAAACAACATTTTGTGTGGTTTTTGACACATTATGCAGAGATTTTCTTCTTCTTTTTATACACATTTCTGTAGAAACTGGTTTCAATGTATATACAATTAGAGAGCAGTTTATTTAAAAGACTCTCCTTTCTATAAATAAATTAAAAGACATTTTCTTGACATTTATTTTTTTTTACAAACTTTTCTATTGAAAATCAGTAGAGAATTATCAGTGACTGGTGATTTCTACCTCTTCTGCATTCATTTTCAAATTCCCACAGATTAGAAATCGATAAGTGAGAATGATGTAAACTGTATAATAATAGGATTTATGTAAAACAAAAGATCATTCAGTTTCACAATGGATGCAAAGACTATTGGGTACGGTATGAAAAAATACAGAAAACAGTCTACAAGACAACTTCAACAATAAAACCTTTATCAAGAAAATACATGACAAACAGTAAAAATAAAAGCACTATCACAAATTTATACCACCATTATCTACATACCAATATTGTGTTATCAATGTCAGACATGGACACTAACTAATGAACAATAGAGAATGCTTACTATGTGTGAAATGAGATGTCTAAGAAAAGCAGCGGACAGAACAAGAGATCATGTGAGGAATGAAGAGATTATAAGAAAGGTTGGAACAACATCTGTGGTGAAATATATTGAAAAACAGAGATTGAAATGGTTCTGCCACTTAAAGAGAATCAGCTATATTGGTTAGCATTAAGCACATACAACATGAAATTGGAAACAAGAGGCAGAGGAAGACCAAGAAGAATATGGATTGAGGGAGTACCAATGTTCTAAGAAGTCATAATATTACTGCATAACAAGCGACTAAATGTGTAATAGCACAAAAATCTTTGTCATTTAATCCTGCAGTGCATTACAGAAAAAGCAGAGAAAAGACAATAGATAGACTATTGAAGATTAGCAGGATGTAGTTCAGAGAACAGAGTGCATTGGGACATGGTTTACAGTCTGGCTGCAATATCTGCACCTTTTTGCCTGACACATCCAACTACAGCTTGGCTCTGGGTTACTTTGACCAAGTTGAATACATGCAATGGTATTGTCAATGCAATATTGACAATCGGCTTTCGAACAATGAGCAGGTTCGACCAATTTGTGTTTGAGATGAGCCCACTAGAAGATAAAATACATTTTTTAAAACAGTAAGAATAAACTTTTAAAACTCAATGAAGAAAAATGATAAATAAGAATGATAGAGAAATAATACAGCAGAGTCGATGTGAAATAGAAATAATGAAAATATCTGCACTGCATCACCTACAATTGATGTCAAATGATGTTTCTTGACAAGCTCTAAACATCGAATGTAACAGCTCTTCAACAGTTTTGGGTTTTCTCCTCTTGGACCAACTGTATGAATTACATCTGTGAAATATTTTTATAGTCAGTTATTCTATAATTTATACCTTTTTAAATAGAAATAAGGAAGGATTTATCAGCTAGCATGGGAGATTATCACCATACAGGGCAAAGTTGTTGATGATGAAATAATCCCTATAGCTGTGAACAGGTATGTATTTGGGCACAGTAGATAGAATAATGACCTCTTCAGTTAGTATGAGAATTAAAATAGGCAGATCATACAGACTAGATGAATATTTATTAACCGATGCAGTGCAGTTATTGTGCCCGACTCTCAGCTCATGCTTTAAAATAAAAACAGACAAACACAAAACATTCTATAAAGCCCAGTCTTAATTAAATCTATTGTGTTGTGTCACAGGAGTTCACAGTAAAAAAAAGTTATTTTACTGGCTGATTTAGAGAAGAGCTACAGCAGGGACTTTAATGGGAGGAGGGTATAATACATTATGACACAATTGTTTTTTTAATGACACAGTAATAGTAACTACAAGATTGTAAGACATTGAACAAATGTAAAATGAGCGTGAATCAATATCTTAAATTATTATTTAATATGTACAAGAAGTTAGCTATATAAGAAGTATGTATTCCTATTGCTATATTAAAAAAGACTGAAAACCCATTGTTTTACTCTAAGTAAAGTGATCTAGTAACCACTGGATAGATTAAGAGGACAAGAGATAGAAGAAGACAAAGAGAGAAATTTCTGGATGTGTTGTCAATGTGGCACAAAAAGAAATCGCCAACTTAACACATTAATAACACAAGAGACAGAGAGTTGTGGAGAAGCATAATCATCTATATCACTCAGCATGGCACTTGATTGACTGATGTGACTAATTCTCCTTACCAAAATTCAAATGTGTTAAGCAGAAACAAATTCAACAATTAAATGACTTTTTTCTTTGCAATAAGGTTTAATTTATTTAACCTTTACGACTCTATAGTTGCAATTTTGCGCCTATGAGCACAGGCTAAATTGTGCCTGTGGACGCAATCCCGCTACATACGACATCGCCCGATTCCCGAGTACGGAACTTCACGAAGTAATGATCCTGTGACGTATAAAACCCGCCAAACGAAGCTAGGAATACATCACAGTTTAAAGGTCAAATTCCTTTACTCATTACGATTGCAAGAAGGGAGAAAGCCGGCTGGATTTGTCAACGAATTTCTAGAGCAACGTTGGCCATTTTGTAGCCATATTTTACTATCAAATTGAGTACCGCGTGGTTTGTGTAGTCATTCAAAACACCTAAATAATATGTATCAGGGGTGCCACGTGTGTGCATAGACAATAATTACGCTGCGTGTCGGCCTAGACCTAGTGTTGACCGGAAGTTATATGCGATTTCTTCATGTTTTTTTAGTTTTTTTTTAGTTCATATTATATTAGTTTTGATAAAAAACAATATATATACAATAAGTATAGATATTTATGAGGATTTTATCAATGTTGCCACACATTGCTCAAGTATTAGGGTTGTCAAGAAGTTATATGTGCGATTTGGAAATGGCGTTTTGTGATTCCCCCCCCCCCCCCCCCAAATTTTCAACTTCTATACTTGCTCACAACTGTCATATCATACATACAACAACAAAAAAACATGACTATATTCACTCCTTTATTTAGATATGCAAAAATTATTTTGATATCTTTTAAAACAAAAAAGTTATCACATTTTCAAAACACCCACCATCAATAACGCAAATTTTCCAAAAAAGAATTCAGGCCCCAGGGGATGATTCTTAATTTTTAATTCGGAGCCCTAAAGATTAATAAATAGCAAGATACAGTTGGAAACTGAATCATGTGTATGTTGAATTAAAACACAATTATGACCTCTTTCTTATGTTAAATTATGGTTAAAACATAATGCAACGAACACTTAGCTGGAAGTTTGTATCCGCAGGTGATTTTAGCATCTCCAGATTTACACCCATCCAGAGTTTCACATTCAGCTAGTAAATCAGATCCAGCTGCTCTATGGATAGCTCCATCAACTAAATGAACATAAATAACACATTTAGAAATTATTAATTGAGATGCAAGGCATGAAAATTATGTTGATCACAGAGTTTGATTACAAAATAAGATGCTATAGTGAATAAATATAATGAACACACTGCCTATCATCTTGATCACCTTTACTGACTAAGGATCTCATACACAGATGAATGTCTATGTGGATCCAGAACCCAAACTCTTGAATACATATTTCAGGACTGCACAACATACAAAGAGCAGCGAGTGGATCTGGCCAGAGGATACAGATTTGAGGCAAAAGGCATGGAGCAGCTGTTCTGACGTGGAGATGATAGTGGACTTTGCCCCAATGACATGGTCTGACAATATAACATGACTGCAATTACTGAATGCAAAAGAAGAAGTGATTTTACCTAGAAGGGTTTACCTTATTGCAGTGATCTGAATGCATGGGCCCCACGATGATCAGCGCTATTGAAATGCATAACGACAAGAGTAGGCGATCTGTCTAGAAGATGTCATGGCACGAAGATGTTGGCAGAAACAGTCATTTAGTTCTTTGCCAGTTTCATCTAAATATTTGCATGTTACAATATTTACAAATAATAATATAAATGGCATTACGGGATTTACTTGTAAAGGCAATGTCAATTGTAAAAATGGCCGTAGGAAATTATATGTAGCGAATCTGAACTACGTAGGCACAAGTGTAGCATATGCCATCTGTAAGTACAGTTGCCATATTGTTTATGTGCTGCACATGCGACACCTGGTGCCACCTGGTGAAACAGGAACATAAAGTTCAAAGCTGCTGTCACCTAATGTAACCTTTAGAACCATCTACTATACTTTCCTGCCATCTTACAAAACTTTGTGACTTTCTTATTGACTTGCCCTCATAATTTAGTAACTTCACTGGACATTCCCATACAAAGAGATCATGTGAGGAATGAAGAGATTACAAGAGCTGTTGGAACTATATATGTGGTCAAATCTATTGAAAAACAAGGACTGAAATGGTTCAGCCACTTAACCTTTAGCAAGCCAGATTAAAAAATACGAAACGTCTCCCTGCCACCGGATTCTTTTTTGAAAATTTGCATTATTGATGGTGACTGTTTTGAAAATGTGATAATTTTTTGGTTGTTAGAGATATTTAAATAATATTTGCACATATAAATAAAGAATTGAATTATGCATATATTGGTGTAATTTATGTACGTGTGTGTGTGATACCAGATGTATGAGAAAGTGGTAAAGACGTTTTTCACAAAAAACATATATTTTATAACAAATAAAGAGGGAAAAAGTAAGAAAAAAAAATAACTTACCTTACATATCGAATTCCTTGGCAACACTGTAAACTAAATCACGCAAATCTGTTGTATTTATGTTCTTTCACTGCGAAATTATCAAAATATAGCCGGGGGAACTGTATAAAACATGTAGATTTGCAGTAAAATCGTTCTTTGAGCTTAGGCCTAGAGTTATTTTTTCTGCCACTTCAAAATATTCGATATCAAACGTACAAGTCCCCAAATCAGCACGGCATTCTGTATATTCACTGCTGTGAAACTAAATAACCTAATAATCCATGATTCAAGCCACAATTCAATGTTATTTTATTCGAAATACGATGAAATAAAAGTCTGTAAAACCGATCCATCATCATGGCATCGTACCGGTGTACAGATGTGGTCAGATTAATTGCTCTTAAACTTTTACGAATAGCTAGCCATTCTCAAAAACGATCATGTCGGAAGTGGGGGATGTACCGGCTTCGATTGCGCATGTCCCCAGCTATGTGCACGGACTGTGGTACGTGTAAATCTCACGATATTATCGTTGGGTGGGCCGGACCGCCAAAAGCGCGCGCAGCCATTTTGTTTCTCGGCGGCTGCAATTGATATAGGCTCGGTGAAGGTTAATGTGAATGAACCTTTATTGACCAGCAACAAGATCATACAACATAAAAATGGGAACAGCAAGATGCAGAGGAAATCCAAGAAAAAGGTGGATTGAAGAAGTAACAAACATTCTGAGATACCACAATAGTACTGCATATCAAGCGACTAAACGTGCCATAGCCTGAAAACTGATACATTAAATCATGCAAACCCTTACAGCAAAATCTGAGAAAATACAACAGATAGATTAGTTAATTTAGAAGTCAAACATGTAGTTATTTAATTAGATACATTATATAAGAATAATTGATATATATTCTGTGTAGGATATTCTTTCTTAACTACTGCTAAATTGTTAGTCACCACTTATACATCCAGTCGCATGGTCACTGCAACAAGTATGGTCAACGTCATTACTTTGAAATAGCTCAGGTGAGGTAGGATTGCATGATTGGCCCACTAACCCCAAGGTCACAGAGGACAACTTGTAGAATATATAGTTTATTTTTTGTGTGGATTCCACAGAAGAAATTATATATTGTGTGTCATGTGATGTATCCTTTTCAGAACACAGTCTTCCTTATGAATCTCCTGAAATCCAGGCGGTCTCTGGAAAGTTGTCCCACCTCCTCTAGTGACATGTGCATGTATTGCTGAATATCTTTTGTCCAGTGACATCTTGGTCAACCTTTGCCTCTACTACCTTCTACTGCACCTCCAACAATACTCTTTCCGTGCTATTGTGTTTCTTCACATGGCTGAAAAGCCCCAACTTCCTTCTTAAGATGGTGTTTTAACTAGCATGTCTTGGTTGGGCTTTCTTGCTTTCCATGGCATTCTCAGGACTCTTCTATACATACTGACAAAATAAACACTTTGTCACATCACCAAAACAAATAACAAAAATGACACCTCAGGTGGTAGTGTGGATAATGGGTCCACCCTCACAAACCCAACTCAGCTCATGGTTCAAATGCTGATCATTCACATTGTACAGTCTATACAATTTGATGTATTAAATATTTAATAATAATAATACAATTAGTAGTGCCTAAAAATTCAACTATAGCTGAATAGCAATTTCCTATACATGATATGCTTCAATTAAAATTTAACAAAATATTTGCAAATTAAATTTTAAAGTAAAAATGTGTGGCCAAACCTCCACCACCCCCAAGTAAGGACTCATTGGCAGCATTTGCTATTGCATCAATTTCTAGTGTTGTTATGTCTCCTTGGAAAATTGATAATTTCTTGTTTAAATCTTCCCGCACTTCTTTTTGCTCTTCTGAGTCATTAACTGTAAAGAAAATAAGAAAGTACTACATAGCTGAGAGATAAAAAAAACCAAATATAATCTAAAAAATAATAGAATTAAAAGTAGTAAGCTACTAATATACTGTGTAATATGACCTTGTCATTAGAGGTGAGAAAGAGAGTTCTGCAGTCCTATATAACCCCTATGTTACATATGGGTGCGAGTCTTGGACAATAAACAAACTGGAAAGTGAGAAATTAGAGGCAACAGAGATGTGGTTCTACAGAAGAATGCTGAGAATACCATGGATTGCCAGAAAAACTAATGTAGAGGTGTTGAAAGAGTCAAATGCAAAACAGACCTTAATCAACAATATAAGAAAAAGGCAATCTTCTTTTTTTGGCCACTTCATGAGGTTTAGTGAACATAGTCACAACGGGCAAAACTGAAGGCAACAGAGACAGAGCGCGACAACGTGAGAAAATATTAGACAGTATGACAACCTGGCATGGCAAGGAAACAGCAACGACTTTGATACATAATACTGTGGTCAGAGAGCCATGACCGCCTATGCCAGCCAGCATGGCACCTGATGATGATGAAGCTACTAATGATGACATTTCCAAATAAATTTTGTATAGATTTAATCCGCCGAAGACGGATGTGTCGGGCCATTGGTGCAAATAAAACGGCAACACAACCAATTTCCATTCTCTGGACTACATCCTGCTGGAAATCTAGTAGGACCATGGTCCTGCTAGATCCAGCGGGAGTGTGAGAATGAACGCTGATGAAGTATAGATTTAAAACCATGAACAAATAAAATATAACTTACCGGTACTAGATTTAAAGGACTAACATGTATAATTTGAAAATATTAATTATTGTAACAATTGTTAATTTAAAAAATGTGAAATACCTGTATTTTGTTTCACTGGTTTAGAGTGTACTCTGAGCATGTAATGGTAATACTCTGGCCATGTCTGTACATCTTTTAGTGTTGTATACTTGTTTCTATACATCTTCCTTTTCGATTCCAGACTCATTGACAAGAATTTTTCTGTAATAAGGTGTCAAAGAAATTAACAATATATACAGGTGGTATTGACATTCAAAGATGCACATTGCTCTTATGCAATTCCAGGGTTAAGCATTAATAAACAAAAAACTAAAAGCATATCCATGTGATGATGTTCCTCCTTCGCAAGTGAAGATGAGCATAGCATGAAAAACATTAAATGCGATGGAGAAAAAAAAATAAAATAATTAAAATGAATGTAATGCATCTCAGAATTAGGTAGATTCCAAGCTCACGCAAATTACCCGGCGAACGCTTCAGATATCAACCTCAAGCTGTGTTAGACTGTGATGAAATTAGATTTTATTACATCCAATTAATCAATAACTCTGCCTACTACCTTTTGGTAAATGCATCCTGCAAAACTGTCACAGCAGTGTCCCAAAGCTTGCCTGGAAAGTGCATTTGTTAGGTTCACTAGCCATGACAAGAAGATCTTAGTAGCAATATACAAATATTATGCCACAGGAGACAACTTGATCCTTGATTATAAACCAGCATCACTGCACATGGAATATTCCCATTAGTTCTCTGCTCTCAGTCCCAGCAACCATTCAAGAGTATGCAGACTCAAAGTTCCAGCCAAATGTTGATTAGGTCATTTTCATAACTTTCCAGAGAGGACACACTTTCTCCCCTCACCTCAAGGCTATCCTCATATCTGTCATTCTTCATATGTGCTCATTACACTTGCAGCATCATCATCTTCATTCTGTAGTAAATCAAAGAAAGTCCTTATTAGAAAGGCTCTATCTGTCTTCAATACTTATGACATCAATGCAGTGAAACATAACCTTTCCATAAGACCAATGAATTGTACATCTGCAATAGTTAGAAATTTATTTGAAAAGAAATTTACATGTGGGCGAACAAAGTGCAAATCAATTCTAGTAAATGCTTTTGCAATGTGAGAAATAGACATAGAATTGAAAGAAGCTAAATACATTTCAGTTATGGTGGACACCTCAAACTATAGGGATTTGAAGTTGATACTGGTCCTTGTTAAATATTTTATTCCAGATAAAGGCATTCAAAACTGCTCACAGATCACATCTTGAACATTTTGCAGAAACATCAATTGACAGAAACGGTTGTGCTGCTCACATTGTCCATAATGGTGTTCAGACAAGTGCTGATATGTTGCCAGTCGACATTGAAACAATTGTGGACAAAGTTTTTCAGTATTTGCATATTTACCCGGTGAGAGTAGAGGAATTGAAGAATTTCTGTGAATTTTTAGAAATAGAATACAAACGTGTTCTTGGAAGTGTGAAAACTAGATGGTTATCACTGACAGCTGTGAGTAGGGTTATTGATATGCATAATGGACTCAAGTCCTATTTTCTGTGACAAGATAAATGCTCTACACTACTGAAAGCATTTTTTACGATCAGAATTCATTACTTTGGCTCCATTTTCTCCAAAAGCCAGGTGAAATTATTATCTGCAACAGTAATGAAAATAGAAGGGCATAATATTTTGGTAACTGAAGAACTAGATGTGTTGAGACCGAAAATAATGACCAGAAAAATTGAAAATTTCCAAACACTTAAAATGACATCAATTATTTTCAAACTTAAAGATGAGGGTGATTTTTATGATAAAGATTTTTTGGATACCACATATTTATACTTTCCTAGAATATTTAAATCAGTGAATTTACTATTTCCAACCTTTGACAGCATTTCACTGGATTAAGCTGGAGACTATTAACTTGGGCTGATGTTTCAACAAGTTTAAAAGCCATCAGTAAGGTTGATAAAATATCTGAATATTATTGATGAAGATCAATGAAATCAACCACATAAATAATATTATGAACAGCAAGATTGAAGAATTGAAGGACACAAACGCTGAAGTGGATACAAAGTGGTGTATCTATTTTAAAGTGCTACAGGAAAAAGACATCCAGTACAAAAAAAAAACATAGTGGTAGTTGTTGGATTTGTTATGGCAATTCCAGGAACCATCGCAGCTGTGGATATAATTTTTTCAATGTTCTTTGTGGACGGATTAAAAAGAACAACATCTTTATATGTTTAATCACTAAGACAGTGAAGGCAATGATAGTGATAAAGACACGCTTTAAGATAGTATCATGCACAGAATTTCACAAGTGTATCTCTAGAGGAACTTTTGAAAAAAATAATTTCTTCGCATAAATATGTGAATGATGATGATGTTGATACATTGTAGTGCAATTCTTAGTCATGTGGACAAGTCTTATTTCTGAAAGTTATTATGTCATAATACTGTTATTATTATATTGCAAGAAATAATTGTCTGAAATACTTTTAAAATGTTAAAAATAATGTGACTACTCTATAATACACCTCAGTTATATATTCATTCATTCATTGATACCATGCCTTCCAGCGTAGGCGATCATGTCTCTCCACAGTCCTCTTTTTGTTTTACATTTAAATATAGCTTCTGATGATTTGACACCATGCCAGGCTCTCAAGCTATCCAACATTTTATCATGTTGTCTTCCTCTGTTTCTCTTACCCTCGATCTTTCCAGTTGTTACGATGTTCTCTAGCCAACCTCTTCTCATGACATGACCCAAAAACTGTGATTGTCGTCTTCTAATACAGTTAATACGTTCTCTATTTGAGTTAACGAGTTTTAGAATTATAGCATTACTCTTTTTAGCTGTCCATGATATTTTCAACATTCTTTCTATAAAACAGCATCTCTGTGGCCTCCAGATGGTTTCTTGTAAAATTGTCAATTGACCATGCTTCACTACCATATAACAGTATGGGCTGTATGTAACATTTTAATATGTTCTTTCTTACTTCCATTGATAATGATTCATTACATAAGATGTTCCTCATTTCTGGAATGCTGCTTTTGCCTGTGCTGTTCGACTTTTTATCACAGTGACGCATCTACCATCTGAAGTAATAACTGCGTCCAAATATTTAAATTTGACTACTTGTTTAAGAACTGTCCCGTTGACCTTGATGTTACATTTAGAAGGGTTAGATGTTTTAGATGTAACCATTACCTCTGTTTTCTTGGTGTTCAAACTGAGATCTTTGTTTGCGCTTTCTTCTACTATAGTTGTAATCAATTGTTGTAGTTCTTTTTCACTCTTTGCTACCAGAACCGTGTCGTCAGCATATCTCAGGGTATTCATATTATATCTACCTACAGCTATTCCTGGCATATTTTCTATAGATCTAAAAATCATTTCACTGTATAAGTTAAACAGATCAGGTGACAGCACACACCCTTGTCAGACTCCTTGTCTTATTGGATGAAATTTCCCTATTTGATTGTTGATTTTGATTGCTGCTGTTTGCTGCCAATATATATTCTCTTTTATTCTAAGGTCTATACTATCAATGTTGATATCCTTTAACATACTGATGATTTCCTTATGTTTCACTTTGTCAAATGCTTTCGTATAGTCTATGAAGCACAAAAACAGATATGTCTTCACTTCAATTGATCTTTCTATCAACATTCTAATGATATAGATGGCATTATTTGTTCCTTTTTCAGTT
This sequence comes from Meghimatium bilineatum, assembly GCA_034231615.1. NCBI lineage: Eukaryota > Metazoa > Mollusca > Gastropoda > Stylommatophora > Philomycidae > Meghimatium > Meghimatium bilineatum. The sequence goes on along the minus strand of CM067322.1, from coordinate 60,294,280 downwards.
ACAAAACCGTTTTGTTCTTCGCCAATTTCTGGCCTCCGTTTCCTTCTTACTCTCATCATGATGACTCTATTTAAAATGTTAGTCATAATACACATTAAACTTATGGTACAATGGTCATCACATTCAATAGCTCCCAGTTTTTTAGGTAATGTTATGAATATGGATTTTAATAAATCTTCTGGTAAATAACCAGTGTTGTAAATATCATTCAATAGCTTTGTTATTACTTCTGTGCCAAAATCACCTATTGCATCAATCTCTTCTATTGTTATATTATCTTGTCCAGGTGACTTTCCCTTTTTCATTTGTTGAATTGTTAGTTCTACCTCCGGTTTTAGTATAGGTGGGCCTTCATATGTGTTCTGACTTGTTGGGTTAGGTCTATTGTCATCGTATAATTCTTTAATACATTCTGTCCATCTTTGGTTCTTGTCCCATTAAAACTGATCCATCCTTAGATTTCAGACAGCCGATGGATGCTGTTGATCTTTTGTCAACAAGTACATTTATTCTTCTGTGCATATTTTTCATGTCAATTTTGTGTTCATGTTCTATTTCTTGACAGCTTAGATTTAACTGCTTTTCCTTTGCCTCTAGACATTTGTTCTCTATTTCTTTATGAATTACCGGGTATTGAATATTTTTCTTTATCTTGTTTATATTTTCTTCTTTTTTCTATCAACTTTAGTATTTCATCCGTCATCCATTTTTTCTTCGATTTTGGCTTGATCTTTGGTATTAGTTCCGAAGATGTTTGTTGTAGTGATTCCTTTAGAACAGACCACTGTTCGTCAATACTCTGAATTTTCTCGATGGCGTTATATCTATTTTGTATTGCGATGTTATATTTTTCTTTTAGTTCTTTGTCTTCTTGGAGTTTCGTTAAATCTAATCTCACATGTCTAGTAGATCACTTTATTTTCTTTAAAATGATTCTCAGTTTACCTATTACCGGTACATGATCGCTGTTACAGTCAGCCCCTGGTCTTGTCTTGACGGAGATCAGACTGTTTCTAAATCTACTTCCTATCAAAATGTAATCTATTTGGTTACGCATTAGTTATATATTATAAGTGAAAAATAACTTGCTTAACAAATATCTTATATACTAATTGCATACTATGGAATTTTAAGCTGCCTTTTTATGGGCAGGAAAAAGCCAAAATGTCCCATTTTTGGATCTAGGAAATCTGGTCACCCTAGCCTAGGCATAAATATAAATGAAGCATAGGGGTTTAGCTCTAACATGTATAGAACATTCATATTCCACTATTATTGAATTTTTAAATACTACTAACAAACCAAATCATATAACCAGTACACTTTCAGTATAGTGTGGGCAACTAGCCTAAAGCCTAAAGAACCAATGTTTCCCAATATTGGGCGCATGCCTCACAAGAGGTCAATTTGATTGTTTGGGGGGGGGGGGGCACAATTTGAACAAAATGTAATTAGGCTTCACTTTGGGAGTAATTCAATTTTTTAATACAAATATATATATACGGTATATGATTTTCCTCCCTCACAAGCAAAGATGAGCATGGTATAAAAACAATAAATGTGATGAGCAAGTATTAAAAAAAAATGCAATTGTCTAATTTTATACCGCCGAAGACGGATGTGCCGGACAATTGGCGCAAATAAAATGGCGACACAACGCATTTTCATTCTCTGGACTACATCCTGTTGGAAATCTAATAGGACCATTGTTCTGCTATAACAGAGATCCAGCGGGAGTTTGAGAATTAACGCTGAAAAAGAAGTCTACATTTATTTGTGAGTTCGTAGATGCCCGATGAATCCAATATGTGTCAGGAAAGTTCTATTGCAGTGCATACGGTTCAGGAAAGGAAAGTTTTCGGACTTGTCTTTCAATTTCCGTCATTTGTAAATTTCCCACAGTGTTCTTTTTTTTTTCAATTTAGTGATGCCAGCAGTGATCTAGATGTGCAAAGCTAAGCGATGAAGGGCTGTAGTCTCCCAGGAGCTAGGATCGATGGTGCAGTGCTTGAGAGAACTGTTTAGGTGATCCTTGAAGCGCTTTTTCTGTCCCCTGTTGAACATTTACCATCGCATAACTCCATATAGGATAATCTCTTTGGAAGGCACATGTCTGGCATATGGACGATGTGGCCAGTCCAGCAGAGTTGGGACCTAGTCAGCAGGGCATGAATGTTTTGCACACAGGACTTTTGAAGGATCTTCATGTTTGGTGCTCAATCTTGTCAACGTACACCCATGAGATTTCTTAGGCACTGAAGGTGGAAAGAGTTTAGCTGTCGAGTGTGTCTCGCATAGGCAGTCCAGGATGACACAGCATAAAGCAGTGTTGGTAGAACCACTGCGCTGTACACTTACAATTTAGTTGTCAAACTGAGACCACGCCTGATATAGATGTTGGCACGAAGGCTCCCGAATGCCGCACTGGTGCAAACAATATGCAGGACATCCTTGTCAATTGTCACAGATTGTGATAGGGTGCTGCAGAGATATATAAATTTATTGGCAGTATTGAGTTTTTGTTCCTTTACTGTTATTACTGGTTCTGTGTAGGGACACCTGGCACTGGTTGATGCATTACTAATGTCTTCGCAGTGCTGTTGGTGAGACAGAATGCATCACAGGCCAAATAAAATAGGTCCATGCTTTCCTGCATGTCTTTCAGACTGGTAGCATTTAGTGCACAAACATCAGCGAACAAGAAGTCATGAATAATGTCAGTCTTAGTTTTGATCTTAGCCTTTAATCTACCAAGATTGGATAATCATCTAAAAGCACAATAGCAAATTCCTGCACTGTTATTCCAGAAGGCATCATTTAACATGGCAGAGAACACCATGCTGAAGAGCGTCGGAGCCAGGACGCAACCCTGTTTGACACCGTTAGTCACTGGAAATGGGTTTCAGTGTGCACCATCGTCTTGCACACATGTTGTCATACCATCATGGAACTGGCAAACCCTATTGATGAATTTTTCAGGACATCCAAATTTGGCCATGATCTTCCAAAGTCATTGCGATATATAGTGTTGAAATGTCACTATGAAATATATATATTACACAGGGGTGATTCTAAAATCACAATTGTAGAAAGACAGGTGGGGCATGGTAAAATAAAAAGCTGGGATACACTGCTTTAAATCATAGTTCAGTATCATAGTATGGTCCATATTATTCATTTAAATTATTGATGCATGCATCATATAGTTACCTAGTTAATCTATGTTCTAAGACAGGGACAATTTATGATAATGCTAGAGTGTTGCCTATTGTGAGTTTTAACAGTCTCTGTCAGTAATGTGGACATCAATAACGTCATTATTATTAAATGAGGCCTAGGCCTAAATAAATCTGATACAAGAAAAAAAAAGAAAATGATTGAAGTTACCTCTTTGCTGATCAATCTCAAGCTTACGAATACTTGTACCAATACTTTGTTTTGCTATGCGTTTTACAGTAGAAGATGCCCCTTCTTCTCCTGAACTGTCTCTACTTGTATTATGTACTTTATCATCAACCGTTTCAGTTTCATTTCTTTTGGTATCTGTCTCATTCAACTCATCATGGGACTCGTTCGGGTTTGTTGATTCCTTGAGTTCTAGCACAGACAAGCTCTCTGATTCACCAGTGTTATCATCGTCTGACTTTGAAGACATTTCAGGAAAAATTCTTTACACACAGTTGGTCCTGGCATAAATAAGGAATGGGCACGTCTAAACATAAGCTGTGCAGAGTGCTTTCAGTTTAATTTAGTTTAAAGATTAAATTTAAGTCTAACAGGATGATCGATAATCATCACACTCCGCTTGAAACAGAAAGAATTACTTCCCCTTGTTAATATAAACGTAAAATTATTCGCGCGAGACAAGACTACGTGAATCATCTCGCCCTGTATATATATTTAATAACTGTTCAGAATCCAATAATACAAGTTAAAAAAATTAAAGTAAGGCAATATGTTTATGATAGTCTGAATGTCTAATCATTTTCAACGAAAAATCATTTTCAACGAAAATGAATGGCGTTCAACATTATTAATGAAAATGTAGAGATTCGGGATGTAGAGATTAAATATATAGAAGTCCAAAAAAGTATCTATATTTGCTTCATAGACTACAGCAAGGCCTTTGACAGAGTCCAACATGAAAAATTAATCAAATGTCTTCAAGAAATAGGCATAGATGGAAAAGACATCAGGCTGATTAGAAATATATATTGGGAACAAACTGCATCAATAAGGTGTGAAAACAGCTACTCACCGTACATAGAAATAAGAAGAGGGGTAAGACAAGGATGCATTTTATCACCAAGCCTATTTAATATCTACACAGAGAATATCTTTAAAAATATAGAAGAAATACCAGGACTCAAGATCAATGGGAAAATAATAAACAACATTAGATATGCAGATGACACTGTTCTTTTAGCAGAAAGTGAACATGAACTACAAAGACTAATAGATCAAGTCAATAAATCAAGTAATGAATATGGACTGGATATAAACATTCAAAAAACAAAAACCATGATAATCAGCAAAAACACAGAAGAACAGGAGGTAAACATAAACATACAGGGAGAGAAACTACAACAAGTAAAACAGTATCAATATCTTGGACACATAGTCACAAATGATGGCAGATGTGAAACAGAAGTTAAAAGGAGAATAGGAATGGCTAAAAGTACCTTCAATGACATGAGGAAATTATTAATATCTAAACAAATTACAAACAAGTTAAAAATGAGAATGATAAAATGCTACATCTATTCCATATTAATGTATGGCTCAGAAACATGGACACTAAATAAACAATTACGAGAAGACAAAATTGATGCCTTTGAGATGTGGGTATATAGAAGAATAGGGAGAACATCATGGAAAGAGAAGAAAGCAAATAAAGAGGTGCTAAAAACACTTAATATGAAGAAAGAACTACTAAGAGAAATAAAGATCAGGCAAATAAAATACTTTGGACACATTAAAAGACATGACACCCTATTGAAGACCTTACTTGAGGGTAAAGTCAAAGGGAAGCGAGCAAGAGGTAGGCAGAGATACAAGTGGGAGAGTAACATTACACGATGGACAGGTTACAGTCTAGCAGAGTGCACCACCAAGACAAGAGACAGGAGATGTTGGAGATACGTTGCAGCCAACCTTCGTTGCGGAGACGGCACTTGATGATGATGATGATGAGAGATTCGGGCAATGGAAATTGGCCTCAAAATAAATCAACTGATAGCCAATAATGCTGTGGGTGTTATTATGTTCACAGATGGATTTGTAAGCGGTAAAGTAGTGATGAATCTGACTGACGTATTATAGCTAAATCTAATAATGTAGTAGGTCTATATTGTGCAGTGCGCACTCACTACTATGAGAACAACCTGTCTATTGTCTATCACCAGGTGAATGATGGTTGATCGTATTCACACTTGCCGTTAAGCGTAGGGGTGGGAGCTTAAGCTGTTGTTCCAAGGCCAGATGTGTCGCCGCGGTTGCATGTAGTTCATGTTTATTCAAGGTTATCTTGATGTTTTCTATCCACCGTTTTCTTGCTCTACCTTTAGCTTTACGCCCGGATATTCTTTTGTTATATGCTCTTACTGGTAGCCTATTTGGTTTGGGTTAATTCTCATAAGGTGACAGAAACATTTGACTTGCTGTCTTTCAATATGTTCAATACATGATATTATACCAACTCTTTTCCTAATTTCTGCGTTTCTTATTTTATCTAGTTTAGTAGCTATTACAGCTTTTCTCAGACACTTCATTTCACATGTAAGGATTTTCCTCTGCTATGAGACTGTTAAAGACCATGTTTGACATTTGTAGCATAGTGTAGGTATAAAAATTGTAGATATATTATGTTTTTTTTTAAATTTCCATCTTGATCTTTGGGAGAAGAAGTAATGGTGAAAGTTGGTAGGTCACTGTATTTGCTTTTTGTCTATTTCTCTGTCTAGTCTTCCATTTTCGGAAAAAATACTGCCTAGATATTTAACATAAATAGTTGTCCACCGATATTGTCTGTTCTCTCCGTAATTACTGAACGCATTTGCTTCATATTTTGCATGAGTGCATTATTTCATAACCACGTTACAGATTTATGATTACTTATTATCTAGATTGAACGGATTTATCGCAGCAGTCGCTACGAATGTCATTTTTAAGGTAGTAATGATTTTATTTTGTGAAAAAGAAATGTTTACAGTAATTGCTGGCATAGGCTGGTATAGTTCATTTGTTGTTGCATGGGTAAAAATGAAATATTCCGATGGAATATTTTTTTTCCGTTTGCATTGAGATTATATGCAACGAGATATAAATTTAACAGTTAAACGTTTATATAAGTATAGTATTGTTTACAATCTCGTCAATTTAAATTAAACGTAAACATACATTGTACATACTGTAGTCATAATCATCTTTGTCCTAGTTTGAACATTCTAAGTAGTAGTGTTAACCTTCTGAAATCTTCTATCAAAACATTTTCTGAGTTCAATCTACAATGCGGAGAAAATTAAGTGTCCATCATTTAATATTATCAGTTTATGTCTTTTGTTTTTCACCTCTTATCCTAACACCTTCTAGTTTGCGTAATTGTTTTAGAGAGAGCTTCATTTCTCATCAAATGACTATATCGCAACAGCCAACTACGTTTAACGATTGTCTGTATTGTATTGTTGTCCAGCAAGGCTAGTCTATATATTATATATTAATATCACATATGTCTTTACATTGATATATATGTCACATCGACTGTGTTGTTTTTATATGTTCACTATTATGTTGATGTTATCAAAATCCAACTTCTCCTTTTTCCTCTGTTCTTGTTTATAGTTATTCTAATTGTCTATCCATCTATCTACGTATACACCGTGTCCCTTTTTGCCATACGACAGCAGGGGTAGAAGAGTTCGCTGGAGATGGCCTTCTTGTGTGCTGTTTGTAAGCTTGTTGCTGTGGCTTCTTTGATTTCTGTGATCCATTTCATACATGGTCTCTCCATCGAGACCAGCACCGTGCAGAGGTGATGGGGCTTAGTTCAGCCATCAGGGGCTGGAAACTAAGACTGGTCGGGCAGTCCCACTCGAGCAGGACCATAGTCCTGCCCTAGTAAGCAGAGTGCTGAAGACGGAGGCATCCAGCCAAAAGGCGCACAGATAATCAGGATGCCACGCACAAAACACAATGGAAACATGTCTACATCTATAAAAAGTTATGGTGCCTGCCCTGTGGCGGACGTTCAGGCAGGGACGGTGCCGGGCCCTATACCTCGAAAGGGCCCAACCTCAGTTACTGGAAGTCCTTCTCAATTGCCCCGAGGAGCCAGGAGGCAAGGGAATAGAGCTACTGGCCAAACAAACAAACGACCAATAAAAATAATGCACTGGAATGCTGAGGGTGTCAACAGTAAAAGAGATGGATACAGCAAAAAATTGGAACTTGAAAATGTCCTCAGTGAAGAACAAGTTAACATATGCTGTATCCAAGAAACACACCTCAGCAGCGACATAGCCTTCAAAATCAGAGGCTACCAGTGCTACCGATCTGACCGAAAGGACAGGCGAAAGGGTGGAATTCTGACACTTGTTAAAAACAATATCAGCGCATGTCAGCTTGAAGTATATATGGAAGGGGCAGAATACCAGATGCTCCACCTAAAAACAGACAGTGCAGAATTCCATCTCCTGAACTACTACTGCCCAAATGATAAACCATTGGCACTAGACACAATTCCAGACAAAGAGAGACTTATGGTGTGTGGTGACTTCAACAGCCACTCTCAGAGCTGGGGCTACGATCATATTGACAAGAGAGGTGAGGAACTTGAGAGCTGGCAGGATGAAAATAATCTCATCCTTATTAACCAGCCAGCAGACTCGCCAACCTTCTACTCGAGAGCATGGCACACCACCTCTACACCAGACCTAGCATTCCACTCACCAGGCTTGGAATGGAACATCACACGTGTCGTTGGAAAGCAGCTTGGAGGTAGTGACCACAGACCAGTATTTCTGGAAATCCACAATGAATTTACCACGGACAGCAGCACGCTCACTAGGTGGAACTATAAAAGGGCAGACTGGAAAATGTACCAGCATTTAACCAGTGTTCTAGCTAAGGACATGAACTTGGACAAAGACATCAATAGAGCAGTGAGTGAATTTAATAGATGTATACTACATGCTGCTAGTAAAACCATACCCAGGGGGGCACGCAAAAACTACAAACCCTACTGGAATGATGAACTGGAAAAGCTGCAAAATGAGATGGAAACATCTAGACAGCAGGCTGAGAACAGACCTAGCCAAGAACATCACAACAAATATCAGCAAACAAAGGCTAAATTTCAAAGAGCCAAGTTACAAGCCAGACGGAGCAGCTGGAAAGAAAAAACAGAGTCGCTGAACCTAGAAAGAGATACTAGGAAATTATGGAAACTTGTAAAACAACTAAATGATGAAGGTACAGGGAGAAATACCAGGATCACACTTTATAAAGATAGAAACATTTTAACAGGTAAACATGCAGCTGATTACTTTGCAGATTCCTTTGCAGAAGACAATAACGTCAAAGTCAGCCCAGACAAACAACAGGAGGTTCGAGAGAACCAGCAAAACATTGGACGAGGTGAACCTATACCTGAAGTCATGGAGGCACCAATCACAATGAGAGAACTGGATCATGCAATATCGAAATTAAAAATGAAAAAGTCCCCTGGAGCTGATGGAGTGTCCAATGAAATGATTAGAAACCTGGGAAGTGCAGCAAGAGCAAAGCTACTGCAGATCTTTAACACAAGCTGGTCCACAGGAAATGTACCACAGGCGTGGAGAGAAGCAATAATGATACCACTCCTCAAATCAGGAAAAGATGGCAACACAGTCTCCAACTACAGGCCCAACAGCCTCACAAGCTGTCTATGTAAAACAATGGAACGCATTATCAATCTTAGGATGCAGTGGTACCTGGAAAGTGAAAACCTTCTGGTATCACAGCAAGCAGGTTTCAGACAGTGCTACTCTACTGAAGATCAGGCAACCTACCTCTCCCAAGAGATTGAGGATGCCTTCCAAGAAAAGAAACTGGTACTAGCAGCATGGATAGACCTCAGGAAAGCATTTGATAAGGTCTGGAAAGAAGGGCTCCTAAAGAAATTGCGAAATTGCAGGGTTAGCTCAAGAATGTACAAATGGGTAAAAGCATACCTGCATAATAGAAGAGCCAGGGTACAATTAGATGGTCGCAAGAGCAAGAAAGTTCTACTGCGTCATGGAGTCCCCCAGGGAGGAGTCCTGTCACCCACACTTTTCTTGGTTTACATCAATGACCTAGTTGCTGAACTACCACACGGGATCAAAGTGGCAATGTATGCTGACGACCTGGTGATCTGGTGCACGGATGAACATGCAACAGTGGCCACTAAACAAATACAAAGAGCTATCGATGCCCTAACCTTATGGGCTAATAGATGGTGCGTCAGCATTAACACAGATAAGTGCAGCACTACACTCTTTACCCTCTCACCAAAACAAAAAGCTGGTCATATCAAGATAGATGGAGAGCTCTTGAAAGAAGACAAACAACCCACATACCTCGGAGTTACTTTTGATAATAAGCTGACATGGAAGCAGCACATAAACAAAGCAACAACAAAAGCCAGGAGGAAGCTAGCTATCCTGAGAAAACTAAGTGGAACCACATGGGGAGCCAGTGGAAATATACTCAGTAAAGTTTACCAGCAAGGCATAAGACCACACCTGGAATACGGTTCAGCTGCGTGGTGTCCTGCATCAAACACCACATTACAAGATCTAGATAAAGTGCAAAACCAGGCACTTAGAATAATGTTGGGAGCAATGAAATCAACACCCATAGCAGAGATGCAGAAAATGGGAAGAATGCAAACACTTGGCGAACGCAGAGACACAAAAGTACTAATTCAAGCAGAAAAGTTTCAGTGTATGCCAAGTCATCCAATGAAGGAAAGATTCCAAAATCTAGCAATGGGACGACTGAAAAGGAGCAGCTTTATCCATCAAGCTAAACGACTCCGTAGACAACTTACAGACCTACCTGAAGTTGACATCCCCTTAAGGTCTGTACCAGAGCAAACCCCGTGGAGTGAAAGCCATGGAATGCCAATATACATTCAGACCCATGTGAAAGGAATACTAAGCGAGGACGAACAGAACAGTGTGCAGCGAATGACAGTCACCCTCAGTTTCCTGGATGAGGAATATCCACAAGATATATGGGTCAGAGTGTACACAGATGGGTCAGCACAGAATGCTGTGAGGAATGGAGGTGCAGGTGTATATATAGAATATCCACACAAGCCTAGAGATACAATCAGAACACCGACAGGAAAATTCTGCAATAATTATGATGCAGAAATCCAGGCAATTAGTGTGGCAGCTAAAAAACTGCTGAACTCCAACTCTGACCTACAGCCTGTGGTATTCCTGACAGATGCAAGGTCAGTGCTTCAAGCTCTCCAGTCTGGAAAACTAACAGACTTAAAAAAACTTCTTAGCGAATTGTCTTACCAGTATAGGGTAACAATGCAGTGGATACCCTCTCACTGTGGAATACCAGGAAATGAAAAAGCAGACCAACTGGCTAAGGAAGGTGCTGCCGAAGACCAACCAGATATACCAATCACCTACCATCAGAAAAAACAGATGATCAAGTCAATAAGAAAGCCACAAACACCAACACAAGATGACTATCATATTATGAACAGACCAGAACAAGTTATAATTCTACGTCTCAGAACAGGACACAACCGACTCCGCAGTCACATGTATACAAAGTTCAAGATTGGCAACACGGCCATGTGTACATGTGGACAGGCAGCACAGAGTGCCAAACATATACTTCAAGAGTGTTCTGAGCATGAAACGCTGAGGCAGACATATTGGCCAGAGGAAACAACACTGGAATCAAAGCTCTATGGGACACTGTATGAACTACAAAAGACAGTGAGTTTTATTAAGGAGACAGAATTACAGATATAGACATGTTTCAAGTGAACGAAAGAAGAAGAAGAAGAAATACATGGTCTGCCTCTGGATTTATAACCATGATGTCTACTTGTCATGACCATTTCTGGCATGCTGTCTGCTGGTAGTCTGAAAGTGTGTGAAAATCACTTGTTTCTGTTAATTGTACCTTTTTCTTTTTTGAGTTCTTCATCCCACCATGCTGTTATTTTTGGTTTCTTTACACTGTTATTCTTGTACCTCATGATTCTCATGCTGCTTGTGTGATAACTACTTTGAATAATTTTCATTCTTCTTCTGTTGTTGTAGTATATACGGTTTAAAAAAAATATTTTTTTCCTGTGATTTTTGTGTGTGTGTATCACTCCTGTACCATTATTAATATTTGACCTTTGCTGATTAGTACATATCTTTTAATAGCTCCATCTACAGATTACCATTTTATTTCATTAGTGTGGTGAAAGTTTATCCATAATTCAGCTCTATATATAATATCATAATTCTCTTTACGCATCTCCCTGATTTGTCTCAAATATTTACTTCTCATAGTTACTAAATGACGCTTCTGCCATACGCATATTTCCGAAATGTAAATCCAGAACCCCTTACAGGTTTTCATAATTTAGTTTTAGAAATGTGAAAGTCGTTGGACTTTTCTAGATATGTTTTCAATGTCTTTAGTGTCAATGCTTCTTTGCAATCCAAAAGTCTATGAATTGCTTTCTTAATACTTTCTTCATGGAAATTATCTACAACATTTTTTTTCTTTCTCTTGTTTCATTTGTTGTTGTTTTTTAAATTATGGATATCTTCGCGTAACCACCTTAATAGTGTTCTGTAGTTTATACCCATGTCATGTGTTCTTTTTCAGGGCTTAGAAATAGAGTTCGTTGCGCGTCTTGTGAAAATTATTTGTATACTCTCATAGTTATAATTTTCAGTGTAACAAATTTAACTTTCAAAGACATGGTTATATTATAGTTGTAAATGCTGCTTCATAATATCCAGTAGTTATTTACAAAAACTTGATATGTTAAAGACATCACAATAAAAACACATCGAATATGAGATACATCGTTGAGGAAAATTACGTTCTGCTATTTTTTTTATATAATCCACTATGAAATCTCTAAATACATGCTTACTTAATGTGGTACACATGTAAAATATTAATTTACGTTCTAAGATTGTGCTATTTGATGCATGAACATGCTCGCTAAAGACATGTCACGGCAATATAATGTTATCAATAATGACGTCTTCGTATTTCATAGTATGTTTAATTGGCTAGTACATTCACACTTTGCATAACAGCCAATGAATAATTGGAGAGAAAAAAAAAGACACACTTCTCCTCATTGACAAAAAAATATGGTAATTTGTAATGTAAACCCGTCTACTTTTACGACTATGAACAGAAAAATATTGCTACCTAAAAAATGAATTTCGTAGCGACTTCTGCAATAAATCCGTTCAATCTAGAAAGTAATAAATCATAAATCTGTAACGTGGGTATGAAATAATGTACTCATGCAAAATATGAAGCATATACGCGCAGTAATTACGGAGAAAATTGACAATATCGGTGGACAACAATTCATGAACGCACATCTTCATCTAAAAATGTAAAAGAAAAACATTTTTTAAATAGTCTACGTTACTGGAACTTGTTTTAGGGAGGAGTAATTTTTGACATAATTAAGCACAAGGGAAGGCCTCTGAATTCTGAACAGTTGCTGGCTGATTGGGGGGGGGGAGGCAGTGGCGTAGCGTTGGTCAATGGCGCCCGGGGCGGAATCATAAATTTCCGCCCTTGTGACATTAAAAAACTATGTCAGTGATTGTGAAAGACTGGACGAAAATAAATTTGCCGCCCTCCCGAATATGCCGCCCGGGGCGGTCCGCACCTCCGCACCCCTTCGCTACGCCACTGGGGGGGGGAATTGGGGCAACAAATTGTTGATTGCACTGGAAATCTAATTCGGTGATTTAAGTTTCAATTTTCAATTTAACTGGAAATATTAAAAAAATCATCAACGTCTCCTATGTCTATCAAGTCTAACGAAATGAGTATCAGGTCTCCTGGGAAAGTAAAGTTGACTTGCGTAATGTTGACTACATCATCCATAGGTATACCGTTGGTCAGTGAAGAAATACGGAGCAAACACCGTATTCCCCAAGAGACCCAAAAGGAGCTATCTATCAATCAATTTCGCAAGTTTCTGGCACACCTTCCCTTGGCAACAAATGTTAATAATTCAGGGACGTCACCTACTTAATTATGTCAAATTCTCCCCCAAACACATTTTTAGCTAAAAAAGTACAAATACATTAGATAACTTCTTTATTTTTGTAGAAAAATATTTCAAATACAAACCATTTAATTGGTGTATTAAAAAAAGTACTGTTGATGCAACCTTTTGTTAAAGAACATTCAAACTTTTTCAGACTCCTTTTCGCTCCTCTAATTGTTGACGTATTTTTATGGACTGCCTCAAGGGCGCGATAAAGGGAAATTTTACTTATCTTACCACATTTCCAGTAGTTTTTCGCTAAACATAGAAATGGGGGGGGGGGGGAAGGAAGGGATCATTAGTTTGTTGTGTTAAATATTGAATGCTATTTTTTTTCTCAAGGAAGGGTGTTAAGCTCCTCATACCTCCGAATCTATGGCATTGCATCTGCAATTACTACCAATCTCCTTGATATCACACGAAACTATAGCTGCAACTACTACATTTCTCCTTGGTATATCACATGAAGCTAGCTGCAACTATTTCCAATTTCCTTGGTAGCACATGAAGCTCTATCTGCCACTACTACACATCTCCTTGGTATATCACATGAAGCTAGCTGCAACTATTTCCAATTTCCTTCTTCTTCTTCTTCTGCGTTCAGCATCTGTGGTCATGCTATACCGAGAGGCCTGTCGTCAAGACGAAGTCCACTGTCTTCTCCAGGTCAGAGCGGCTGCCCCATAGCTTTTGCCTCTAGTCTATATCCTCTGGCCAGGTCTGCTGTCTCTGCTCTTTGTATGTTGGGCAGTCCTGAAGTATGTGTTACGGGGTCTGGGTTCCGGATCCACATGGACATTCATCTGTGTATGAGATCCTCAATCGGTAAAGGTGACCCAACAGTCTGCAGTGGCCTTCCAAATTCCTTGATATCACACGAAACTCTAGCTGCAACTACTACATATCTCCTTGGTATATCACACGAAGCTAGCTGGAATTACCACCAATCTGGTTGGTAGCACACGAAGCTGACTGCAACTACTACCTATCTCCTTGGTATTACATGAAGCTCCAGCTGCAACTACTACACATCTCTTTGGTATATCACTTGACGCTAGTTGCAACTACCACAAATCTCCTTGGTATATCACATGAAGTTAATATCCTACAAAACATGATGCCGTTACCAGTAATAATCATGGTCTTGCATACAGGGCATATGCAGTATTCAATGAAAATAAAGGGGAAAGGGGGGGGGGGGAGTGAACATTTGAAAGTGAACAAGTGAACATTTGAAAGTGAACATTTGAGCAACCGCCTGCTCGATGTAGACAGTAATAGATACTACATTTCTACAACAATTGAGGTATTTCTGTCTTAGATGCAGTACGAGTAGCAGAATAGAGAGAGGTGTATATTACAAGCCTATCACGGTAACTACCAGTGTTTCATACTCTTCATACCATCGAACCTATAATGAACTGCCAATAGGGCAATATGCCTACATAATAAAAACGTAGAGCTGTCCTCATGCATCCTACTTGAATTTGCCCGGGATAAAAATTCAATTGTCGGGTAACAACCCCAAACAGGAAATGTGTTGCTGGGGTAACACCGGGCAAATATCAAAATGTAAAAAAAATAGGTGTGTTACCAAAATAAGTCATAAAACAACCTAACAACGAGACACATTATACGCGGTGCTGTGCGCTATAAGAGAGATCCGGTAGGAGTTTGAGAACGTAAGAAAAATAAACACTACCGTTAACTCTCCATAATGAATTGCCGTCAAATTAGCCAGTTATCTTCTCTCTTCGTAGTGGTACTATCTTTCACCATCTGCACCTTCCCAAACCCCCACATCCCTATCACTTACGGGTTACGAACGGTGGCTCAAAATTTGATTATTTTCAGTGGGTTAGTATATTTTGTTTCTCAAGACCGTAGATAATGGGTTAATGAGAGATTTGGGGTGTTAAAACTCGCCTTTAGAAAATTAGAACATGACTGTTAGTAATGGGAGCATTTAACCAACGATGGGTAACTCGGCCCTCCTCCCCGTAATAATTTTTAGTAAATAGGTCATAAACTTTTTCATGAGAGGGAATTACGTATGAAAGGGCGAAGTATTTTTGTTTTTGTTAAAGTAAGCCGCCCTTACTGAAGACATATCTATATCTTCGACCTGTTGTTTCTGTTGTGATGGTTTTCAAATGTATAAAAAGTATTGTTTTCCTGGATGGATATTATATATTCTTAACGTGCACTAGTAAGTATGCAAAAATGTATACTTTCTTTTGGATGTTTTTGTGACTTTCAAATGCCTGCAATAAAACTAAGAGACGTGTATTTACATTTCCACATGTTTTCCAAGAGGTTAAAATATAAAGGTAACGGGCAGTGCATACGTCTTCAGTAATGAGGAGAAGGGATAACGTTAATAGAAAAAAAAGGTAGTTCACCAATTTTCGAGTGTAGTTCCTTCTTTTTCATGATTTTTTTATTGCTCTTTTTAGATAATCGTTAAAAGGAAATAGCGCAGTGGAGCGGGAAAGGGGGGGGGTGTCCGGTCCCTCGGCTAAATTCCCAGTACTCATAGTCATGTTCTGATTTCTCAGGGCGGTACTCCCATGCACTTTTTCCGGGTTTGAATAATATGTAGAAGTAGTTGAGTAGTTGGGCGATACTCCCATGCACTTTGTACGTGTTTGGATAACATGTAGAAGTAGTTGGGCGATACTCCCATGCACTTTGTACGTGTTTGGATAACATGTAGAAGTAGTTGGGCGATACTCCCATGCACTTTGTACGTGTTTGGATAACATGTAGAAGTAGTTGGGCGATACTCCCATGCACTTTGTACGTGTTTGGATAACATGTAGAAGTAGTTGGGCGATACTCCCATGCACTTTGTACGTGTTTGGATAACATGTAGAAGTAGTTGGGCGATACTCCCATGCACTTTGTACGTGTTTGGATACATGTAGAAGTAGTTGGGCGATACTCCCATGCACTTTGTACGGGTTTGGATAACATATAGAAGTAGTTGGGCGATACTCCCATGCACTTTGTACGGGTTTGGATAACATGTAGAAGTAGTTGGGCGATACTCCCATGCACTTTGTAAGTGTTTGGATAACATGTAGAAGTAGTTGGGCGATACTCCCATGCACTTTGTACGGGTTTGGATAACATATAGAAGTAGTTGGGCGATACTCCCATGCACTGTGTACGGGTTTGGATAACATATAGAAGTAGTTGGGCGATACTCCCATGCACTTTGTACGGGTTTAGATAACATGTAGAAGTAGTTGGGCGATACTTCCCTGTACGGGTTTGGATAACATGTAGAAGTAGTTAGGCGATACTCCCATGCACTTTGTACGGGTTTGGATAACATGTAGAAGTAGTTAGGCGATACTCCCCTGTACGGGTTTGGATAACATGTAGAAGTAGTTAGGCGATACTCCCCTGTACGGGTTTGGATAACATGTAGAAGTAGTTAGGCGATACTCCCCTGTATGGGTTTGGATAACATGTAGAAGTAGTTAGGCGATACTCCCCTGTACGGGTTTAGATAACATGTAGAAGTAGTTAGGCGATACTCCCCTGTACGGGTTTGGATAACATGTAGAAGTAGTTAGGCGATACTCCCATGCACTTTGTACGGGTTTGGATAACATGTAGAAGTAGTTAGGCGATACTCCCATGCACTTTGTACGGGTTTTGATAACATGTAGAAGTAGTTAGGCGATACTCCCCTGTACGGGTTTGGATAACATGTAGAAGTAGTTAGGCGATACTCCCCTGTACGGGTTTGGATAACATGTAGAAGTAGTTAGGCGATACTCCCATGCACTTTGTACGGGTTTGGATAACATGTAGAAGTAGTTAGGCGATACTCCCCTGTACGGGTTTGGATAACATGTAGAAGTAGTTAGGCGATACTCCCCTGTACGGGTTTAGATAACATGTAGAAGTAGTTAGGCTATATTCCCCTGTACGGGTTTGGATAACATGTAGAAGTAGTTAACAGTGAAATAGGAGTGGATGGTGAAGCAAGCTTAAAAACAAATTTCAGCTTCAGTTTTTTTGCTTATCTGTGTTGATTAGATGTCGAAGGAATTGCAAAGTCTTTGTTCTTGTTTTTTATTCTTCAGTAGGAGGTGTTCTTTAGAGCTTCCCCCACACACATATTTCAATCCCGCAGATTGCACATTTAAAAACAGGAAAAGCGTCATATACAAGGCTAACTTTGGCATTGTTTATTGATTATGAAGATCAAATGACCAATATGTTGGAGGTAATCCGACAAGTCATAATAACATCTATTAACAATATGTTGGAGGTAATCCGACAAGTCATAATAACATCTATTAACAGTTTTGATTGCCCTGACTGCTGAAAATATTTATAGTTAAGAGACATCTTAAAGAATATCTCTACTTCCTTTCACATACTAAACAACAGTGGATGGCGATGTGCACAGTCTGGCGATTAAAATATCCCGTACTGGTATTTTAGTCCATTTAATTGTGTAATAAAATATATGTGTAATAAAACATATGTGTAATAAAATATATGTGTAATAAAACATATGTGTAATAAAATATATGTGTAATAAAACATATGTGTAATAAAATATATGTGTAATAAAACATATGAATGAATCTACTGCATGGTCTGCTGATTCAGATTAATGTGTTTGTTAAATCACAGATTTACTGTAGTTGAAACTGTAACAATCGAAAAATAAACTATCATGCCATAGACTGTAATTTTACATTATACAGCGGCCTACATTGACAAATGTTCTCACAGCAGAAGAATAGGTGATAACTATTTTTTGTCAGGTCATAAATGTCGTGGTTGATATACGAGTTGCGCCCGTGTGTTGCCGGGGCCGGAAAGGGGAGCAAAGAATAGCAACACTGTTTACCTTCCACGCATGTCGTAAAAGGCGACTACGGAGGTTATGGGATGGATTGGCTGTCCCATCCCATATAGGGTAAGCCATGCTGAAGTCGGATATGTCAGGCCGACAGGCGCAGATATCACAGCAATGCTGTAAACCATGACACAACACATTCCGTTCTCCGGACTACATCCTGCTAATATGCAGGTATTTGAGAACGAACGCAGAAGAAGAAGAAGAATATGCAAGTCGTATATGTTGCACGTCCGTTGTATTCGACGATGATGAAACAATAACAAGATAAAAGTACTCTGAATAAAAGTACTTTCAATAACATGAGGAAAATATGAACATCTAAACAAATTATAAACAAGCTAAAAATGAAAATTATAAAAAAATGCTACACCTATTCTTTATTAATGTATGGCTCAGAAACATGGACAATGAACAAACAATTAGAAGACAGAATTGATGCCTTAGAGATGTGGATATATAGAAGAGTAGGGAGAACATCATGGAAAGATAAGAATACCAACAAAGAGGTTTTAACACCACTTCGTATGAAGAAATAACGATTGAAGGAAATAAAAATCAAACACATAAAATATTAAAGGACATTTCACCTTATTGAGGACCTTACTTGAGGGTAAAGTCGAGGGGAGGTAAGCAAAAGGGAATCAGAGATACAAGTGGGAAAGTAACATCGTGAGATGGACATGTTACAGTCTAGCAGAGTGCACCACCAAGACAAGAGACATGGAATGTTAGAGGTCTCTTGCAGTCAACCTTCATTGCTAGGACGGATCTTCACGATGATGATGATGATCTGTGAATATGGAAAACCATAGGCAAGGAAGATATGGAAGCCTCTATCTAAACTAGATACACATGTTTATTGTTTCTTCTTCAGTGCTGTAGCACAGTTCGGACGTGTGATTTTAGCCCAGTGCTAAATAGTGGTATCTGTGTGTGTGTGCAAGATATTTTCTTCCATATTATGAAAGCATATAGTTCATTTTCACACCATATAGATCACAGGTGGGCAACAGTTTCATGCCGGAGGGCCGAATTTATCATTTTTAAAGTGGTATAGGATCATACACTTTTTTTCTTATGAATTCGGGGGCAAATGCATATAATATATTTAGATTAGCGCGAGGGGTGCAAAGGGTCTCGCATTGCTCATGTGCGGACCCAGGGTTAGCAGATAACTAAGATCCTAAAACTACCTCCTCGTGGTGCACCCTTGAAACAGAAATACAGAGGCTTATGCTGTATTCCTGGCTAACGCTTTTATGCTCGTGTCCATGAATGTGGAGATAGCAGATGGAAAGAGATTTGACTGCATAAGAGACAGACAATATCTCCGACACCACCAGGGCCAACACATGCAGTGGCACTGTCGGCACACAGTGGCGCTAGTCAGTCCGGTCCGAACATTGGAGGTGAATGAAAAATTAAATGAATGAATGAATGCCAATGAAAAAGACACGAAAAGGTAGATGCATGGCGAGAGACGAAAAGACAACATACTGAGTACAATGAAAGGGCAGTACAGCGCCAGAGGGCAGCGCCAACTGCAAACAGAAAGTGAAAACTTTCCAAGGAAATCTGAACTACAAGCTCTGTTAGCTTGAAACAAGCTTCTAGTTATATGTTCTCCTTACGAGCAGAGACCCATATTCAATCGTGGGCGCACGGCAAAGAAAGAAGACCTGTCCCAACTTTAATCTCGAGCCTTCCTATACCGGAAACATGCTCGCGGAGAGAAAGGGTTCTGTACTCGATGGGCTAGGCACAATATGGGACACCGCTCAGCTCGAGAACACGCCTCGCTCCTAACGCGTGGTAAGACTCGAACTTAGACGAGGGGGTTCACGATGTCGGTGAACGACACCTCGGCTAAGAAGGTGAAAGAGCCCGGTCCAACTCTTCTGCCTAGTTCTTCCTTCACCAGAACCAGGCTCGGGAGGAGAAAAGGTTAAGTACCTGTTGGGCACAGACACAGAACGTCTAATTACACGAGGCAAGTTCACTGACGGTTGAACACCTCGTGCGGGATAGACGTGAACGACGATCGTCTCGACGGAGAGTCATTATACACCCGCGCGCCCGTCGCCAGTTAGGCAGGCTGTCACTGGCTAGGGAGACCTACTACCCGAATTAAAGACGTGACGAAAACCGATGTGCTGGGCCTCGGATGTTCCGGTCACAAAGTGAACCAATCGAGGTGCAAATGCAGTACTTCATTTCCAGGAGGAAATCACACGATTTAATCGATGTGCTTATAAGAGAGTGAACGCAGAAGAAGAAGATTAGCACGACAGGCTGATGCATGTCCTGGGTGACCAGATTTGACTCTTGGGCGGTATTTTCCATACCTCTGATTTAGATGTATACATTAAATAAGGTGATATTTATAGGATGCTGTTCCTTCTTCGTAAGCGAAATTGGGCAAGACATTGAAAATGATTGTAACGTGAAATGTCACGAACTGAACAATCTTCGGAGAGAGTTCTAATGTGTCTTTCTTGCAATCTCAAGAAATGATACATATATAATTAAGGGCCAATTTCTTTCCTGTAGTTTAAATATTGGTCTACAGCCAGATTAATTTAATCAGAGACCATATAGTTGGATAATATACACCACACCCATCCTTCTTAATGAACTCTAGCGATACGCATGTCAGTAGCAGTATTACTAGTATTAGGTACCCGTTCGAACTTTGATAATACACGGGTGGAAATAATTGCATATAAATAAGCATTGAGGTGGAGTTTTGTTTTAGTCCGTTGTCACTCTAGCTGGATCTCTCTTGTGGTAGAAGCTATGTAGGATTTAGAACGGAATTTTGTTATGTCGCCGTTTTTTTTGCGCAAATGTCCTGACGCATACGACATCGGCGGTGGTAACTAATACGTTCAATGTTTCTGTCAATTCCACTGAATAGTAGATGTCTGTAGTCATATAT